>CM017464.2:10801675-11178245 GCA_007827005.2 Populus simonii
TTCATACCAACACCAATATTATTTGATTCTAGGAATTCATCTATGTGGTGTTATATTAATTCTGACAGGGTGTTTTGTGTTGGTGTTGCAGAAAAAGTAGGCAATATTGAAACAACAATATTGAGTCAACTCGCGAGTTAGATACCCATGGACCTGTCATCAAATCGGCAAAGCAAACAAAGCTTTTGTTTAACTCACATATATATTAAGATTTGTACATGTTGTTCACTGCATTTCCATGTTAAAAATGATGTCTTTCTCTGTTTCTTCAAGCAAATTCTTCTCTGCTTCTTTCCCTTTCAATCTCTACCTGGAAAAACGACCCCCTTCTTTTTTTGTATGTAGACCCATAACCCACACTCTAAGTAAACTCCTCAACTACTCCTCAATATGACATACCAATTATAGACTCTTCATAAATTTTTCCTTTTACCTCTCATTGGACTCACCCTGAATCCCCTCTTCGGTTTTTAGTCGAAATCTTGGGTTGGAGGCTAGAAATATGAGGACATGCTTATGGGTTTTCGATGTGGTTGCGTAGGGAGAGGATTTCAGGTGGCATTCTTTAATCTCCTTAATGTTTTACTTATTATTGAATTTTAAGTTGTTGCTTTCTTACAATGCTACTATTTAAGTTTCACTTTACAGCTTGAAGTTTTGCAGATACAAATTGCAACACGACTTGAAGTGGAAGGCATTGCTACTTGCCAATGTTAGTCTGTTTCTGTTAGGGTTGAGATTTGAGAATCAGAGAATGTGAGATTTGGGGAAAGGGAAAATGGGATGGAGAGGAGATGACTGAGAAGAGTTGAGTTTTTGTTAATTTTGTCAAACTCGGTCCGAGTTCACCGAGTTTGATCGAGTTTGCTGGTTTTCGAGTTTTCTACCCGATTTCACACGGTATATTTGTGTTCGCGAGTTTGACAACCATGATCTGATCCATTCTTCCTAGACAAAGTGGGTGAAAGTCGGTGTCTAATACCTGTAAAAGGTCATCTTTAATGAATTTGAAGACTCTCTAATGATTAAGCTAGTGACTGTTTTAGAGAAAATACAATAATATTACATAGAGATACTCTAGGAATAAATATGTAGTAGAAAATAAAAATTTTGAACCTTTTGTTTAAAGAATTCATGGTCTATTTATAGCCCATGAGTCTTTTTATGGAGATGAAATGTTAAAAAGTAATATTGCCTTGATAGTATTAAAGATGAAAAATATCTTAGACATATGTATCAATATGGATGAAAATATAGTGGGCCTTTAAAGAACTTTTACACATTATATCTTACACAACATTAATATCGATGGAAATATAATGAGTCCTTGGAGGACTTTTATGTACCTAATAGGTGTAATTAGAGTATGATCTAAAATATAGTTGTGTCTAAATGAGGTGAGTCCTTTCATTAGATGAGCCCAAGAGAGGTTGAGTCATTCCCTTAGTTGAGCCTAAGAAAAGTTGCATTTCATAGGGATTTTTTAGGTTTTTAAATTTGGGTTTATCACTATTCTTAGACTTTAAATTACTTTCATCAAACTGACTTAAAAACGACATCTAACCATCAATATTTCCAAACTTTATAATTTATCCAAATATTTATTATTTGATACTCAATTGATCAAAATATATCAATTAAAAAAAACTTTATTAGTGAATTAATATAAAACTATTTTTAAGATCTCAATCACTTTATAATTTAAATTTTTAAATTGAAATGTTTATTTGATATGATATTAAAAACTTATGCCTAAGTTGGTAGTTTAAAACCATCACATCAATTTTTTTTTAATGATGTAACATTTTAATATTAAAGATAATATTTAAATATTTAATAAGTTAAACTAAATTAAAGAGATTGGTTAGATTAATATAAACTAACTTGTTATACTAATGAATCTATAAGTTATATGGATATATTGACGTAGGAGAAGCGAAGGATAAGAGATTTATTACAAAGACCAAGAACACTATAAAAATGAGAAGACTCTCAGAATACTTAATTTTATTCCTCTATATCTTTCTTTTCCAGAAAGTTATTACAATCAATTATATAGAAAAAAACTAGAGAACCCTAATAATATTGAATAGAAAAAAAAAATTAGGGAAGAATATCCCTTTCAAGTAGGAAAAAAACTAGAAAAGCATCATAATAAATAATAGAGAAATAAAATAGGAAGAAATAAAATTAACTAAAAAAATATCTATTTTCCTAAAAAAAGCTCATGTATTAGTCTCCCCGGATTAAAAGGAACTCGTCCTCAAGTTCAGTCTTTAGTTAGAAATTGTTCTCCATCAAGAACATCGTTTTATGTGTGAATCACCCCATCATAGGTCATAGGTCCCTAATATTTTTGTGCAAACCACCTCATCATAGATCCATTCCTAACACAATACCTTTCTGCAGATAATTTCATCATAGATCCCTAACACAACACTTTTATGCAGACCACCCTATCGTAAAATCTCACATCTAGGATTTTGAATGACAACAACCGATATAGATGAAAACAACACACTAGTTTTTGCACATCTTTTTCTTGAGTGGGAACCTCTTCATCCCCTCTTATACAAGCACATCTTATTCTGCAATCTCTTTTAGCCATGATTATTCTGCAACACACAACAAACCAAAATAACCATTAGGTATCGTTGGTCTCTGATACCAATTGATGTAGGTGGAGCGAAGGATAAGGGGTTTAGTACAAGTCAAAACTTTCAAAGACCAATAACATCATAAATATGAGAAGACTCTTAAAATAGTTAATTTTATTCTTTTTTATCTTCATTTTTCAAAACATTATTACAACACTTTATATAGAAAAAATTAATATCGAATAGAAAAAAAAAATAGGGAAGAATATCCCCTTCGAACAAGAAAAAAACTAGAAAAGCATCATAATAAAAAATAAAAAAATAAAATATGAAGAAATAAAATTAACTAATATATAGAATGTCATATATATATATTCCTAAAATAAAGTTCCTCCATCATATATCCTAACATATAAATGACATTCTGCATTCTCATTCTAAAATCAACCCAAACCAATAATTCATAAATATCTCTTAAGGTAACTAAAAATATATCTTCATCTAAACAACATTATTAAAAGTATGTAACAATAAAAAAAATAAAAAAAATATATTTTAATATGATGGAGTTTTAGACTTGCTTACTTATATAGAGTTAAAATTGAGTCAAATGATGATAGTAGGGTTATTATATTATCAAGGACACAAGTTAGAGGACAGAAGTCATTGAGAAGATCTACTAGCCTAACAATTAATATAACTTTCAATCATAAAAGATTATATCTCTTCTGAAAATAATGATGTATCCGTATATTGATCTGACTATATCATTGTAATAAAATTACATATTGATAATATTTTGCTTACTAGAATCAATATTTTCTAATTAAAAATATGTTCACATAATATAATGTAAGTTTGTGCAAATCCAAAACAGCCTTGCATTTATAAAGATATTTTAATAAATTAACATAAAACCATTTTTAAATCTCACTTGTTTAATTTGTTGGGTTAAGATTTTTTTAAAACACTTTCTAACAAAATGTCCATTGATACTTGCTTATGTATTAACATTTTTATATTTGAAATTAAATTAATCATTATATCAGTTCATAAATGCGCTTATAGCCTCTTACTAAATCTGTCGCACCCTCGTGGCGGAGAGGCGACCATCAATTGATTTCGGGGTCTTTTTATTTTTTTGTGTAAAAGGAAGTCGCCACCTAGTATTATGGTCACTAAGAACCCTAACTGGTCTTTCAGAGATTCTAAGGCAAGGGACTGGTTGCTTAAAGGGAAGGTATTAGCACCCCTAGTACGCCCTACCTAAGGTAAGCTGCTTGGTGTTTGGTTTGTCTTATAATTGTTATGGTGTTTTCTAATTCTATTAGTTTTTCTAAGTTTGATTCTAACTAAATTTATTAAGATAGAAATCCAAGGAGATTCCATGTGCTTTAAAAGCTCATTTTTCCCTTGGTATTTCAAGAGTTTGCGACTTGTAAATTGCAAGGAGGGACAAAAATTTAGAAATCTAAGGCGCTTTAAAAGCCTATTTTTGCCTTAGTGTTTTATACTCTCACGGCTTGTAAACCGTGGAGTAAAAAATTAAAATGTCCTCGATTATAATCAAGGCTTCTTTCAAGAATGTGTGTGGATTTATTATTTCTAGAAAATTATTTTGGATATTTACCACTCCGGGTTTCTTTATCCAAATATTAACAGTGAATAATAACAAATTATTCCCAATAATATTTTGGATATTCATCCTTTAAGGATTTCTTTATCCAAACATTAGCGGTGATTAATAGATGAATTCCCCCCAAAATAAGATTTTTATATTTTTTAGAATATTGGCCAATACCCTTTGGAGTTTTACAAACATGTTGTAAAATCCAGAAATGCAAGAAAACAATTTTTTTTGTTGTGTTTAAGAAATCCATGTGAAAACACATTTTCAAAACTTCCAATATTTTTTGTATATAAAAAAACGTTCAAAATATGTTAGGGTATTGGCCGTATGCAATACACAAGAAAAAAAAATTGATTTATATATATGTATAGTTGTCACATTGCGTAAAAAAAAAACGGGTATTCTAAACACAAGACTAATATTTTTTACAACAAAAAAATTCAGACCTTAAAATAAATATACCAAAAAATCATAAATCACTTTCTCTTTCTTTTATTTTTTTGAAGAAAAAAAAAAGGGGGGTTCTGGCCAGGTCACTTGCCCAAGCAAGTGACCCGGATGGACATAAAAGGGGTGTAACTCTCTTTTGTGAATGGAGAGCTACTGTTCAAGTGAATTAATTCACTTGAACAATACAGACACATACATTACAAAGAAAAAGACCACGCTAAAGTGCAAATACAAAGCAAAAGAAAGCATGCAATAGGTGAATAGAAAACCAACCTAGAGACTAAGAAACTGCAGTGGCGTTGGAAGAGTGATGGTTGCTCGGTCTGCGGCTGTCCTTCTTCTTATGTTCTGTGTTTGGGTCTACTTATTGCCTCCTTCTTTACTCTGCGCCTCCGTCACTTTCTCTACTGATTCCTAACTTTCTTTTCCCGTTTCTGCAGTTTTTATTTGCAGAAAAAAAAATGGAGCAAAGGCGTCTTTCTTGTTTTTCTTTTGCTGTCTCTCTCCCGTTCTCTATTCTCTCATCTCTTTTCTTATTTTTCTGCTATCTTTTTTTGCCGCCCCCCATTAGGTTATTAGAAGGGCTTATATATAGTCTAAATATGTCTCTATTTAGGAAGGATTTAATGCATTAATCCTAGGACACAAATCCCTACTGATTTGCAGTAAAAAACGCAAAAAGGAAGCTGCAATATTTTGATTTTGATTTTGTGCTTACATCTGATTTCTTTCCAGTTTTAGAGGATGGTGTGGCTTTTTTCTTTCCTTCCATAGGGCCAGCTGCTCCTTTTAAAATGAGGCAACAAAAATGTGGTCTTCAGCTCCAAAAATCAGGCGTGATGAGAAAGGAAAACAACAGAGAAAAAAGGAAAGAAATCAGATGGAGGGTGTAACTGCAAAGTCTTATTTTTCTTATTCGGTGTGGTAAAAATCCTGTCATTTATGATGATCCAACCCCCCTATCCAGCTCCCAATATCCTTCTTCAATTAAATCCCTCATTTAGCAATTTTCAATTCAGTCCTTGGTCCAAAAAAAATCCTTCGAATCAATCCCGCGAACTTGGGCTAAATCCTTCTCGCGGCAAAATTCTCTACCTTCACGTTAGATATTCAAACAGGAATATCTTGAGCTTCTGATATCGAAATCAAGCGATTCAAAAGGCCAAATTCATCTATGCATCTAGGACTACAACTTTGATGAAGGAGTCGAAGTGAGATAAAATCGTTTTAGAGAACAGAATCTGACAGTAATCTAGTTGGTCAAAAAGGTTCTTGATCTGACAATGCTAAGCATCCAAATCTGATTGAGAATCTGCCCTAAGAACAATGATCCCTAGGACCTAATAAAGGTGTACGTTAATTTTTCAACATGTCATGAGTGACAGAATATACCTAGGATGGTCAGATATCATACGAAACCGAGTCAGAATCGGAGCCTAAGTTGGAACAAAAAATTGCGACAGCAACAGAGCTATTTTTTTAGTGCAAATTCTGAGGGATTTATTCAACCTTAAAGACCAGATAAAAAGGAATGAATTTAGCATTATGAAGACTCCTGATCAACCTAAGAAAACCTGATGATTTTGGTAGCAAAGGAGAAGGATAAAAAGAGCAGAAAACAGCTCAAATAGGGTTTCAGAAAATATTTTTTTTTTCTGCTTTTGTCAATCTTCCAGCAAACATGAGTTAAACTCCTACACTCAGTTCAAAAAAGGTATATAACGTCTCCATCACATGGGGTCTAAAAATAAGTAACAATAAAATCCATTAACCGGATGATCTACCAATTCTACAAATTGACTTATCAAATTCAATTTTCACTCATTCATCTTTTTTAATTATTATTATTATTATTATTATTATTATTATTATTATTATTATTATTATATATACCCACAAAACCCATATCTTGCAAAAATGATTTTGAGTAACCACACTTGACATACAAACAAAGCTAATTTCTGATATTCTACATTCTATAATTGAGTATTGAATGTGCACCTTTTGTTTTGAAAGCATAGGCAATAGTACTTTGGTGTAGAGCCTGTTGGCTATACAATTGAGCCATATTTTTGCCAAAATTTATTTATTTTTTCTTTAAATTATTATTTTATTATTTTTTTATCGTTTTGAGGTGTTGATATTAAAAGTAAATTTTAAAAGATGAATTTTAAAAAATAAAAAATATTATTTGATGCATTTTCAAGTGAAAAACACTTTAAAAAGCAATTGCTACCATAATACCAAATACTACCATACAGGAAATCATAAAGGTACCATCAGCACCCAACCTGATTAATGGGAATTGCTGCATAAGGTCTGTAGACAAGTCAAATATTATATGAAGTTTGTCAAATAAATTAATGAAAATACAAAAAGTAAAACCTTATACTTTTTTTTAGGAAGCTTGGAATTGTTTTTTAAACTAAGCACGGGTCGACTAAAGCATACTATCACATGTTGAAAAAATATTTAAAAAATAACACAGTTTAATAAAATTCACGATTAGGAACAGTGATGTTGCCACGACTTTGACAAAGTTGTTATTCTCAACCATGACTTTAACCCCTAACCCTAAATAAATCCTAAATCACCTCCACCCCAAACTAACCTCAAATGATTCATTTCCGAGTCCATTATTTCCTACAAATCTACCTATGAGTTTTCTCCATTGCTACTTTTTTCCATCACCTCTCTTGCGTCAGAGTTGTTTTCACTTTCACACCCTGTACTCTATGGATTTTTTTTGGAAAAATAATGCTTATACCAGTTGTTATGCTTAACTTATTGGCATCATATGATTTATCATTATCTTATGTTGTCACCTATTTTGCACCAAGATCAATGTCCATTGTAAACCGCACAAACCTTGATTTTAATTGTATAATCAATACTTGTTGCAATATGATTTATATAAATATTTCATTTGTGATAAACCCAAATTTAACGAGCATTAAAAACCCTTAAAGGCCCTAAAAACACACGATCTTAGGCAATGTACCTGAACCCAACCATTTTTAGGCTCATCACCAATGGCATGGGCTCAGCCTATGGAAAGAGCTCAACCCTCATGGTTACTGACTCAATATATTTTAGATCTTAGTCTATCAACACCTCTAGATGTATAAAAAATCTCTTAATATTATACCATATTTCTATCTTTATAATGTATATGTATGAGATATTTATATCTGATTAATGATATCAAAGTAAAATAACTCTTTAACCCCTTCTCTTCATCAAAGGACAAGACTTATAGGCTGTAATACTCATGAGTCCTTCAAACTCCAAGTTCACAACCTTCATTCTTCAATGCATACATATTTTCAAAGCATCTTTTTCTAAAATATTATTGTTTTTTCTCTCTATAAAAATACTTAAATATCTAAGAGTCTTAACATTTACCAAAATAAACATTTTGCAGGTACTAACTACCAACCACCTTGGATTACTAGGTCATAGGCATCACCTACCAGTCACCTTAGTTAAGGAAGAATGGATAAAATTACTAGAACTAAGAGATTAACCGATTATCTAACATATAAGTCTTGCTCCGAAGTTACTTAGATTTTTCAGGACATAATCATTGGTGATGTTTATGGAAAACTGATCAAAAAGCCATGAATTATTTTTCAAGTACTGGTTTTTTACATCCTTAATCACCATTAATGGAAGATAGTCAAGGCACTCCAAGAATAGAACATGTGACAGACCTTGCCACAACAAGCACTTCTGTCTAACTAAACTTCTAACAACTCATCAATCAAGTGTAACTCCTCATCTATGTTGTGTTGGCCGTTTAGAGGGAAAATCAGGCTTTTCCACCTCGGTAAGTTTTGGTACCCACAACATCACCACCCTTATAAAGGATTAACCATATATTGCTTTAGTGTAATAGCACCACTTTTAAAGGGATGGATCAGCGAGCTCTTCAATGCCTAACAAATCACGTCATGATACACTATCCTAGATAGAAAGTAAGTTTATGTTAAAAATAAAATAATTATATCTTTGATATACATTTCTTATTTGCAGATCATCAGTGGTTGATCTTGGATCCCCCATTCTATAGTGTAGTCTCGGATTGACACATTCTCCAGGTGATGCCTAAATGTCTCTCACCAATTCACCAGGGGTTGATCTTAGATCCCCCATTCTCTGGTGCAGTTTCGGACTGACACATTCTCTAGGTGATGCTTAAAATATTCTCACCAACTTTCATCATAAAAGATTGATCAAGGATTTTCCTAGTGAAATAGCATAACTCCCCTTGGAATGGATTGATAAAGGATCTTTCTAGTGTAATAGCACCACTCTTCAAAGAAATGATTGATTGAGGATCTCCCTAGTACAATAGGACTAGTTTCTAAGGGATAGACTTAGTCTTCCTAGTACAACAACATCACTCTTTAATGGATGGACTTTGTTTCCCTAGTGCAATAACATCATTCTCTAAGGAATCGACTAGAGGCCTCTCTGGTGCAATAGCACCACCCTCCATGGGTTCCCCTAACTACTCCTCAGGTTTCTTTTAGCTTATTAGAATTTTTAAGTACAAGCTCCACTCTTCATGGGTTCTCCCCGGTCATTTAGAAATTTTCTAAGGCTCCACCCTCTACGGGTTCTTCTTAGCCTCTTAGAAATTCTTTAAGTATAGGTTCACCCTCAATGGATTCTCCCTACTTAAAAATTTTCTAGGTATAGGCTCACCCTCCCCAAGTTCCCTTCATCCTTTTAGAAAATTTTTAAGTATACATTCATCCTCAACAGGCTTTCCTAGCCACTTAAAAAAAAATTAAGTATGGGTTACACCTTTCATAGGTTCCCCCAGCCTTTTAGAAATTTTTTAAATATAAACTCACCCTTATCGGGTTCCTCCTAGCCACCTAAATGTTTTTTAATTATAGGCTCCACCCTTTATGGGTTTCCCCAACCTCTTAGAAATTTTATATGTATAGGCTTACCCTCAATGGGTTCCCTATAGTCTCTTAGAAAGTATAGGCTCACTTTCATTAGGTTCCTCCAACAACTTATAAATTTTTTAACCATGGTGCATGCTTCTACATATGAGCTCTTTGGTATATTACCCGGGGTTTCCATCCCTCTTTTTATATGAAGAAAATTTGACAAACCCGTCATGATAATTGAGCATTTTTCTAAAGTCTTTGTGTTTTAATATCACAAAGACTTGGGGGTTACAAATAAATCCAAATTTAAAGAGCCTAAAAAACCTTCAAATACCTAAAAACTCATGATCTTAGACAACATGCCTGGGTCCAACTGTTAATGGGCTTATTCTCAGGGGAAAGTCCAACATCATGGAATTAGCCTAGAGAAAGAGTCTAACCCCTACGGGCTCAGCATAGGAGAAGAGCTCAACTCTCATGGTTTCCAACCCAATACATTTTGGATCTGACTTTTTTTACAATCCTTTATATATATATATATATATATATATATATATATATATATATATATATATATATCTTAAAAGCTTACTATATCTCAATTTTATTAATTTATATGTTAGAGATATTTATTTATTATTAATGTTATTATGATAAAATAATTTTCTAATTTTTTATAAAAAAATAAGACTCATGAGTTATAAATATCATACAAATTTTTTAAGTTTGGAATGTTTTAATGTTATTTTAAAAAATACATCTATAAATAAATTTTAAAAAGTTATAATTACACTGGAATTGCTGGCTAATAAGGACTCGAGCCCTGTGCTCTATCAGGTGTAGGGCAGCAATGGTCAGCGAGCTGGTACTGCAGCAGCCTGCATGTTGCGTCAGATTTTCGATCGAAGCTCTACAGAAATTTGCTAATGTCCAGAGATTCATGGCAGGCAAGGCCTGTCGGTAGGGCTAGTCTGCCAACATCCTAGCCAATTCTACTACTACATATAAGTGCAAGTACTGCCAGCAGTATGGTAATTAAGAGTTGTTTTTTTAGTAGTATGGCCCAAATTATTATTTTTTACAAACTATCTAACTCAAAAATATTTAAAAAATAGAATAAATTCATTGATTGCACTATTAATAACAACACAAATTATCAACAATTATTATATATACTAAAAGGAAATAATCAATAATCTTTTACTATAAAAATAGTATAATTATAATTTTTGTCAATTTTTCACTTCAGAGGTGATAAATATGTAATTTTTAGGTTTTTTTAGATAAAAAAATTTCTTATGTTTTTTCTTTAAACTTGGTATTTTTATTATTATTATTTTACACTTGATCTATTTGTTATTATTTTTTGTAATATTTTTTTTGTTTTTTCTTTTTATTTCCTTCTATTTGTTTCTGGAAAAAATATTATTTTTTATTCTTTACGCTTGAAATATTCATCACTCTACACTTTACCTATTTATATCATTCTTTTTGTTCTTATCTTTATTCTTTTATAATTTTTTTATCCTTTTTTTTTTCTTTACACTTTTTTTGAAAAATTATTATACAAAAACTAAGAAAATGATATTTCACTATAGCAGTGCAATATTATTTTATTTTTCTACTTTGTTAAAAATTAGTTTGGGATCTTACATGTTTTTTAAAACATATATAATCTTCATATATTTTATTATATGTAAGCATCGACTTTTTTTATTCACAATTATATTATTTACTCTATGTTAAAAAACACGTCAATAATATATATTTTAATTCTTTTGTATTAGAAAAAAATATTATTCGACCTGCAGCTTAGCGAGTTGAATAAATGCATTAAATATTTTATTTTTTGCATTTACTGCCATAAATTGTTCTCGATTTATTTAATTAATTATATGTATAGGTTTTTTTATTTATAATTAGGATATTTTTTTGTAAAAAATATGCATTTGAAAAGCTTGCATATTTATTTTGTTTTTCATAAAACATATTCCACCCAGGGCAAAACATGAGTCAAATAACTAGTAAAATAATTTTTTTTATAAATATACAGATTGTATTGCTTGCAATAGTGCAACCCGTAAATTTTATTGAGGTTAATGCATTATTTTCAATAAGAATATTCTCAAAAAAAAATAAAATTAACAAGTTATGTTGTTTCCAACAACTTAACCTGTAAAAAACTTTTGTGAAAGTTGTGCTATTGGAAACACAAATATTAGTGAAGAAGGTTGCATGGTTCCAGGAAGCAACTTTCACATTTATTTTTTATATATATTTTCAACTATTGAAGAGCATAACATGTTGAATTTTTATTTTAATTTTTGAGGTTGCACTGTTTCGAAGAACACAACTTTCATATTTGGAAAAAAAAAACAAAAAAAATTGATGGCTGCTTATCGATAGCATTGTTCTAGTAGCACAATTTAATGGGCTATATATATATATATATATATCGCTGTGCTATTTTCTCAAATGTTTAATTTTTTTAAAATTCCAACCTCATTTAACCTTTTTATTCTCTTTGATCTCTTTGTGCATGTTCATGGTGGGTGCATTTCAATTGGTTATTATTATTTTTTTCCTCGTGGACAGACAAACGTAGTGAATGCACGCATGGTGCGATATGGTTTGAATTTAGTACAAGTACATACTTTATTTATGCTTGTATTAAATGCACACCTTTTCTTTTTAATTTATGAATATCACATGAACAGAAAAATAGATGCCTTACATTCTAATGATAGCTTTAAAAGTTTCAGTGTGTGGTTTAGATTGGAGTGAATGTTGCAGTTTAAAGTGTTTTTTATTTAAAAATATATTAAAAAAATATTTTTTTTAAAAAAATATTTTTATAACAAGATATTAAAATAATCTAAAAATATATATATAAAATTTCAATCAAATAAAAATTAAAATTAAAAAAAACATGATTTATAAAAAGAAAAAGAAAAAGAGAGAGAGTTTGTTTTGAAGGATTAATCAGGAGGGTTCTTTTGTGGGAGGTTTCTCAGGTATCGTAGGGTTCAAATGTAACCTGTTACCTGAATTATTGGCCATGAAGCATGGACTTCTCTTAGCCTGAGATTACTATTAGGCTGAATTAGATCTGGGATTCTCCTCTTCCAGGAATGATCGAGGACGGACGCTTCTTCTAGCGGATACCATGGTCGGACTCCTTATTAATTAGCAGTATGCAGTTCTTTGTTATTTTTATTCAACTGTACCAGAAAAAGTATACAATTATCATCTTCTCTTTTCTTTAACAAGGAATAACTCTCATCTTTATTATATTTGATTTTAAAATAATAATATTAATTTAGAGTCCATTTGACATCACTTATAAAAAATAACTTTTCACTTTGAGTTGCTATTTAAAAGCTACTTTATATATATATATATATATAACTCGTGACTAAAACTAGTTAAAATGAGTTAAGTTAGAAGTATATTTGATAAAAAATTATTCAAAATACTTTTTTAAAAGAAAAATGTAGTATAAATTAAAATTCATAAGTCAAATTAAAGTTAAAATTTTTAATTTTAATTCAAACAAAATCTTCACTCAATTTTATAACAAACTTTTGATTTAAATAAAAAATATTTCTAATCAAATATATTTATGATTTTTTTAAGTCAAAAGTAGAAAAACAACTTCAAATCAATTTATAAATATCACAACAAAAACAACCTTAATCTCACCTTAATGTCTTTATCTCAAATGTTATATCATTTTTTTTCACATAACTCAATTTTTGCCGAACCACATGTAGGGACATGTAAAACACTGTATTGTGTAAACCACATTATTTGAAATCAGAGCACAAATTTGACCTCCTTCGGGAACACGGTTGAAATCGTGTTTTTTTTTAAATTTAATTTTTTTTATTTGTTAAAAATTAATTTTTTATATTTTCAGATCGTTTTGACGTGCTAATCTCAAAAATAATTTTTAAAAATAAAAAAAAATATCATTTTAATTTATTTCTAAGTGAAAAACACTTTGAATCGCAACCACCACCATATTCCCAAACACACCCGAGTATCAGGCTTTTTCCAAAGTACATATTGCTAACCATTGTAATCAAGGACAACGTTTGTTTTTCCTTCATTTTATTCAAGCAATCATTAAGTTTTTTTTTTCTTTGCTTCTTCTCAGTTTGCGTTAGACAGTGTTTATTTTTGTAGTAGCACCATGCTTTAGAAAAAAAAATTGAATTTTTTTATTTTAAATTAATATTTTTAAATTATTTTAATGTGCTGATGTTAAAAAATAAATTAATTTTAAAAAATAAAAATATTATTTTGATGTATTTCTTAAAAAAAATACTTTAAAAAACAATTGTTTCTAAATGCCAAACACTACTTTATTTTGCCTTCAAACATATTATTCAATGATTTTTTTTTTGAAATTTGACTTTTTATTTTAAATCTTCATCAAGTATCTGTTTCAACATGTTGCAAAGGATAGGGTTCAAATTTTTTAATAAGCTATTTTAATGGAAAGAGGTTGGATTTGGATTTTCTCAAGAGAATATCACCGTCATCAAAATTGGACGAGAAATATAAAATATTAAAGAGTTAAGTTATTTTCATTTTTAATTCAGATTTAATGAATATGACTCTTTTTTCAAGAAGATGAAAGGATTTCAAAAACCGGACCAAAAAGCCTTTTACTCATTAGAATGACATTTATAGCATAGCATACGAATTACAAAGTTAAATTTTAAACTTCAGTTCAGTTCTTGGGGAAGAGCAATTCTCCAAAGGCTTGAATGAATAAGGATGGTAATAGTTTCTCAGAATCATACTTTTAAAATCGATCTGGTTCGGTGGGTCGACCTGGAACTGGAACCAGACCGGATTGAAGAAAAAATAGGGGAATGAAAAATCCGGTGACCTGGCTAACCTGACGGGTTAACCCGGTGACCCGGTTAAAAACTCGATTGCAACCCGTTGACTTTAATTTATTTTTTTTACTAAAACGACGTCGTTTTGATTTTTTAAAAAAAAAAAATTGATCCGGACGACCCGATGACCCGATCAAAATTCATAAATCAAGTCTTAGACCGAACCGAATCTAAAAATTATGCTCAAAACTCTTCAATGAAAAGATAAGAAAAATTCAAAAAGAGCTTGGCTTGGACAATTATCTTTTTTCCACCCAAGTCAAGGAAGCTTGCAATATTCATTCGCAAAGGAAACCAGGGCAAAAATTCTAACAAAATTAGCTCACATAAGCCAAAAAGAAAGAAAAAATTACACGAGGAAAGGACAAAGGTAGAAAGAGAGGGATGGCACTGAGATTGTTTTTACTGACTTGAATACCTATCGGTATGTGTGCAAGACAAAAGAGAATGAGTGGTCAAATCATGAAAAGTAATCCTGCACTTACGCAATGAAAATTTTCAATAATTATGTCCAAAGTAAAAAAAAAAAAATGTCATGATTATGCTATGATATGAGTAATCAAGTCCTGCTGGCTTTGTTAGCAATTGTAAATGTAAATGTAAATGTAAATGTAAATGCATATAGATATCGATTTATGAGTTTTTTTTTTTTTTGAACTTGCCCAGTAAAGAAAAAGTTTGGTAAATTAACTTAAATAAAAAATTATTTAGGAATTTAGTATACTTGATTGAGTCATATATACTATTTACAACAAGAAAATCATAAATAACATGTGCAGCTTGATAATTATATTTTTAGTCAGCAATTTGAGAGTCGCATATGCCAATTGCGACAATCAAGTCGTAGATGTTATCTGTGACACTTGTTTTCCGCACTTCTCTTTTAACAACACTAACTATTAAAAGTATCTCAAATTGAAATATCTTGGCTCCAAGATCAAATAGATATATCATACGTGATCTAGAAGTTGCCGCATATGTAAGTAATTTATCTAGGACCTTTGAAGGTCAAAAAACATGACGACTAAAAAAATCTTCAACTTTTTCTCTATACTCCACAAAATATTTATTAAACCTAAAAATATTATGTGCATTATAACTAATACAGGCAAGCTATAGATAGTTTTTAAAACATTATTAAAAATCTTTGACAAATTCATAGTCTTATTGCCATAATAATGACCACCAAAATCAAATGACTGTCCATTTTTTTCAAGTTCAACTTCTAGCCATGCTTTGGTCGCATCATCAATCTCCACCAAATCCTCATATAAACGTTAAACTCGTATTTAGAAGGATTTGTACATATCTTATGCAACATATATTTCAAGGCAATATTTTTGAATTTTTTGTTGAAGTTATTCATAAAGTGTTATGAATAATATCGATGATATCCAATAGGCTCAAGAAAAATATGTGTAATAAAATTCTTAATCATCCCATGTCTATATGATATAATATACAACCTGATATGACTGTCAATCATATATCAACGAAGCAAATCTAAAAACCAACTATAATTATTGTTTGTCTCTTTTTCGAAAATAGCAAAACACAACGGATAAAATTCATTATTCACATCACAAGCAACTGTAACCAACAACTTTGCCTTGTACTTACCATAAAAGTGAGTGTCGTCAATACTAATTAGAGGACGACAATATTGAAACCCATCAATTGAAGCAGTAAATGCCCAAAACGCTCTCTCAAATGTTGTCTTGTTGCCATCAACTATTTTATGATCCTAAGTGACAATTGTTCCTGGATTTTAATCTCTTATTGCTAGTAACATTCTAGGTAGGTTTTGAAATGACTCTTTATGTATATCAAATAATTGCTCCAATATTTAATGTTTAGCCTTTCATGCCTTCCAATAGGAGACTTCATGCTCATAATCCCTCTCCATGATATTCTTAAATCATTGCATCTTCTCCGTCTTAGCATCGTCATCTTCCTCATCAACCTCAACTCTATCAATGTGATGGCCATCTTCATCATCATTTAGTTTGGATTCTCCATAGTAGTATGGCGCAAATGTCATACCCAACTGAGGTTCTGTATCAACAATTTCCTTTATTGATATTTTTCTACTTGCATTACCACCTAACCTAGGTGGACTAACTGCTCGTGATGCCCGTATGGTTCTTTAAGAGTTATTTGGAACCTAAGTCAACTCAATACTCAAAGAGTTTATTCGTCTAGGTATATTATTCAAGTAGAGCTCCAACATATTAATCGCGTTAATCCTTGCAAACCCAAACATTGAATTCACACTCCCTTTACTATATGTTAGTACACTGATATAATGAGCTTGATTAACCCTAGTTTGCAATATCCTTTGAGTAATGTCAACTTCTATTTCAAATATATTCCAGTCAAGTCAATCACATAACATTCTAGATAACTCGTTAAGGGACATGTCTAATATAGCCGTTAGGAACTCATGACTTCCTACATTATAAGTGATACCATTGTCGATATTGACAATGATACCACCATATAAACATAATATTTCTAAATTACCAGACATTCTGTCAAACAATATAACAGAACACAATTCTAATTTATTAATATATTGGGGGTAATAAAAGTGCATAATTTATACATAAAACCATAACGGTAACATAATCGGCTAAAACTTAAATTCATCAACTTAATAGGTGAATCAAATTTCACAACCATAATAAAGTTATCAATCAAAGTCATGTATTTCATATCCAGTTATCTTATTTTATATGTAATTCAGTATAATCCATAATTTAACCTAAATCAACACTAACTCTAACAAAATAGTTTTGTTAATTCACAATCAACAACAAAAAAATCATTGATTATTTCATAAAATAACCTAATTATCAACTCAACTTATATCTAATTAACCTAATTACAAAAAACTCTAATTTTGTGTTTCAAAATCCCTAATTTAAAACCCTAACATTGTATGAAATCAAATTCTCACACATTAGCATAAATTACATCAATTTGATAGACAAAGTGTTCAATATACCTCTACATGTAGAATATTGATGGTGATGGTGACTTGTGGTAGCTGTTCTGGCTGGAAATTGGTTGACTTGCAGTGGAGAGAGGGAGAGAGAGAGAGAAGGGCTACAATATCAAGTTAAAAAAAGAGATAGAGATGGGTGATCTCGTTGTGTTTTAGGTGTGTTTCATGATGAGAGAGGGGGGGTTAGAGAAGGGAGGGGTGGGTGGTTACGGGGAGAGAGAAAGAAAGGGAGAAAGAGGCATTGGGTATTAATTATGAATAAAGTTGCAGATGTCATCTGCAATTTATATGTCACAAATGTCAATTGTGAAATAAAAGTTATAGATAGTATTTGCAACTCGAGTGTTACAGCTAGCAATTATAACCCGTAAAACCATGGTATACCCCCAAATATTTTCTTCAATTACTTTGTCAAAAAAAATAAAAATTTAACCGTGCTGTAAACCAAAAAAAAAACTCAGATTTATAGCCCTTCGGAGGCGGAGGCTGGGAAGATGAGGGTTATGGTTTTATGGCATATTGTCCGGGAGATACAAGGAGGTCTTAGGGTTTGGGTGCGGAAATTGAGGCCAAGAAAAGTGCTTCTGGGTTTTAAATCTCACCACTAAATGACACTATAGTCTATACTCTATACAACACACCCTCTTAACTAGTGAAAACAACAGGTCCCTTTCTGGCTCCTCTCCCCCACATCTGCCGCCTCTCTCTCTCTCTCTCACCCTCTCTCTTATATCCTTTGGGAATGACAACCACACATGTGATTTTCTTATTTGTCATAAAAACAATGGTATTTTCATTATGTTAATTGCATGCATGTGACATACACATGCATTCATGGGCATATATACCATATGATAGATTACATGTAGACATACATGTAAATATAGTGCATGCATGTGACCTATAAACAAGACCAATAAAGAGAAGGAAGAGAAGGATTTCCTGTGTCCTCTGCTCTCTTGTTGTATCTACTAGACCAAATAGATCACCTTTCTTACACAACTCTCTCATACTAATCAAAGAAAAAGGCAGATCCAAGGTATAGGTTAAGCTGTCAATCTATCAATCAATCATCAATCAATCAACTCAGAGATAGAGAGCAATCACCAATCAATTTTTTTTTAAAGCACTTGAAAAGGGTTAAACACCATGTCCAGCTCTTCTTCCTTATCTCTGGACCACCTCCCTCCCTCCGAGCAGCTCTGTTATGTCCATTGCAACATTTGTGACACTGTGCTTGCGGTATTATTATCACAAATTATCAGCTTTATTGTCTCCAATATTTATCTCCCTCTTCCCCCCTTTTGTTTCTACTTTCTTAGACAATTTAGGTTTCTTTCTTCTTTTTATATTCATTATGCATTTCTTTGATATGCTGGGGTTCTTGGCTTCATGATAGGTGAGTGTTCCTTGCACCAGCTTATTCAAGACAGTTACTGTTCGATGTGGTCACTGCACCAATCTTCTTCCCGTCAACATGCGTGGGTTGTTTTTGCCTTCTGCTAGTCAGTTTCCCTTGGGTCACAATCTCTACTCTCCTTCTCATAATCTCCTGGTGTGTAATGGCAAGCCTATAAGTTTCTTTAACCCCTACTTGCTATGGACTTCTGGTTTTGATTTTGTAGAATTCTCTCATGGTAATATATGCTGGTGAATAATATTTGTCAGGATGATCAGATCCCAAACCCAACTCCAAACTTCTTGATCAATCAAACCCATGTGAATGACTTTAGCGTTACAGTTCGAGGAATGGCTGATCATGAACTTCCTAGGCCACCCGTTATCAACAGACGTGAGAATCATGTTATTTTATTATTTTCCCTTCTTTTATTCTATCAAGAATCTCTCTTTACAATTCGAGGTCATAATGCCACATGTTTTTTCACTCTTTTTTTTTTTTGGGGGAGGCAAATGTTTCTCACTTCGGCAATATTCTCTTGAAAAATGAAGACCCTTTTATCATTTGATGTGAGAGATTCATGCATTTTTCCCTTCTTTATTCGATCAAGAATCTCCGTTGATAATAACTCGCTAGCACTTTAACATGTCCAATAATAGTATTCTCTTAGAGAATCAAAAAAAGATAATGGTAACAGAATCATAACCATTTGCCTTTCTGGCTCACTCGAAACAGTCTTGAAGGTCTTTTGATCTGCAGGTATTTTAAGGGAGAAAGGAACTAATTAATTTGTCACATGAATTAAAAACCAAACCCTGTCTTGCCTGCCATTTTAATCATCTGTTTTCTTTTGTGCAGGAGTCCTGATTTAGTAATAACTGTCAGGTCCTTTTTCTATTCACTTCTAATAGGTAGTAAAGAACCCTAATATATATATATAGATATTCACACACACACACACACTAGAATTATCACTTCTTGAACACAGTTCGAAATTCCCTACTATACCTAAGAAATCATCATTTATAGATACAAGCTGTGTTAAGGAAATAAGTCAAGTGATTTTTATCTCTTTCAAATTGAGAGGCTTTCCCCCGTCTTTCTTGCTTGATCAAACTGCTAAGTTTATTTCTTAATCTAGCGCTCTTTTCTTCTGAATTAATTTCCCCATTTTTTTTTTCCCTTTGCTCAGCAATTAATCTAATTAACCACAAGAAAACAAAACAATTGCTGGCTATAGTTTGGCCTTTTAGTTAGCAAAAAATATAAATAGATAGACAATATTGAGATCATAAATTAAATTAAAGCAGTATCCCGAAAAGCTAGATGCTAGTAAAGAATGATTGTACAATGTTGCTTCTCCCGGGAAGCTAGCAAGGAATTCTTGATGAAGAAGTGAGTGTGAGAGATCGAAATGCGAAGTGACGGTAGAAGAAGATGAGGGGGAAGAATACAAAACTTAAAAGCTAGCAAAGTGATTTTAATGTGTCTATGTTTGTGGCCTGCCTGTTTATGTCCAGCTCCAGAGAAGAGACAAAGAGTCCCCTCTGCGTACAATCGCTTCATCAAGTGAGTAATAATTATTTCAACCTCTTTGTTTTTCTCTGTTTTGTTTTGTTTTGTTTTTTTTTTTTTTTTTTGCATTATTATATGTGAAGTTGCTAAATTTGAAGCAAATGTAAATATTGGACCAACAATTTGCAGGGACGAGATCCAACGAATCAAGGCTGGAAATCCAGATATAAGTCACAGAGAAGCATTCAGTGCAGCGGCTAAGAATGTAAGATCCATGAGATTTTTCTTAGGGTTTCTAGCTACTTTACCAAATTAGGGTTTTTCTTTTCCATAACAAGAAAATGAGGTTATCATTTATTTATTTATATATGCTGTAAAAAAAACTCTATACTAGCATCAGCAAATGCAGTATGTGGGTCCTCAAGACTGATATTATCTTGTCTTATTATGTCAGTGGGCCCACTTCCCACATATTCACTTCGGTCTCATGCCCGATCAGACCATGAAGAAGAATAACGTGCGCCAACAGGTAACCTATGCACACTCCTTGTCTGTTGCAGGCTTTGCACAATGGATCTTCATCTTGCACACAGATGAATTTGTACATAAATCAAAGACACTAACGTTGCTGTCTGAATCTGGATTGGTGTAGGAAGGAGAAGATGTTCTGATCAACGATGGGTTTTTTGCTTCTTCTAATGTTGGTGTCACTACCCCTTACTAAGAAGTGGAGCTGCTACGTACTTCTCATCTTGTTAATTTTAGCTTCTAATCTTAGTAGTTGGAGAAAGATTTTAAGGTTAAGACGTTTGTCAAGTACTTTAACTAGTCTAATTACTTCATTACCCATCTACTACAAGCTCTTCTAATTAATGTAGACATCTGATGTTCCTAGCATTTTAGATGTTCTATGTTTATTTTGCTTGCAGCTTTCCTCTATCTTTAACATTTTTCGAGAACTATATAACGTCTAGTTAATTCATCGAGAAATCTGATGGTCACTACTGTAAGTTTCTTGTTTTTTCTTTTTCTCTTTCTTTTCATTCTTTCACACACGCGCCTTCTAGTATTAACAGTATATCCCCCTAGAATGTTTCCTTATTGGTCTAGCTAGATCAATTAAATTATCCAAGAATTTGTCGTTTAATAAGCCTGCATTTTGGTGTAGTTCTTCTAGATTAATTGATTTGTTTGTTCACTCACAAACACTAACTAGATCCTACTCTTCCATACTTCCGCTTATGATGTGTTTGGCAGATTGCAGAGGAAAAATGATAGCTATGTATAATACATTTTATTGTATTACACTACGATATTCTAAAATTTAATTATCTAAACACTTTTTTTCTGCAAATCGATCGTTGAATGACGTCTAATTGCTGAGTTACATGAAGGATTGAAAGTCAGTCCATCCATTCCAGATTACATTTCATAATTTATCCAGAATATTGGAAACTAGAGGCTCTAGTTAATGGCAAACGATTCACCTACGTGCAATGGCAATCAATGTAATTCACAGTACTGATTAATGATTATTTATAGAAAGACTGAAATTAAACAAGAGATTTTATATTCTAGTTGCTGAAGTATAAGTGAAATCTTGGTGATTTCAGCAATGGTTTTTCTTCTGGCTTTTTCTTTCAAGAGATTTCTTAATTTCATCATTACAAGCTAGCTGGGCTGGTTCTCTGAGTTTGCATATCTTCTTTTTATGTGTCTTTGCTTTTGTTCTTTGACTCTGTTCCAGCGTAGTCTTGCTCGGTGTTTCTGGTTTCTCTTTGGGTGTCTTTTAAGTGAGTTTTTGTGCACTAATCCCAACTTATCAATTGAGCATGGTTGAGATAGATCGTCCATGAATCAAGCAGCAAGACATGGAAAAAAAAAAAAAAACCTTAATTATCTAGAATAACATAACACTATTTGTGAGAAATAAAAAAAAAATGGTGACAATTTAGTTAATTTTTTATATAGGTTTTTTATTTGATGCTGAGATGTAAATTTAGGATCAGGATAGAAGCCAACACAAAAAAAAATATTAAATAAAAAAATTAACGATTTAATCTTACTTGAGATATATATATATATATATATATATATATATATATATATATATATATATATATATATATATATTAAAAGAAAGAAAGAATAGAATAATAGCAATTAACTTCAGGACTCCTTGGCGTTAATATTCGTTGTGAAATATAATTTCATCCTAAATAATTAGTTCTTTTCGTGGGAATACCAACGAGTTTTTTTTTTTTTTTAATAATACCAGTGCTATTATTCAACACAAAGTACCTATTAACAAAACAGCTAAAATAAAATAAATATGAGGGAATTTTTATGTTCACATCAATAGTGAAATAACTGATTTTTTTTTCTTTCAATCAAATCGTTTTATAGCCTAATTGGAAAATATTAAGCTTGAAATTATGGTTAAAATACAAAATTAAAAGATAGATACTTAAAATATAAAAAATAGATAAAATATATGGCGAGCCCCACATTAGCGATAATTTTTATTTTTATCCAAAAATTTATTTTCTTTATTTTTTAGTTCTTAACTTGGAAAAAGAAGATACAAACTTGCTTAAAAACAGTGAGGAATTAAAGAGAAAGTGATTGGTTTGATCTCTTTTCGGCAATGAAACTCGTTGTTTTTTGTGTCAAAGAATTTCACTCAATGAGAGAAGTTCAATTGTTGTGAATTATATATACGAGTTGATAAAATATTTTAGGTTGTTTGTATGGTGTTTATCAGGTGCTTTGGGTAAAAATGGGTTGAAAATGAATTTTCATTTTCAATTCAAATCCCCTTAATTTCTAGTTACCATAGTATGGTTGGAATCTGAATAGTAGCAAGTGAGGTGTCGCCTACTGTTGGGTTTTTATAAAAAAAAAAAGTTAAGGGTGTCCCTTTAAAAATAATAAACAAGGCCTGCGTGCCTAATTTTTTTTTTTTTTGCCCTTTTTTCCTTTGATTTTTTTCCTATATAATCAATGTTGAGTTTTTTATTTTTTTTATTTTATCTTTCAATATTTAGTTGGTTTTGAATAGTTTTTTATTTTTTTTATCATATAATAAAATAAAAAAATCAATTAAACCTGGTGAAGTCTATAACTTAAGTCATGAATTTGACAGGTTAACTTGAGTTAACCTAAGTTGTTTCTTTTTTTATTATCTTTGATTTTTTTTCCTTTAAACTTGTCAGCTTGACAAGGTTACATCATGACAACTTGTATATGATTTAATTTGAAATTCAGGCTAGGCAAATAGTCAAGTTGAGAGTTTTTAAATTTGATCTACTAAATTAGGTTTAATCGTTTAGATACTATTTTTGGTTCAACCTGTAGTAAAGCGCGTAAGAATTACATAGTTTTTCTCTAAATCTAAATGTTGCCTCAATTTACAAATAGATTGTTATTGTTGTTGTTGTTATTTTGTTTAAAAGGTCATAAAACTCTTTATGGGCCGGGTTCGGAATAGAAAAACATAATAGTTGGTGATTAGAAAGCCCAATTCATTAATACATAACCCTGACAAACCCTTTTAAATGTTTGTAACTAAAATAGAATTTACTAAAATCAAATTTGTTGGTCAGTTTCTAATGGGCCTTTATGTTAAAATATGAACAAATTTTTTGCTCATATTAATGCAGACCTGCTCAGGTTTTGGGCTCAATGCCACATCGAGATGGCTTCATTATAGATCGAAGACTTGAGAGAGGTGCCCTTATAAGAGTTATGTAGGCTGTATCAAAAAGGACTATAGTTAGGGGGAACCAATTATGCATGAAGAGCCTATATGTTTTTTTTTAAAAAATGATTTTTTTTACTTGCTTTAAATTAAATTTTTTGGTTATTTTAGATAGTTTTGATGTGCTAATATCAAAAATAAATTTTAAAAATAAAAAAAATATTATTTCAATGAATTTTCATGTAAAAAACACTTTAAAAAAAAATTACTACCACAATACCAAATGGGCTCGTAGTGTTTGTACTTGTTCAGCACATCACTGTGTGTGTGTGTGTGTGTGTGTGTATGGTAAATACATCATAAATTATGTATAGAATTGGTTTTGTGAGTAAAAGGTGTGTTCGTGTATGTGTGTTATTTGAATGAAACAATAACAAAAATGAAGACACATTATAAACATATAAAAACATATGATCTTATTAAAAAGAAAAGCATATTTGTCAAAGAAAGTCTTGTGGTATTATGAGTCAAATTGCTAACACTAAAACAGGTTGATACATGATAGAATCAAAATAATTCTATAAGCATGATTAGACAGAGACAATTATTTTGAATACAATAGGGGCAGGCTTTATTTTCCAACTCCGGTACTCTTGCATAGGTTTTATTGACGGTATGGACAAAAAACTATGGTAAAATTTCGTCTTGTGGGACTCGATAACAAATGCATTTATAACTGTAAGGGTTGGTGTCGATGTTGTTGACTGACTATGTTCGACCACTTTTTTTTCGGGCTGAGCTATTGTTGGGGCCTGAACAAAAGTAATGGGTCAGTTGGAAGAACCTTCGTCATAGTCATTTCTAAGTGCTTGCTTGAGTAAGTCAGTGAAGCAAGTCATGTTAACTTTCAGAGACTCCAACTCTTTTTGAAAATGAGCATCACAATAAGCATGTTCTTCATCTTTTCTATTTGTCAATCGAAATCGGGTGTTGTAGACTTTACGGACTAGAGTTCTTTAAGGACCTATATTTCAACTTGGGGAATGTATGTATGTTATTTACAATAAATGAAAGTACGTGTATGAATGCAAATATGTGCACCTGCACATTGGGTATGGATGGTGAAAAATCCATAGTCTGATTATCTCATATATGTTTTAGAAAATCATAGTTTTAGCTTAGAAAATCATGCAGAGTTCAGGATTATTAATCAAATTTGACTTACAGTCAACAAATACCAGAGATTATAAAAAATTGATGTGAAGAATGCATTTTTTCGTGGAGAGTTGGATTAAGAAATCTAAATGAACAAACTAGCAGGTTTTCATAATCAAGAATCAAGATCATCGCAAATATGTGTGTAAGCCGAGAAAGTCTATGAATTAAAACGAGTACTAAGAGCTTGATATGGTAAGCTTGCTGAATTTTTTATAAGGTTATTTAGTACCACCTGTAGATTTCAGCATGTTTGTAAAAATTGATGGAAGAAAGTTAGCTATCGGAGCTGATGATTTAAGCATCACTGGGGATGACGTGGCATAAATTCTTCAAACAATAGCGGTAGAACGCCGCCGAACAACAACAATGGCAACTCAAGAGAGTGCATGGTTGATACAATTGATGATTGATCTACATCAACGAGTAGATTATATACAGTTTTGTTGTGTTGTGGTAATTAGTCAGCATTTTGTTTGGCAGCGAATCTAGTTTTTCATTCAAGAATTAAACATGTGAAAGTGCATTATCATTTTATCATAGAAAAGATGCGGCAGCAACAAATTAAGTTAAGATTGATCAAAACAGATAATCAAATTGCAGACTTATTCACAAATAGCTTAGGTAATGGTAAATTTGAATTCTTTCGTCATCAACTTAATGAGGTAAAAGGATGACTTCATGAGGTACAAGGAATGGCAGCTGATGTTCTTGTTCTGTTTTGTCAAGGATATTTATGAGCCGTCTCGACTGATCAAGTTAAGCAATAAAAAAAGGGGCTGTTCTCATGCAAGAACATACTGGGCGTTATTCTACACAATGGTGGCCTCTCCCAAAAAGGGGGCAAATAGACATGATGATCCAGCTAGGGTGGCAGCACCCGACCGTGTGGTACAAGGGACCACACGGAGAATCTAAAAGAAAGATGTTTCCAAATTCTACCATTTGTATGGCCTCAATGCATTGCAGTTCCTACGTTAATTGTCACTTTCAAGTATAAATGCTCCGTGTGATTTACTAAGATCTCAGGCATACAAGGATAAAATTTTACCTCGATAGATCGCTCTCCAGCACTGGAGCCCTGCGTATCAAACCTCAAAAGCATGGGCATTTTGAAGGAAAAATGCCTGGTTTTTCTAGTATGGATGATTCATCAAAACTCAACAGCTGGAAAGTAAAAAAAGTTGTATACCACATGCTTCAATAGAGGAAAAGCACGCAAAACAGCTTCGTGAGAAGTAAAACTGTATTCAATACTTGATATTGCCATCAGTGCATAACTTACAGGTATTAAAAGAATGATAATCCCAATAAATTAAACCAAAAAACCCAGGGAGGAGACTAAAATACATGTCAAAATCACCGAAAATTATCAACAGAACTAGAATTACACAACTAAGCACTCACAACCACAAACTGTTCTAAGAAGACAGGCTCGAACAAGCAATGACAAAAGGCAAGTTATCACAGGGGAACATCAACCAAAAACGGACATCAAAGCACAGACAGCCATCAGCAGCATGAACAATAGCTTTGATCTGTTACCTGTGATTGATACTGCAAAAGAAATATCTTCTGGCCTGAAAGAAAGAAAATGTACTATGAGAATCATGTCACACTTATGAGATGACTTTGAAGAATGTTAAAATTAAATGGGCAATGGTCTATACTTCTGCAATTTGCTAAGTTCACCACAAAAGAGGGCGTTGTCTGGAATGGGCAACTCGGTTTTGTTAGTCTCCTCTGGATTGACAATTCTGATATACGTTTCCTGGCCAAGATACCAGGAGTCAAGGTTTTCTGTTCTGAGGTTCCAGACTCCAACATTGTCAAGTGAAACCAAAATTGCCGTCCAAGCTCCAGGATAAGCCTGTACAGAATAGGAGATTATAATCAAGTTGCAAACAAGAAACAAAATAACTATATGGATAGTCTGCGCTATTAACTAGCTTGTTATAGGTGTTGCCATGTCAGTATTAACACCAGTTAATGACTAGCAAGCAGCTAGTTTAACCTAATCTTTTCTTTTTCAGTGTACCCAATCTCTTTATTAAAAAAATGTGAAAAAATAGCTAGAAAAACTTTACAGGAGAGGAAAAAATGATGACTACGAACTGTGACAACCAGGATTTTCAGAGACACTGAATGTATATAAAAATCTTTCAACAACATACCTGGACTGTGGAGCGTGCAATGCCATCCCACTTATTATATGTGCCCCTGCTGTTCTCTGTCCATTCACCATAATCCATCCTGAAATAAATCAATGAAGCGCTTGTGACTGAATCTACGTTCTCAAAACCCTTTACACACATTGATGAATGTAATGAAGTGTTCGAGGATGGAAATGAATTCCTACCCCACAACAAAAACCGCATATCCACTTAGGTGATAGCTATGCATCTTGGTGTCATTGTTCTGCAGAATGACTTCCATAAATCCCCTGTATGTTCCATTGATCACTGATGTTGCCATTTTAGGTGGTCCTGTAAGGGGCGTCTCAGGGAAATCAAGCTTATACGCACCCTTCACTTTGAACTGGTCTGCGAGCCTGATTGGAGTAGTAGGATTGACAAATGATATCCCACTGAGAGTTGCTCGTCTTTTCCCATTAATTGTTACCAGAGGCTTATTTTTCAACACGTAAACATCGGTCACATTGATTGAGCCATATCTGAATGAGCCTTGAGGGTTGGGACGTGCACCACTTGCAGAAACATTCCATCTGCACAGTTTGACCGTAGAATCCTCACAGTGAATTATAACGAGCAAAGTTTATAATAATGTGAAAATTCTCTAATACAGAAATGCAATTCCGTTAAAATTTGATTGCAAGGTTATACAATATTTTCCTTTGGAGAAGCAAGGAATAAGTAGCTTATTTAAGGTCCTAATTTTTCAAAATTTTGAAGCGCACAGTACTTTTTTCTCAAATCCCAGTTCCTTTTCTATTTATAGGGAAAGATGAAATTATTAATCAGAGCACTCATTAAGTTCAGAATTGCTAAACAATGCAGTAAGGCATTTTAACCACCATAGAAGCCAACCTGATGGATCTTGCTTGGTTCATTGAGAAGGTTTTGTCAAACTCATCATTAGGTGCCTCTGGAAGGGGACCCTTTGCCTTCCCCTTGGAATTTGTGTAATGCAAGATTGCAACACCAGTAACTCTTTTCCACTGCGATTCATTCACAAACCTTGCACTAGCTACAATGTAGTAATCAGTACTTGCATTCTGATCCATTGTCACCAAAAAAGAATAAGATTGTCCTACATGTATATCTAAGCTAGTATAATTTTGTTGCACTGTATATGATCCCTCTGACTCTGCTAAAAGCAGATTGTGGTTCTGGATCCTGAAATTCAAACTAGTTGAAGTTCCAACATTGTGCACACGGATGCGATAGGTTTTCCCTGTCCAATATAGCAACATCAATTATTTAGAAGAGTGAGCTTGATCTTTAGGAACTCCATCATAAGCAATACAGTACAACAACAGTACAAGGAAGTTTCATTCTAACATGATGCATCGATAGGCAATTAACATAAGAGCATATCTACAAATCTTTTGAAACTACCCTATTTCTTGAACAGGTCAATCATTTAAAAAACAAATTTGTTCCATTAAAATCTGGAGGCCAATGACAGAGTGTAAAATGACTAATTTACCAAATTCACAAAGGGAGTCCCATCTATATTATTGGTATTTCTTCCATCCCCTGTCATCGCTCTACCCCTCGAATTGTCTCACAATAATACCCATGAAGAAAGGGTATATGGTTTGTTTCTAGCGATCATTAACTAATTTGGAAGGTTAAAGAGCTGCTGCAATGCATTACTCAGGAAGAAATTCTAACAGGGGGAAGAAGCAATTCCATTTAGTAACAAGGGGGAGCAGTTATTAGGATCTATGTCAATATAACAAATGAAAACTAATCACCTGGTTGAACTTCAATGGTTTCATAGTCAATGCCATCAGGGACAAGTGTTGTGTTATATTGGTAAGGGCCTTTGCCATTAATAAGAACCCCATCTGGCATCCCTAGATCTTTCCCAGCATCAAGAGCCTTCCTCAAAGCCTTCAATCCAAAATTAAATCAGCATCAAAATTGTAAACCAGACTCCCATCAGCAACCTGACTATTAAAGTTCTACATTTTAACAAATACTAACCGTGTGGTTCCTTTTGTACCAATCACCAATCAAAATGACAATGTCCCCATGTGGAGTATCAAAAGGAATTGGAATAATAGCCCGGTTGTTTATAACAAAGCTGCCAAATCCACCAGAAGCTCTCTGCATATGGAGAGTAGGGAAGTAAAAGAAACTCCCTATCTGATCTTTAACCTGAAACTGGTAAGTCCAGTTCCACTTTGGGGGAATTGGACAGTTAGTACCAAGAACCCCATCTTGCCATGAACTTCTCCTTTGTTGAATTCCAGACCTATAACATCCACCATCAAATTCTAGTCAGTAAAAGAGGTACATGTCACAGTTTATACTCTAAATCGCCCCGTAATTTCACTGTTCACTAGCAAAGAACCAAACTTTAACACTATGGCACTACAATTCACAGTTTAATTCAAAATTAGTAGCAAAAATGCAGCAAGGAAAGAAAAATACCAATGCATAAGGAGATTCTCATCCAATTTGTTCTTGACATTGATAGCAACATTGTTGTTAGTGGTGACATTGATAGTAGGTCCAGGAAACTTTCCATTTATAGCAATAACCTGCAAAGCAACACCATCGCAGCATGACTCACAAGCTCATTTTATTCTACTAGCTAAATCTACAGCATTAACATCGGGTTGCCATTTCCTAAGCAAAACTTAGCAGATCTGAAGCTAAAGATAGAAACTAAAGCAAAGCCATTTGTCAAAAATCAAAATTAAGTACACCCATATGAAAAGATCCCCTGAAAGTAGAGTAAAAAAGTTGACAAAAGGAGAAAGCAGAGGGAGAGAGATCTAAAGAACCAACCTGTTGAGGCACACCAAGAGGAGAAGCAGTGATGTAGGAGACTTCAAAGTCATAACTAACAAAAGGATCTGCAGCTAAACACAAGCTCAAAAGCAAGCAAATGTGGATAAGAAACAAAGCTAAAAACTTGCTATGCAAAGCCATCCTTTAAACAACTTTCGATGTTTTAGAACAAAAGAAAATTTAGAACGTAATTTTGTAGTTGGTTATGGTTTACATTACAGGACAGGACAGGGACAAGGAAGAGAAGGAACTAGAGAGAGAGAGATTTTGTGGGTGTTTTTTGGACAGAGAGAAACGGCTCTATTTCAGTTCACTTTAATTTTAGTGGTGGTTTTTTTGGGCTGTGTCGAGAAATGAGTATAATTGTGTAAGAAGTGACTGCTCCTCAAGCTTTTTGACGGTAACCGGTCATAATTCATGTGTGAAGGAGAGCAAAGGGAGAGAGAGAATGGTGGATTCAGCTATGTTTGGCTGGGTGGTCCTAACATCATTTAATTAAATTTTAAGATTTTTTTTATTTTAAATTAATTTTTTTATTTTTTCAGATTTTTTTATATGTTAATACCAAAAAAAAAATTTAAATATAAAAAATATTATTTTAATATATTTATAAATAAAAAAATATCTTAAAAAATAACCGGTGGTATACACTATTTGTACAGGAGAGAAAAAGGGTGACAACCAGTAGCCAGTACGTTCAGTTACCTCTTAAAATATCACATGGTTGCCAGCCAAAGAACGCGCATGGCCCATGCATGGATCCCACTTCACATAAATTGGGTTTTTGTGCGTGGAAAATGTTTTCCATACAACTTATTTCCTATCAATCTAATATTTCGTGCCTACTTAGTTTAGAAAAAATATATATTAAATTAATAATTTTAAAATATATTTTGTATAATTTTGATACAAAAAAGGTTTTGAGATTTATGATTAATTTTGTGAGAAACTATAAATTCTAGTGAACAACTCTTTTATTTATATTTTATTTAAATTAATGTTTGATTTTTATTTTATCTATTTGAGTGGTTAATTTTTATTTGAATGCATTTCATTACCTGAGATTGTTAAATACTAATAATGTAAACGTTGGCCTACAGGAAAAAAATATTTTTTCATTTACTTTTATTTTTTTTACAAAAAAATACAAAAATAACACTTCATGTCTTGAATAGTTATTTTAGCTATTCATCTGGCTAACCAGTTGAAATGTTTAAAAACAAACATAAAAACTAAAAATATTTTTTTTTATTTTATCTATTTATTTAACTGCCTCGTTAAAAATGCTTTTAGTTGATATAATCCATGTCATAATGTAAACAGTTTCAAGTGATGAAATACACTCAAATTAAGAAGAAAAAAATCGAAGGTTGATCACTCAAATATGTAGAATAAAATAATAGGGACTCAAACATAATAAAAATCAAAGATTGGACACTAAATTTGCAGTTTTCTCTAATTTCAAACAGATCTATTTTTGCCACATATTAGTACAAAATGGTCACGTGTCAATTGATACCATCCGTGTCAGTATTTAATAGTTTTAGGAGACAAAAAAACACTTAAATAGAAGAGAGAGAAAAATCAAAATCTCATTACTCAAATAAATAAATAAAAAATTTAAACACCCAAACAAAATAAAAATAAAAATAAAATGCTTGACACTGGTTATAGTTGCTGTGGTTAAAATAAAATAAAAATAAAAGTTATAAATAATGTAAAGAAAAAATTGGAAAAAACTTAAAAATAGATTTTAGAGATATATTTTAAGAGAGATGAGGTGTTTCTCGAACTTTCCTTTGTGTGTGTGGATTTAAAAATGAAGATCCTTATTTTTAAGTGAGTTTTAAATATAGAAAATAAGTTTTTATGGTTATATATATGTTAATTAAACTATCACTATCTGATTTAATTTTATAGTAATAATTAAAACTGGTTAGTTAAAATAACAATTTATCTTGATTGAAATATTTAGTTTTATTTATTGAGGTACATGTCTCATTTCAATATTCATCAACTTAAAATGTTCCATTTACTTCAATTTTATTTTGATATCAATTATAAATATATATTGTTATTGCTCTTGTATCTTATACAAATAAGATTCTTTTCTCAAGTTTTCATCTCACTTTGGATTCTCTATAAAAGTCTATAAAAAAAAGAATTCAAAATAGAATTTTTAATAAATTTATCAAAATATAATAATCAAAATTTCATCACCTTAAATTGTATTTGCATAATTTTATATGTTGAGATTTATTTTTAATTTGTATTATCTCACATATACAAAATATTGAGGTATATTTTAGTGGTGGAGTGAATCCTAATTTTGAAACTTGATTTGTAGTTGAGGATCAAAAATTTTTTAAAAAATGAACCTAAGTTAATAAAAGAAAATAAAACAACCATATTTGGATATTGGCATAAAAAATTCAACAAATTAAGTCAATCTTTTTAGGTTTTATCAAAACAGTTGTTTGGTTCCTTTTATTTTAGCATTGTATATTTTCATCCAAAGCTTTATTTTTTTATATATTTTAGTTTTTGAATATTAAAAAATGAGAGAAAGTAAAAAATAGTTGGATAGCCATATTTTAGCCACAAAAAAGTTCGATCTTTTTATTTGTGTTAATAAGTCTGTCTTCTCAATAAGAGTTAAATATAGGTGGTCTTCTCCTTTAAAAAATAGATTGGGATCCATTTTGTTTTATTTAATTCGTCTGATTTTTATTTCTGGGTGTTTTGAGGTTGGTAATTTGTTTATCAAAGTTTATATGGTATGTTTTATGTGAAAACAAGCTAAAAAATAAGGTTAAGGGGTATTAAAACTTGAACCATGATTTTTTTATTACCAAAGATGACAGAAAAACAAAATAGACTGTAATAAATCGCTCGATTAAAAAAAACTAGAAAGGGTGAAGTCCGCTCTTGAAAAAGAAAACAAAAGTCAAGCTCGAGCTTCCAAGACCAGGTGCACTTCATTTTTTTTATAAGAAGTTAGGCGTGAGTCTAGCATGTCAGGCCTATTATACCTAGTTTTTTTATTTTATTTTTTTCTATTAATTTTTTCTATTTAAATATTGACTAATACCCTTAGTTTTATTTTTTAAAACTATTTGGCTTAGATTTATTGTTAAAATAATGATTAATTTTTTAATATTTTTTTAGTTTTAGAATGCTTTGAAAAGATTAGTTTTATTTGTCTCCAATTGTTTTTCTCTTATATCTTACATAAATCAGTTATATTTGTATAAATAATTTTAAAAAATGGAGATGTTATATATATATATATATATATATATATATATATATATATATATATATATATTATCAATGACAACATATAAAGCATAAACCTCCTTTTGTTTTTTAATTAAAAAATTAAAATACATGAAAACAAATTTATAACAGTTATTTTTCTCTAAAATAATGAATTGATAAATTAAATTGTAAAGACAATTATTAATTCTAATTAAATGCTAAATAAGAAGTTGATATTTCTATTAAAAAATAAATAATAAATACATATGCAAATATTTTATAAGTATGTTTTACAGAACATCCTGTTAGTTAACGACAACATTGATGTAATAAATTATTGTCGGTGGTTGGATTGTTTTTTTCTTTTTTAAAGCATAATTTAATTACTAATTTACTCTTAAAGTAACATTTTTGGAGTCTAATATTAGAAACTTTTACATCATTTTATGTTTTTATTTTTTAACAATGGTGTTTTTTTTTTTATTATTATCAAGTTTTTAGATGGAAATTTAGTCTTTTAATAAATATAAAATAATATTAAAATGAAAAAGGAAGTAGCATGTGCAACTTACGTGTTTGAGCTCCTGTGATCTTCTGACGGCACGGGCAACACCTTGCGGTGGAGAAAAACATTAATCATTATTAAATTTTAATTATGCGGCGGATTTATTGCTCAGTGCCGGCCTCCCTAAAAAACAGAAAAAGAAAAATTAATTGCTTAGACTTAGAGATGCCAACGTGACATTATAGCCTACCCAACCATGCAACCAGCAAGCGTGGCCTCATAGGGCCAAATGGACAGTGATATCCCACTCATGATCTGGCAGGCTAGGGCATCATTGCAACGCGGCGTTGATATGCGACTTCCACTTGTGATCTGGCTAGTGGTTGAGTATCATAGCATGTGGATCAATCCTTTTCATGCGTGGATCTTTGAATCATGGGCATTAAGTAGATTTCTTGTGAAGAAGTTCTTTCTTCTTAGTTTGGAGAAACATCAATTCATTTTCATTAATTAAACCCAAAAAAACTTCTTACATTTCTCAGCTATGTTGTTTTGTTCATTTTCTTTAATTTTTTACGTCTAATTTGCATAATTTATGCACTAAATTGGTGTCAATTTAAAGAAAGTTGCAAAAAAAGTTAGGGCCAAATTCATTATTTATACCTTATATTTTAATTAATTTTATTAAAAGAGCCCCTTTATTATCCATTTGGTCAAACGAGTTTTTATATTTCTTATTAATTTCAAACAATTGAGTATTGTTTGTCCAAATTAAAAATTTATCTCAACAAATCATTATTATCAACCTTTTTTTTTCATTCTCTTTAATACTATCAGTCGTCCTCGCCATCCCCAGCTTTCTTATTGAGTAATATCTTTTTTTATTAGATAAATTATATTTAATTGATTGAAACAAAACTACAAGGATTTAATTGATTAAAGTGATAATGAAGGGGTTTTTTTTTTAACGAATTGGTGAAAACGTACACTAGGTGAAAATTATGAGTTTTGCCAAAAAAACAAAAAAAGGAAAAGAGTTAATGATCATTAATGATAGAATTTGTAAAATCTTAATGATAGAGTGGGTGACATATAACTAACACAATTTCATCGAAAAAAACATAATTATATATGTAATTTCAATGAATAGGTATAAACATAATTATATATCTATTTATGAAATTCAATTATTGATAGAGTTGGGTAGCAACATAAAAAACCAATGAAACTCAATCTTGGTTAACGAACAACCAAACAACTTGAGTTTTAAAAATGGATTTTTTTTTATATCATTTTCATATTGATTAGTGAATTTAATGATGTGTTTCCTTGTTAACTGGTTATCTTTTCTAGAAAAATATTTGAAATCAACTATGTTGATTCTTATAAGAATTGGATGCAACATATTAACTCACTGAAGATATGGACTATTATATATAGACTTATTTGTACGTCCAACTTCTAACCACATCTATGTTAAGTGATGTAACCATATTATTTGATAGTTTCACCCACATTTAACTAGTGTTTTGCCTATGTTTTATGTATAAAATGCCTTGATATTCTTTGTTTTATGTTTTGAAGGCACCTTTAGATGAAAGATGTAAAAAGGAGTAAATTGGAGGTAATTGACAGATTTGACCCTCAGTCTATGTTTTGTGCAGAGCGTGAGCTCTAAAAGTCAAAACGAAGTGATTCCAGTGGCATTAGAAAGCTAACATCCATACCGTTCTGGAAATCTAAGTCAAGAAAAATAAAAATACAAAGAGCATGGAAATCACATCCTTCAAAGTCAAAACTCGCATTCTGCCAGTGTTGACCTTTTTCCATTCAAAATTAAATATTTGGAGCTGTAGATATCCAATTGATGCAAACTCAATTGTTTTAGATTCCTGACTCAAAGGACTATAAACGCTCCAAATTTCAGCCAAAAACAATGTCATATGAGGGAGATATGAGTTTTCAAAGATGACAACTGAATTCTGCCAGCAAACAGGTTTCGTGAAGAAACGAATCCAAATTACATCCCGAAGCATCAAAACCGACATCCAAGTTTTAATTTCAGCAATTTAGCTCCTCAAGAACATCAATCCAGAAGGTCAAGGAAGGCATCCACCAACCTCAAGCCACCAACCTCTACCCACCAACCACAAACCAGCAGCCAGCCACTAGCCGCCAGCCGCCTTCACACTACCACCATCTATTGATGTTCACACTTGAACTTTGATTTTTCTTACTTATAATTTGTGTATAAATAGGCAGCTAAGTTTATGCTATGAAGGGAGCCAAGAGAGAGGGAGAGAGAGTGCAGTAGAATCAAAGAAAGAAGGGTGGCAGCCATAAGAGAAGAAACACAAACTCTCCCCTCTACAACCCAAAAATCATGTATTCTTTCATCTTTAGGAGTAGTTGTTCAATAGATATGCAAGGCTAAGCTCGTTTTCTTGGTTGCAAGGACGCAAACACCTTCAGATTTCAAGAACTGTGAGATTTATTCTTCCATTTATTTTCAGTTTGTATTATGAATGAGTATGTTTGTTTTCCTATGCATATTTTCTATGATTGTTTATCTTAATTGCTAGAGCGGACTCTAAGTTATTATTGTGAACAATCTATTGCTAAGTTTGATATCAAAACCGGAGTTGTGATATATAAACTTGTGAAGCAACTAAGCTTGATAATTGTAGCGGAACTATGTTATTAAACTTATGGAGAACATTCAATCAAATGCAACACAAGCTGACAACTTGGTTGTTAAGATTAATGAATTTATCTAGATCTTAAGGCTGCCATTGGATTAAATCATTAGTGCGGACACTGTGATTGTTTGTTGGTTAGGGTTAGTTATACGGCGGATCTGTTAATTAACCAATATTAAAAAAGATAAAAATTCAGAATATAAACTGGAGTTTCGTTTCAAGGATCAGTTCTGATTTCTGTAGGTGGATGTGTGGTTGCGACCAAGGTTTGTTTTCTTGATATATTTCAGTTTTAATTGATTTTGTTTGCTAGTTTAATTGCTGCCATAGTTTAGATAATCACAAACCAAATCCCTCCAATTACATAACGTACAACATAAAAATCTGACTTGAAACTTCCTCGTGGGATCGACCCCTTGCTTGCTCTATACTATTTTGTGTGTTTTAAGCTAGGATAATTAATTTGTGCGACCGCAACATCGCAACATTAAGTGTTGAGTCAACTCAACCTTGTCAATTGTTTTTCTTATTTGTTAATCAAAACAGTTTAAGGTGTAAAAGGTTAAAGTTCCTTGTTGAAAAAAGCCTTTTGGGGCACTAAATTTCCTAATAATAGTTGTTATGGCTACGAATATGGTTGTTATGCCATGTAAATGGCTTCAAGCTGCCTATATACACTTATGAGGTCATTGGTGCATTAGGAGCAATCATGCCTTGATTGAGAAAAGCTTAGTATAATGCTTGATACATGGACATATGATATCTAGTTTGATGTTATGTGTTTCCAAACACCCCTATTGAAGTGCTTTTTATTGCAAAATATCCTCATACTTTCCTCTCATGTGTATGGATAAAAAAAGTGTTCAATCTACTTCGTTTAAGATCATTTTTTATCTAGTTGATTTGATCATATATGACCTGTAAAGTATATATGGTTAACTACCATAATACTATTATGATAATTAACAAAACCATGCAAGCATAAGTTGTATTAGTTATATTCTCCATCTACATCTAGATTACATTTAAATCAAATTTATATAAGTTTAAGTTTTGATAAAAGGATGTTATTTTCAAAGTAGCCACTACTAGCTAATTGGAATTCGATACAACTAGTTGTGACCACCTAACAATGTCATTTAGTCTGCAAAAAAGATAGATATAAGGTTGTGTTGAAGGCATAGAAGCACTAAGATATCTATTAGAAGTTGATAAAGGTAACATCATTAAGAAAAGTGAAAAAAGTAAAAGATTCCACGAGAACTTTAGGGTTTTATTCAAGTGTAGTTTTTTAGATGATGAATATCCATCTTGTGACATGTTTAACGCGGGTTGTTCTACTAGTACATATGGTGATAGAGGATTGTTAGGCTCTTTATGACAAAAAAAAATGGCCTTTATTTGTTGTTTATATTGATTGAACATCATTCATTGTAGTAATGATCTTACATGTAGTATTTTTAGGTAGCATGGTTACTAATCAAGTTGTCTCACTAGGTGTGCTAATGTGTTATTAAACAGAAAATCATGATGATCAATCAAACACTAAGTTATTAATTGATTGTTGACTTCTTGTTCAATATGCTATATGTTCTTCATTTCTTCCTTACAATATAGAAAAATAACTACAATTAGAAATTGATTCCAAACATAAATAAATAACAGCCTCATAAATCAAACAAAGTGTGGAGTCTACTTATAAACCTTAATAGGCTCTGTAATACTAAATAAATAAGCAATAAGCCCAAAAGAAATAAAGTAGTTTAATGTTAAAAAAATTGTAAAGGAAAGTGATAAAGAAAAAAGGAAAAATTTAGAAAAGATTGTGAATAAAGTAATGTATATAGGGCTGACCATTATTTCCAGTGACTAGATGACCTTTTTATATTATTACATAGTTTGAATTTCACATAAACTTTTAATCCTAATATTATATAGATTGTTTATAAAAAAAATAAGAAGTTTACATTATGGATTATAATACAAATTGAATTTCTCTATGTATGTGTTTCCTTCTTGGCAGCCATATGAATCATAAATAATTTGTAATACTTGCCATATTACTTTTTTAAGGATTCTTATTTAGAATAGGATTTGGTCTTCTAGTTAATCACATGAACTCTTATCTTTATTATTAATCAATTGTTTTTTCATAGTTGATTACGACTTTTTGTTGTCAAAATATATTGTATTATATTAGACTAGTGAATAAAAATATTTAATTTATCACAATAAGAGCATACAAAATATAAAATATTGTTCAATGTAAACATAGAATGCATACAATTTTAAATCTAAAAACATGCAAAAAAAAAAAAAACTCAAGACAAACATGTTTTCAACATAAATATAATAAAAAGAATACTAGCATGTTTATTAAATATATAGTTAAACTTGCAATTTATGTAAGATCAAAGTCCTAGCATGCATACTAATAATAAAAATAACAATATTTAAATTAAAACAAATAATGATACTTACTTGTTGAAGCACTTTAAATGAATGAAAGTTTTGTTATTGTCAAGGATGAATTTTTTTTTAAGGTTTTATTACTCCTTATTTGTGCAACTGGGATGTTTTGAAATATAACTTTTAAGATTACAACAACATTATCTTAATTTAGATGCACTTTTAAACAAGATATTTGAACCATAATAAAATAATTTAAATATTTCTCAACAAGCTGTGAGTTTAAGTTTTAGATTTGGAAGGAAAAACTAAAGTATAAAAGAGAATGAAAACACTAAAAAATAAGGTGAGAAAGAGTGTGAAAAAATCTAAAAAATTAAAGTTAGAAACTCTTCATTCAATCATTTTTTTATAATGAATTTTGAAAGTGAAAAGATTAAAAAATTAATTTTCATTATTATCAACCTTTGATGAGCCACCATAAATCAAAGATTAAATTTTAAAAAATCAATAATTCTTTGAGATTAATTTTTTATTTACCCATAATTTATTTAAATTATGTTAATTAAATAAATTTCCAACACTTCTAACTCTTATGATCAATCATGACCTCTAATCTTTTGGTCAATTACGTTTTATCTTTCCTAGTTGATTTGATTTTTTGTTTTAGTCTGATCAATTTTAATGTTGTTGATCAATTTTAATTAGCAGATAGAATGTCTATTATAATATATTATAATCTCATCTCCGAATAAAGAAGGTGGAGTGAATATATATACTAGAGTACATATAAAATTAATTAATTAATTCCATGGCATAAATATACTAGAATCTCATGCAGAAGACATGAGTTCAAATGATTCTGATAGATACTCAAAGGATTACCAAAATTCTCATTCAAATGTTTTTAATTGCTTGAATCCGATCTACCTCCCATGTTGAACACAGCACGTGATTGGAGGGAGCCAACAAAAGGTAAACAAAAATAATAATAAATAAAAATTGCTGGCAGCTAATAACTACGAATTCTAATAATAATATAAACACCCCATCTAAATATTATACTATCTCTTTTTTTTTTCTGTAGCCTTGAAGATTATCTATCATACAAGCATGGCGGAGCTAGGAGTTTTAGTTTCGAAGAGTTAAATTAAAGAAAAAAAAATACTAAAAATCTAATTTGGCTGGAAAAAAATGAAAGGAATTTTCTTGCATGGACAGCCTCTAATTTGGCCCCTGCATGCAAGTACATTATTATCCTAGCCCACATGTTAGAATATACAATTAATTAATCCACTGGGCGAATGGTGTGAATTTCTAGCTAGGATCATGCCATGTGCTTTCATCAAATCTCGATTTACCTTATCCCTTGCTTGGTCAAAACACTCTCTTTGTCTTGAGCTTTCTTGTAAAGAGCATCCTTGCAAGCTCATGAGCCGAGAGTTAATTTAGAAATTAAAGTGGTTGGCAGAAACAATATTTGAATAATACAAAATTTCGCAGGCTGCGGTTTGGTAGAAACTTGACGAGGAAGAATTCTGAAGATCAAAATCAATCCCATTCTAGAGAAGGACAAAAGTTTTATAAGAGCAGCTGTCCTGCATGCATATATAAATTATCATAAGTAGTTACTTTATCAGCCACTGCAGTAAGACAGACAGCTAGGCAAACCTGCCAAGCCAAGTTAAGTTACAAGCTGGCTATTGCGTTCTTGTATGAAATCACGATTACAAAAACACAAAAGAAGAAAGCTTTAGCATGCAACACGTTAGTTTCTGCTTTTTAAAATGTTTTTTTTTTGTTTTAATATATTAATTATCAAAAAATCATAAAAAAATATATTATATTAATGTATATTTAATTGAAAAACACTTTACAAAACGGGCAACCACACAATTTCATTGACACATTGAATGATGATAAAATAGAATCCAGTTTCTGCCCTTCAACATTACAATTTCAAATTAATAAGAAACTGATTTAGTGGTGAAGCTGGTGAAAATTGATGACATTGATGATTGACCCTCCTGGCACAACTTCCATTTCGTAAATTTTTCCCCTTGGAAAACAATTGTTCAACAATTAAATGATTTTTTTTGTTTGATCTGAGATTTTCTTTCATCTCTCAACAACAACATCATTGCCCCCTCCCCAAAAATAAATAAACAAACCTTTCCATAACCGACCGAAATTAAGTAAAGGAAAGGAGCAGGGATATTGCATTGGTGATTCGATCGTGGGCCATCACCAAGATCGATCATGGCTACCTCTTCAAATTGTTATTCTATGTGGAGTTGGTGTGGATCATTTCCTTTCACATGCTGTGTTGATCGATCTTACTTTCATTCATTAATCACGCCAAGCCAAGGAAAACTCCAGACATGCCAACTAATCAAACCATAGCTCAACTTATACGTACGTGATATTCTTATGAAATGATGCCTTGCTGATTAAACCACAGACACATCATGATGAGTAGGGATGTTAGATTTTCCTGCAATAGATTCGTAATTAGTTGATTCTCTGATCAATCATGATAACTTGAACATTGGTTAGGAAATTATAGCACTGCCATGGGGCATCCGAATTGCTGATAAGTGGGTGATTTTCTTAAATTAAACTGTGATGCGGATCAGTCACTGTTTTATTACTGGGAAAATATGTCTTAGGTTGATAACTTTGATTTTATCTTCAATAAGGCTTCCTTGTTGTTAATTTTGTGGTAGAAGATTATTCTTAGATTCGTGAGATACAAAGAGAAAGTTGAAAAAAGAAAGGCTCAAATTTGGAAGTCCGAGAAATGGAAAGAAGTAGATGCTGTCCGAGAAATTAATATGTATTGTTCAACATATTCAGTGTTTTTAAAGTAGATAGGCTCGATTTCATATACCTGTTTTTCATTGTGTTATAGATTTTATAATTAGCAATAACAACAATAATTGTTGTCATTGGCACTTGAGGGTCTAGCTGTTGTGGTCAACCGTGTGACTTGTTCCGCCCTCGTCTCGGGTTCGACCCTCTATGTGCACGCCTGTCATCCCCGCGGTGCCTTACCTGCTCCTGGGCTTGCAGGATGTCCAGTGGGCCGTGGGGAATAGTCGTGGTGCGCGCAAGCTGGCCCAGACACCCCACGTAAATAAAAATAATAATAATAATAATAATAATTGTTGTCATTGGAAGTAAAATATTTTTTTTAAAAAAAAATTCATTTTCTTATTTTAATATTGGATTTATTGAAACTTAACTTTGTTGTTTATTTCGGTTTTTTTTATACAGAGTTATCATGATCTTGAAAAACTTTCTCGATAATAAGTTGGTACTCAGTTTTATAATCGTTTATTTTTTTATCATATTATTAAATAAAAGGTTATTCCATAAAAAACATAATTACTAAGAATTAGACTTCATGATTTATTTCAATTTATTTTTATAAGGTTATTGTTATATCATAAAAATATTCCAGTATTAAATTGATATTTGATTTTAAAAGCATCTATTTTTTTCATTATATAATTAAATAAAAGTAGTTTTTTTTAAAAAATTTTTTTATTAAACTCAATGGAATTCATGACCCAACCTAAGTTAACCTGAGTTGATCCAGTGTATCGCTATCTTAATTTTTTTAAAAAAGAAAAAATATCTCTTGAAAATATTTTTAAAATAAATCTATATTTTTACTAGATCTAAATTTTTTTTAACTCATTAAGTTGACCGGATCATGCCATAGCAACTTCTATACAATATAATTTGAAACTTAGGCTAGATAAAAAATATGATCAAGAGATTTTACATTCAAACTCGAGTTGATCCATTGTATTGCTATTTTAATGTTTTTTTCTTCTAAAGAAAAAATATTTCTTGAAAATATTTTTAAAATAAATTTATATTTTTACTAATCATCTAAATTTTTTTTTTAAGTCGACCGGAACACACCGGAGCAACTTCTATACAATATAATTTGAAACTTAAACTAGATAAAAAATATCAAGAGATTTTACATTCAACCCGCTGAGTTGAGTTAAATGACCCTGTCATCCACCATAGAATAGTGCGGGGAATTATGTAGTGTATTTGGATTTTTTAGCATTGATGAAATCATGTATTTTATTTTTGGATTGTCTATTTTTTCGAAGAAGAAGAAGGAGAGAGAGAAAGAAAAAAGAAAAGGAAAGAACATGTATGGTGATGTGATAATTAGCATGTCAATATGCTAACTTGGTAGTGAACATTGCGGGGCAACATGTTGCTCATTGATCTCCTTATGTTTCAAAAAGTATACTATTTCCGACATTTCATTTCAGACAAATTTCTAACAGAGTTAATTTCGAATACCAAACATCATTTATTTGGGGGAAGGAAGGAGGGAAACACAAGGAGATTGAAGGAAAAATGCCCAAGATTATCCTTTACATTTATTCCATGAAGCGGAGATCTTCTCAGATATGAACTAGAAAGCTTTATACATTTGGGGGAGGCCAAATCTTGGCAAATAACTCCTCAACTCGCTTTGCTTGATTAACATAACCATCCAATCCAGCAGCCAGAAGCTCCACAGATGCAGGCCCCATTGCTGATGCAAGGCTTAATTGATCCCATTTAATAAGCTGAGCAGAAAGGGAAGATGAGTAAGAAAATCATTTAGCAGTAACTGATATAGCGAGCTCACTAAGATGAAGAAAACTGCTATAATTCATTGAAATGTTTTTTTTTCCCCTCATCCAAGCTAAATGTCTGGGATACAACTGGGGGGCATTTGTTTCTGGAAAATAAATATTTTCCCAGTTGGAAAAGTTGGTAAGCGGAAAATAACTTATAGTCAAACTCGAAACACCTTTTCGGAAATCAAAATCTGAGCTGGGGGAAATTCCTTTTTGATGGCAACCTTGAGTACCTTTAAACTTTAGAAAATGACTTACGGTTCTCAAGAGAGGAAAACATTTTACATGGGATCCACATAAATAAACAAGTTAAAAAATACTGTACAACCATCACATGCTAACACTCAATTGGGATCCACATCAATAAATAAGTTAAAAAAACTCTATTTGGCAAAAAGTTTTCGGCTCTTCGCATAAATGATCTTCATTTAAAACACCAAAACATCGGAAAATAATTTATTTTCTATGATAATGTTGTCACTTGTAAAATATTTCCCTAAATGCAGATTGGTTTCTGCAAAACAAACACCCTCTAAATGAACAGATTTCTTTTGTGACCAAATCTTACTCCTTTGGTCATGGTTTTCTAAAACCCTACAGAAAACAAATGTTGATAAATAAACAAAAAAATAAAATCTGTGACTCAATCTCAAACAGGATGCAGATAGTTGCAAGCATAGGTTTATGTACATAAAATGGAAAGCACGTGCGTCTATTGTGTTAATGGAGACAAGAATGGATACAAGAATAATGGTAGTAATGTAACTCATTGGTTGTTTTAGCATACTGGTGATGCATGATGATTATGACCTAGATATAACAGTAGCATATTAGAAGAATACTATTATATTGATAGGTTCAGTAAGCACTGCATGATCCAACAGCACTACGAGATGCAACATGCACTTGAAACCTAAAATCATAGCTTTGTTCCCTCTTTGACAATTCTTCATGTGGTTTTCAAGAAATGCATTTTGCTTCACTCTGCTATGCTGCCTTAATTTAACATTGGAATTTGTGCATCTACAAGGAAAGAAACGAGAAGATGGAAATAAAGCAAACCTCTTCTTCACTGAAACTGTAAGCAGCAGCAGAATGTGGTGATAACCTCCGAACAAAAGAGTACTTCTCATCAGGAGTGGTTATAGACTCTTTCAGAGATTGCATTACTTTCAATGGTGCAATGATATAGTCAACCCTGAAAAGGAGGCGGAACTCATAAAGATAAAATACTGATCTTGATGTCTAGCTGCCCAATCCAATTTTCCAACTAAATATGATAGGAAAAAGTGAGGTGTGTTACCCCAAGAGACTGAATAAATCTTGTTTGTTGCGAACTGCAGCAGCCATCAACTTCGATTTATACCCATATTTGTGGATGTAATTGTAAGCCTTTGTCACCTAAAATGAGTAACTATAGTATGTAAAAAGTCTTTCTTTTTTTCTTCAAAGAATAACTTTAAATTCTCTAGCTACTAAGATCTTGGGGATGCAGTAAAAAGCAATGGTGGTGTTAATTTATAAGTTGATCATCATCATTCATATTTGTATTAAAGCATCAATAGACTAGGTACGTTAAAATCAATAAGCTAAAACTTTAGTGCAAATTAAGAAATCAGTAAATTAGAGATAACTATTGTTTGACTAACCAGTGCCAACCCAGGATCCTCTCCTCTTTTCAGAGCAGCTTCAATCTCAGGGTCACCAGAATGGTTCCGTGACCAATCCTAGAAGATATAAAAATGCACTTTCACAATAAACTAATGTTTCAGCAGAAAATTTTGGCATCTCTCAGTAGAAAGGAATACTTACCCTAAGGCGTCCCACAAAAATCTGAATAACAGAAGCACCAGCTTGAGCGGCAGCGGCGGCTTGAACAAAGCTGAGAAACATGAAAAAACATCAATGTTCAGGAAACTTAAAAATGTATTGTCATCCTATGAGATATTGAATATCAGGACTCTGACTACAGCATTCATCTAAATAAGTTACTTTTGCAAAAACATTACAGAAAGTGACTGAGAGACAAGATGTAATGAAAAAAAAAATGAACACATCCAATGCCAAAAATAAGCAGGTAATCCACAAAGCATTAAAAAAAAATACTCATACAATGAGAATGAAAATCTAGTAATTTAGCTGTGCATTCAAATTAAGTCAGACAATAAAATATCCAAATCTAAAACAACAGATCAAACTCTATTAGGAAATAAAATTGCAGCTTGAGCAAATCATTCAGCAAATTAACACATGTACAAAGTCTCATCTACTCCTTTGAAGTTCTCAAAGCACAAAGTACAAGATTTGTATGGGAAAAAAAATGAGGAAATGAAATGCATCCTCAAATGTCATAACTTCCAGACAATGTCATCAAAATCCTAAAACATTGCTGGATTGAAACAGTATGCACACTCGCCTTGGTGCACATGTAAGTTTATCCCAATAGATAAAATAAATCACACTTGCTAATTTGACATCAATGACTTATCAGTATTTTGCTAGTTCAATATAATTTCATTGCGGATTTTTGCATAGATCTACTTGAGCGAACAACAAGTACCTGTAAACAAAAGTCAAATGCGTCTGTATGCCCTCAGACTCCAACAATCTCGAGGCTTCTATTCCCTGTGAGAAGACAAAGTAATAGGGGAAGAAAGGGATAAAAAGAGTCATCAAAGTAATTGTTTCAAATGTGAAAAATTCTTAAGATTGCTAGTAAATATATTATTCTCAGATACCCACTTGCCAAGTTGCTGGAATTTTGAATAACAATCGCTCAGGAGGAACATCAATTTCACCATATGACTTCAACAAGTCATGCACCTACATATGATACGTATACAACCACTATCACATAACACATCATGTCATCCGTTACACAAAAGTTGATATTTCTCGAGCATGCTCATAATCCACAAGCTATGTAAAACCAAAACACACGATCAGAAATAGAAATAAGATTTTATAAGACAATTACTAAAACCAACAGCCGAATTGGTGTTTGATCATTTTCTATAAAAGTTATAAGGTGTTACCTTTCTAATAATGCCATGGGTGTCATAAGCCAACCGCGCATCCACTTCAGTTGAAACTCGGCCGGGTACCAGTTTAGATAAATCACCTCCAACATTCACCAAAGCCTATAACAACACCAGCAACCCACGTCATCAATCCAACAAACAAAGTTCACATTACATGTATTTCCTAACAAGCAATCATAAAAATCCAACAAAACAAACCTTGTTAGCGAAACAAGACAATCTCAGCACATCGTTTTCAAGAGAAGAACACCCTGAATCTGCCAATGCGGTGTCCACAGCGCTCTACAATTAAACCAAATTTCTAAAATCTATTTCTCACACTAGCATCGATCAAAATGAAAACAAGAATCCAAAATCCGATACTAAATGTTTGCTTACTCTGAATATTGTATCGGGCAGGCTACAGATACCCAAAAGAAGTGAAGAGCTAACAGTAGCAGCAGTTGGAGGAAACCTGTATATACATAAAACAACCAACATTAGCGGGGGGTGTCAATAAAAGCAACCCAGTTAAAGAAAGGAAAAAAAAAACAACAAATATACTTCTGGAAATCATCGAAAACGACAGTATCAGGCACGATCTCACTCAAGCTAGACACAGCATCCAATTCAGTGCTAGCACCTATAAAAAAGGGGGGATCCAAAATCAGTAAAGAGTTGCAGTTTAATAAAACGGGATATGGAGAGAGAGAGACCAGCATCAAGAGAAGAAGCACGAATTTGAGGAAATGAAGGGTTATGGAGCTTGAAAAAAATAGCATTTGAAGATAGTGATCCACTGAGTAACCTCAGTCTCCCTCCTCCTCCTCCTCCTTTCTGTTTTCAAAACAAAGATCAGATAAATGAATGATGAAGCTATAAATAAATGCATTAATTACACAATAGTGATTACCTGGAGGATGGAGGATTTGGAGGATAGAGCAGAAGAGAGCGGAGATTGCAAGGAGAGTGACATTTTCTTTTTGTTTTGTTTCTTTAATGTTCTGTTCGAGAATAGAGATTGTATATATAGTATTGTACTTTCTTTCTTCCTTCTTTGTTCTCCTAAAACGTGGATGAGATAGAGATACTGTGTGACATGTTTAAAAAGGTACAAATTATAAATAAAAGTATATTTTTAGTTTAGAAATGTATTAAAATAATATTTTTTATATTAATATATTAAAATTATTTAAAAAAATTTAAAATTTTAATTTTAAAAATTTTAAAAATAATAAAACAATAGTTTAGAAATGTATTAAAATAATATTTTTTTATTTTTATATTAGCATATTAAAATTATTTAAAAAATATTAAAAATTTAATTTTAAAAATTTTAAAAATAATAAAGCAATGGTTTAGACTGAATGACAAACATGCATATATTGATTTATAATAATGTTTCTAGCTTTTTATAATTTATTTATAATACCTTTATTTTTGTTGAAACCTGGCTCGGCTTAGGCCCCAGTTTATCCATGTCACAGATTAAATCACCAAGTTGGTTGGGTTTTAAAACAGTGATTTTTTAGATAAAAAAATAATGTTAACCAATATTAATTTTTCAAATTCGTGATTAGGGATGAGCAAAAAAATCGATAAACCGAGAAAACCGGAAAAAAAATAACCGAAAAAACCAAACCGAAAAAAAATCGAATTAACAGATTAAAAAATCACAAAAAAATTTCGGTTCGGTTCGGTTTCGGTTTCTAAAGTTTGAAACCGATTGAACCGAACCGGTTCAACCAGCCAGCACTTAAAAAAACAACTATAAATAGAATATTTTCTAACCCTAAAGTAACATTTACCCATCAGTCGCCCCCCTCCCCTCCCTTCTCTGCATATCTCATTATCTCTCACTTTACTCTTCACATTGATTTTTCTCCCCTCCCTCTACTATCTATGAGACTTTTGTCTTGCTGTGGCTTCTTCCTGGAAAGCACGGGTTCTTGAGAAAGCAGAGATTAATCAACAATGACTTTTTTGTGAGAGATGTGTGTTTGTTTGTTTTTGTTGGATCTGGTGGATGGAACCCCAATCCTCTCTCTCCTTTTCTTGTTGTTTCTTGTTCTTCCCCTATCTGGTTTTTGGGTTTTTCCTTTCTCTGGTCTCTAGGTTCCCTCCTTTTCTGTCTCTCTGGTTTTGTGTTCTTTTTCCCTCTCTGATTTTATAAGGCCAAACCTCGAGAGAAATTCGATCCTTATCTTCCTGGGATAGTGATCTTGTATGCTGATAATTATTTTATTTTTTTTGCTCTGTGTTTGGTGGGATAAGAACACTAACAGTCCTGCCATTGTTAGACTGTTGGTGATGAGTTTCCTTAACATTAATGACGCATCGTGGGGTGAAGGAAACTAGAACAAAATGAGATTTGTGGTAGACAACCTGATCTATAATGTGGATTGGATTTGGTTGTGTTGATGGTTCTAATAGAGGCCAACATTTATTTTTCCTTTTCTGGCGGGTTCTTGTATTCTAGAGGAGGAAGAGGATGATCAATATTGGTAGAGGACCATTGGGTTTGAACCAGTTTGGAAGGAAAAAACCGAATCGAACCGAACCGAAATTAATCGGTTTGAACCGGTTTTTGGTTCGGTTTGGTTCAAAAAATTAAAAAAAAAATTCGGTTTGGTTGTTTATTTTGCTTTAAAACCAGACCGAACCGAAAATGTTCAGCCCTATTCGTGACACAAATTATTAGACTAGAAACACCATATCTGGAAAAACCACAAATCTCAATTCTCAACCAGTTAAATGTTGTATAATTAACATGGAAAAAAATATCAATTACATAAAAGAATCCCAAACAAAAAAAAAAGACAATTAAAACAATAAGGATCAAAATTTAAATACAAAATAAAATTTATTTTTGAATGAAGGGTGAAATTAAAAAGAAAATTAATTGAACAAAATGACCAAAAAAATCAAAAGAATGAGGATCAAAGTAAAAAAAATAAAAATTATTCTTTTATTGAAGGGTAAAATTGAAAAGAACAATCAATTTAACAAAAGGCTTAAAAAGAAAAATAATCAAAAGAATAAGAACAAAAGTGGTTAAAATAACATATCATAAATTGAGATTGAAGGATATAATTGAAAGCAATTCAAAATTTTACAAAAGGACCAAGAATAAAAATTAAAAATCAAAAGAATAATGATCGAAATTGATATCCTCATAAATCAAAGGACAATTCTAAAACTTTCCATTGGCAACATGGTTTCTAAGATGAGGAGAGAGAGAAGTGAGAGAAGAAGAAACAAAGGTCATCGACATTGATGTGTCAACCCAACACCACCATGTGCTACCTTAATAGGAAGAGGATGACGCAACGCTTTCAATAACATAGTGAAAGCTGATTTTTTGTCACCAAGAAGTGTCACACAGACGCACACGCCTCTTGAAGGGCACAGGTGCCTCCTAAATGCCAGCACTTACATTACACACATTAGCTACTTTTATTTTGATTGTTATTTTTATATTTACTCAAAGACCAAATTACCCCTTACCTAATATGATTGTTATCAAAATCCCGTATGAAAAGACATAAATGCCATTGAACTCTATCTTTAAATTTTTTGCATCTAATAGTATTTTAATTTGTATCCAATTATATTTTAGTCCTTTCATTATACTTTTAAAATGTAACAACACCAACTTACCCCCGAACAACTAGATAATAACCAAATGGGATTTGTACTATGACCATCAAGCACTATTAGTTCAAGGATTTTCTATGAGAAGAGAAAATCCACCATTACATTGTTTTGTGTATGAGTTTGCATGAACAATAGTTTTTCAATCCCTATTAGCTTTATTAATGAGTTTAACAAAATTGCAGTATCATGATATCTTATCTATCAGATGAAATAAAAAGGATCATTATCTCTTAAATTAAAAAGACTGGTAAAACCCCAACTCTTTCATTTTTCACCCTAAAGTCAAATTATCATCTATTTCCTCTATCTTTTTTTCTTTTTTTTTTGGTTCCCTATCTTTCAATCTCACTCTTCCTTAACAAATTAGTCAGAATTGGCCTAAAATTCAGTCCAATAGAGGCTAAATAAAAAAAAGACTAAAAAAAGTGTGAACCATCCACGGTGTTTTGTTAGGGAATTCATAATGCATTTTGCACAGTGGATTTCCCTTATCTTTTAAATGTACTTACTAGTTTTGTACCTGCGATTCCTTATAGGTCAAAATTTTATTCCAATAAAAAAATAAACATGCAGGCTTTTCAATGTATTTTTGGATATAAAAAATTCTTAATCATAAATTAAAATGCTTATACACCTATCTAACTAATTAAATCGATGTTTGATTAAGAAATAACTAAAATTAAAATATTTGATCCCGCAACATAGGTCATGTACTAAGTTTTGTTCAATAACTATGTTTCTTATAATATATTTTTTTATTTAATCAAACGATTTATTTGTGTGAATAAAAGGTAAAAAGAGTCTCAAACAAAAGCAAATTGAACCAAATTATGAAACTTAACTATAAAACAACTTAACGTTAAATGATGAAACTAAAAAAATAATTAAAAAAATATGGGTTAACCCACTTTAACCCGATAACCCCGCTACGTTAGGCACATGATTAAGATAACTCAAGAGAAAGAAAAGTGAAAAAAAAAAAGCACGAAGACCAAATCTAAAAAAAATATTGATGAATGAAATTGAATTTTTTTTTTTCAAAAAGGACATAAAAAAGATTGTAACCAACCAGTGTTAACCTTCGAAACTCATGAGCGAGGTCATGAGTCAAAGATTGACCGCGCAGAAGGTAAACCCAGAAAAACAACAAAGCAAAATTCTCAATAAAAAAATATTGAGGCATGAAACTGTAAAAAAAATAATTAAAAATCAACAATAAAAACTCTAAGTAAACCCAAGTTAACACATTAGCACCGCGACCATGGGCATAGGATTTGTATAATTCTATGGAAAGAAAAGCAAAAAAAAGCATGAAAACAAATTCCATAAAAATCAAATATTGAATGATAAAATTGAAAGGAAAAAAACTATAAAAGACTTTAATGAATACCAAAGTTAACCCGTGTTAACCTTTGAAAATCATGGCTTAATAAAAAAATACAGAGGGATAAAATTGAAAAAATATCATAAAAAAGGTCCAAAACAAAATAATCATCTAAAAAAAGAATAGAGGTAAAATCCGATATTAAAAAAATTGAAATTAAATGATGAGGAGTGAAATTGAAATAAAATTTAATTAGTGAAAGAATTAAGAAATATCAAAACAATGAGGATAACATTTGATATAAAAATCAAATGCAACATAATGACTAAGGATAAAATTAAATGAATAAAAATAGATAAAAAATAAAATAAATAGCAGTAAAAAAATAAAATTGTATATGAAATATAAACTGTACCACACTCCTATACTTTACCCGATCACTTTTTATTTTTATTAATATTTATATTTATAAAAAATCAAATTACCAATAAATACAAAGAAGAAAAGCGCCTTGGAAGGAACCAATAAATACAAAATAATAATATTTTAGTTTATTGGTTAATTAAGTACTGTTTATAAAGAAAGTAAATAATGGTTTTGTCCCTAATCAATGTTGCAAATGAGTAATGTGTCCTTGTAAAAAAACAAATTACCTCTTAGTGGCTTTTTTGCATGGACAAAGTGGAGAAAGTAGTGTTCATATCTACAGTACTTTCTCCGCAGGACTTAGATTCTGTTAATAATAATTATTAGCCATGACAGCGAGTCAATTGCAACAACACTATTAACAGGAAAATTGGAGGCTCACAGATGCAGCCACCCCAAAAGTATCAAAGTAGCCAGCAGCCAAATACCCTGTTATCAGCTGTCAGCAAAAAGAGGTCATCATTCCCTAACAGCAAGCACCCCCAAGAACATTCATTGCAGCAGGAAATAATATCCAGTTTTCTTGATTAGTAGAGCACGAATAGGAATCGATTGTCAATGGCAGTGAGCTCCTGCGCCTGCTCCAGCTGTTGACTCAAGGTAAGAACTCATTTTACCTTCAGACAACAACAGTTTTCTGATACAGAGCAACCATTTTACCATAAAGTCAAGACCATAAATAGAAAACCAGTGGGAATAGGAGAGCGGCGATCGAAACAAATGGGGAGTTTGCATAGCATGCATGGAGGCAAGTCCAAAACCACCGAAAATTGCAGTATAATAACTGCTCACAGTGACAGCAGCTAAGATTCCAGTAGCAAGACTAATAAAGACTGTAATTCATAGCATCTTTCAGAAACAGCTGCTTTGAGCTCAACCTTAACATCTCTGATATTTTAAATAAAGAATCAACTGGATAAATAGACCTTTAAGCTTAAACTTAAAAGCAAAAATGGCTTTACAAGTTGAAACGAGGTAAGGGGGGTAAATTGACAGTAATTTAAAACCACAGCTCTAAATTACTGGTCCAAAATGCAAAATAACCAACACTAGCACCAACAGCCTCTTTATTATGCAAAATATCTATAAAATATTCAAAATCATATTTCTAAATTATCTCTGCATGTCATCAGATGGTCCTCCTATTATTCAGGATGCATCCACCTTCTTCCATGTCACCAGGGAATTGAGAAATTTCATCACCTGAAGTATTGTCAATTTTCCACCATAAGATTTGGCAAGAAAAGCAAAAGGAGATTGAGATAAAGATGGAAAGTTTATGGAAGACAAATGATAAAAATTTGAACCTCCGATGGATCTCTGAGAGAGTAAACTGCATTGGTTTCTTTGGGTCTAGATGACACCAAAATTCCACAACCTCGATTCCCCTCCCGGAGCACCTGGTTTTAGACCAAATTATCACATAGAATTAAACACAAATCTTTCCCCCTACATGAAAATTAAAATCTTGTCAAGATTAAATGATCTTTCAATACCTTGAATGCATCTTCATCTGTCAGATCATCACCAATATAAATTGGGAGTACATCATCTCTATTACTTAGACCTGCGCCTCAGTATATGAGGTACAAATGGTTAATAACCTAAGGAAAAACAAATCTATATCACCTAGGATGTTTAGAATCAGCAATCTCACCTAGAGATTCAAGCAAAAATTCAACTGCTTTTCCTTTATTCCAGTCAATCATTGGACGGACCTCTAAAACCTGAATACACAGCAAAGCGAGTGCAAAATCATATTTTCAAGAAAGCAGGCAGCATATAGATAAAATCATATCACCAAAATCAGTATCTAGCAAACAATCAGAATACCTTCCGTCCATGAGTTTTTCGCAAACGAGGATACTTATCTAAAATATCCTGAACACATTGTGCAATAGATTGCCAGTTCTGAAGTCAAGTAGAAGCAGGACACATCTTAGAACTTGGCCAAACGAAAAGTCATATAATGGTAGATGTCTCAATGACAAGGATATTTCATCCATAGAACAACAGTGTCTTACCTTCTCATCTACATTACGGAAATGTACAGAGACGCAAAATTTATGATTCTCAATTTTTGCACCTTTGATCCCCTTAGTATCCTCGACAAGGGTTCTAAAAACCTGGGTGAAATTCAAGGTAGTCAGTTTACCCTCTGAAACAATGATGAGAATTTTATGTTTTATACATGAAACGCAACACCGTGCACCTCATCGATCATAGGTATAAATTCTCTAGCAGGCTGAAACAGATTCACCTCCTTGCCCTATGAAACTCGAACAGAAAGTACAACAATTTATTTAGTTTGTAAGAAGAAGATTCAACAGAATATAAAACCCCTGGAGTCTAATTTTGCTGGATACATGAGGAGAAATACATACACAAAGAGCCAGTAATCTGATACCTGTTGGTCAGTAGTTGATTCATTACAGTTTGGATGGTCATTGGACACCGCTTTTCGTACAGGGCCCAAGATGTCCATCCCATGACTACCAGCATAATACAATTCTGTTAGTCCTACAAGCTGATAAACCTGGAAAAATAGAATAGCTTAGCACAATGGCAACAAGTTACAATTTTACTAGAAAATAAATAGAACATGTGCATAATGGGGAATTCTCCTCCAACCTTGTCACGACTTCTTCCACTAATAATCGCCGTTGGGAAATATTTTGCGAAGTTTCTTACTGCAAAACGCATCTGAAAACAGTTCTCAATTTAAAGATGCAAACACCAAATGGTAAAAGATAAAAAAGAAAGAACATGTTGAACATCCAGCAAATTATGAGCAATTCTTACATCATCAGACATAAGGGCATTATCTGGGTCATCTACTATTGGAGAGAGAGTACCATCGTAGTCTAGAAACATTGCTATCTTTTTGTTTATGGCAAAATTTGCAATTTCCTCAAATGAGTTGAGTGCTGATGGATGCTTGAGCTACACAATCAGAAAACAAAGAAAAGAAATAACATACAAGCAGAACATAAACCACCCATCATACATACTTTGAAGAGCACAACTGTGGCCTAGAAAAATTCTGATTTTTTAAGCATATTGCCAAACGAATTGGCCAACAATGAAGCAAGCATTACCATCCAGGTGCCGTAAGCTGTGTCAGCACCATCCTTAATGAGCTTCTTGCGAGGGGGTGATGAGGATTTCATGGCATCCAAACATGCGTTCGAGCAGACTTCATCAAGTTTCCCAGGCTTTTTTCTAGGAATGTTTCTATACTTGCTAGAGGAGGGTGATCCTCCCGATGGTGCGTAAGACAACAAATTAGAATGGATGCCGAGCCTTGACTTGTTTATTGGAGCAGGATCAGTGAGAACAGGAGAAGAATGGTTTTGACTCGATATCCATGGTAGCCAAATTACTTGGTAGTACTTGTGAAGAATGAATTATGATACCAACAAACACTTGACCAAACAATAATTTGTGCACGTTATACAAAAAGCCTTTTACCCAACCCTTTTATCAATGAAAAACCACTTCTTCAATGTTTTCTTGTCGCTGCTACTAGGAAAGCTGTTCATCAAGCAAGCACTTCCTGAGAACTGGCCATCACAGCAAAGAATTAAATTTCAATGAAAATTTACATCAAAATATGAATGTATGCCTAAACAGAATCTAAATTCATACCTTGTCATCTCCAAAAGCTACACAACATTTGATGGGTGGCAGAACATTATTTGCACTAGGATTTTCAAGAAATGAAAGAAAGGTTCCAGCAAAATGCACCAGAAATATCTGTTCAAAAGATCAATGAAAGAGGCATGTTTAGTCTTGGGAACTTTGCTTGCTGCACAAACGCGTCTGGAATCTTTACACAGATTGAAACTACCCGCATTCAAATAAAATGGACTCGATTTGTCTTCAAGAAATGCAAAACTTGACCGTACCAAAGTTCAGATATTGACCACCATTAATGGTAGAAGCTAAGAGAATAGCTTGTCCACATCGATATCAAAGTCAGCTATCCTGATACCGACATTGATATTAGAATTTTCGAGTCTTAAATGCACACAACATTTTATTTAAAAAAGATGTCAAGATCATAGGCCTAACACATCATATAATACCCTGACAGGTTCTTAAAGCTGAATTCCAATGGACATTATCTATTTTGCCCTGCAAAAAGGACAGGTATGTAAAGAAAATAAAATGAAAGAGACAGCAACCTATTACTTTAACATTTTATCACATATATCAGCTTAAATATATGAATTTTCTTGCTGGAGCAAATAATGCAAACGAAAAGCAACTACGCAACAAAACAAAACAAATATGAAACCAATTCCTATTAAGTAAAATCCCCATCACCTAAAAATCAAAACTTGAGTAAAACGTGATATACAGGCCAAAACACATCCAGTTTGCTTAGGTGGGGAAAATCAAGCTTCATTATTGCAACAACCAAAAACGTTTAACTTATTTTTACGTTCTTCACGACCTCTAAGTGACTAACATTGTTAACCAAAAAAAACATTACAGTAACGATGATACTCGACAGCACAGTACTCGCTACAGACACGATAATAATTATAAAATCCCAGAACCAAGTATATAATTGATATTTTGCTAATATAATTTAAATTATCTCTAAAAATTCTCCACCTCTTCCACTTCGATGATTTGTTCGTCTAGATTCACTCGAGCATCAAGAAGATAAAGATGACAAATAATTCTGGGATTTTCCAATTTGATGATGACACAATGATATCTGTGTGGCCAATGAGCAAGTAGCTCGAGATCTCTCAATAAAAAAAATGGTCCTGTACGTATACGTGTATATGACACAAAAGGCGAGACTACGTGGGCCTTTCCACATGTAGATCTAATATACATCATTTTCAATGTCCATAGTTCTTCAATAAATCAAAATCAATTAATGTACAGATTGCAAAACGAAAATTTCATTTTTCTGCAACGATCAACTACCAGAAGACCATACAATCCGACCCCACCGCGAAATACGTAGTAAAAACTTTCAGCTAATGTTTTCTTTTAATTTATTAACTTTCTCTCTCGTATTAGCCCCCTCCAAATCGACGTGTTTAATTTTGTTGTTTTTGGGTTTTCTTTTATGCGTGAAACACCGGTGGGAGACCTTTTCAATCCCGAATAAGTAATTAACAAAATCTGTCATTATCGCACAACTATTACCAGGCGAAAACAACTTCACAGCATCGAAAAGAAATCTAAACTGTGTAAACAGCATACAGAGCTTTCTTTTCCCATTACAGGGTCATTGTATCACATCAAGAAAAGCGATTAATTAGCACACGTTTTGAAACCTCAACGAACTAATTTTCCTTAATCATAACAACCGACAAAAAAAGAAATTTATGGTAAAATGAAGAAACGAGCAGCTCGGCTTTCAAGATCACCTGCTATAGAGATCAATAAACTAATACAAAACACACATCCAAGAGATCCAATAGTAAGGAAACATTATTTCACCAAAAACCAACCATAGGCATTCAAAAGTCATACACTTATCTCCCAAGATTTAAGGTTTAAGAAAAATAAAAAAAGATTAAAAAGATCGCATCCTTAATAGATCATCGGGATTGCTTGTCTAACCAGAAAGAGATGACAGCCAAGCCAGATCTCACAAAAAGGATTCATACTTGTCAATATTGTTGACACAAAGTTAAAACAACAATGCACATGAAAACATGAAAAGATCTTCAGATTCTACAATAAATATATATAAAAAACAACAGAAGTCGTACCTAATCCACGTGTTAACAAAAGTGCCTGCCTGTTTTTTTTTCTCTTCTTTTATTTTTTTCTTATCAAACAACGACTGATCTCTATAATGCAGTTCTCAGATCAAAAACCGAAAGCCTGAAGATCCCACAAAGAGAGGGGGGGAAAAGAGCTGAGAGAATTAAATAGGCAAAAATAAAATCATGTATGGGAGTGAAACCGAGAGAGAGAGAGAGAGAGAGAGAGAGAGAGAGAGAGAGAGAGAGCTGACTAATATATACATACATAAAATGGAAAGGGAAGAAAACAATCACCTCTCTGATAATTAAGAAAGTTGCAGAGGAGAGAGAGAAAGTAGAGGAAAGAAGGGAAGGGAAGAGAACGAGGGCGAAAAGAATGGGTATTTATAGAGTTTGATATGCCATAGAAGACGTGCTTAACAAGGTAAACCCTAAACAACCAGGTTGTTGAATCAGGAAACACTGCTCTAGTTTCCCCTTTTAAAACGTAAACCCTTAATGAAAAATCTGTCTAAATTGAATATTAATTAATTAATTAGTATAATAATAAAATAACTTCCATTAATAAAACAACCTTCAAATATATATATATATATATATATATATATATATATATATATATATATATATATATATATATATATATATGTATATGTCGTAATCCCTCACAAATTCACTGTTCCCTTCATAAATGTTGTGCCATTTAATTAAAAAAAAAATTATATATAAAATATTAACACGTACTATATGGACCAAATTTGTTATATATTAACTTGAGTAATATAGATTAATTAGTCAGATTTTAAGTTTGTTTCTTAGAAGTTATTAGTTTAAGAACTTCAATATCATTATAGATTTACATGATCGTTAATTTTAGGACTCGTAAAATTAATTAAGGTGCATGTAAACACGCTCGAATACTCATATTAATAAAAAATAATAATAATAATTTGTTGTATATAGTATTTATTACAGCATCTGTTACTGAATTATATATAAGTTACATGTACGCACAATTTTAGTTGGTATGAATAATAGGTTGATCTAATATATAAAATTGCTAAACATTAAAAAAAATCTTCGAAATATTGGATGGAATAATGAATTTTAATGATTTGTGTTTTTTTAATTTTTTTCTTGTTATATTTTTATATATAAAGTAAACTCGTCTTGGTTTGAGTAATGGAATTCACAATAAAATGAAAAGAAAAAAGAAAACTGCTAATTTTACCTAAATAAGTTCATCTATGAAAAACAGGATCTGCGCGTAAATTAATTGTCGAGATCTTTAGGATTCTAAAGGTAATTCCGTAATAATAGCATTATTAATTAAAAAAAAAAAGTACGAGAGGGTTAATTGGTTGATTAACAGGAGTAATTTAAAATAGGAAGCAGCAGTAGCAGTGGAAGAGGAGGGTTGATGTTTCTGGGCCTGTTTTGCATTATTGTTGAATCGTAGTTTCAGTATTCTTTTAAATTTATTTTTTTACTTTAAATTATTTATTTAATGTTTTTTGTATAAAAAATAAATTTTTAAAAATAAAAATATTATTTTAATATATTAAAAAAAATAAGCAATATCTAAGACACTATTGAACATAATCTCATTTACCCAGTTGCATTGCATAGAAAACAGTAATAGTTGGAGGTTAGAGAAAGAGGGACAGGTCACAGGAGTAATTAAAATGGTGGCATCTGAGAAAACAGGAGGAACGAAGAGGCCACATGTCAGTTTTTCAGGGGTCCATGTTGCAAAACACGGCCAGATTTAGCGCTCCCGTCTATTTCATGCACCGTTGGCATTTTTAGAGCCCTGTTTTCTTCTGTTTTTTTCACTCACAGAAAAACAATTGCTAGCTAAATTCCACTTTCTCCATCTTTACGATCTCCTTGCTTCTGTTGAAGATATTATCAAATCTACTGAAGATAATACCGATACTAAAGATAAACATGATCAAGGATTACTATCATGATTAGGGATCACTGATACTGAAGATAATCATTATCTCTGATTATATCTACATAAGAGATTATCACTGATACTGAAGATAATCATGATCAGTGATTATTGATACTAGAGATAATATCATATCTACTGAAGATAATATTGATACTGAAGATAATCATGATCAGGGATTGCCATCATGATCAGGGATCCCTGATCATGTTCAGGGATCACTGATACTAAAGATAATCGTGATCTCTGATCATATCTACACAAAAAATTACTGATACTGAAGATAATGGTAATCATATATGCAATAGATATTCTAGGAATTAAATGTATATCTTATCATTAAGTGAATTCTTAATGATAGGATTTTTGAATTAGAGACTGAAATATATATAAGACCATGGTGTAACAGTAATAATTAATTCAAGCAAATATATTTCTGTAATACTTCTTCCGGACATCTTTCTCTCTGTATTCTTTTATCTTTCATGGTATCAGAGCCTTGATGACCAAGCGGTCACGAATTCGAATCTCACCATCCCCATTTATTTAATAAAAAATAAGCACAAGGTAATGTGGGCCTGTGCAAGTTTCAAATCCAAAAGGCTTTCACTTGAGGGAGTGTGTTAGAGAATAATATAAATCATATCCTAGGATCTCACCTAATAGCTTAAGCTATTGGGTTGAGATGGTTCTTTGACATGGTATCAGAGCCATTGAATCACGTCACACAAATGGCTTCCTCTTCACTAAACATCTCAGATGCTGCTACTAATGGCAATCCCCCACTTATTTCTCCTCCAGCTATAAATGTTACAAAACTCTCAAAAGACAACTACCATGTCTAGAAAGCTCAATTAATTCCATTCTTCCGTGGGCAAGGTCTCTTTGGATACCTTGATGGAACCATTCCCATCCCACCCAACAAAATTTCCATGGCTGAAACCTCCTCTGCTATCTCTAACCCTCTCTATGAACATTGGCAGCGACAAGATGCCATCATAGTTGCTATTCTCTTCTCTATAATTTCAGAAAACGTTCTTATTCAAGTGGTCTCTCATACCACCTTTGCTGCCATTTGGAGTGCTCTAGCCAAATCCTTCTCCTCTCAATCACGTGCTCGGGTTATTCAACTCCGCACTGAACTCGTCAACACTCGTAAAGGTGCACAATCAGCTCATGATTTTTTATGCAGGTTAAACGTATGACAAATGAACTTGCTGTTGTCGGCCATGCTCTTCACTGTGATGAAATCATCTCCTATCGGGTCTTGGTCATGATTATGACTCTTTTGTTACTACCATCACCGCCCGCACAGATCCTGTCACTTTAGAGGAAGTATATGCTCTCTTACTCACCACAGAGTCACGTCTTCAGCACCACAATTCACCCATTGTCCAGCCCACTGTACATGTTGCTACTCGTCAGTTTTCTTCTTCTTCCTATAAAGGGCGAAATCAATACAGAGGCAGAGGCCGGAATTACAGAGACGTTTCGTTCTATACTGGTTCCAATGGCAGGAACACATTTCATAGAGATACTATGATATGTCAGGTTTGTGACAAACCTGGCCATTCTGCAAAAAAATGCTACCATCGGTTTGATGTTACCTATCGTGACAATGCTGCAAAATCCAGCAATCTGCAAGGTTTGATGGCTACAACAAGTTCTTTTTCTGCAACTGATTGGCATCCTGATACAGGTGCTACCCACCATCTCACCAATAACATGGCCAACTTAAATCTACGGAGTGAAGACTATGCTGGTTCAGATCAAGTCCTTGTTGGCAATGGTGCAGGTTTGTAAATTTCTCACATTGGTTCCTCTATTTTAACTCCCTCAAAAACACCATTTGTGCTCAAACAATTACTTCTTGTCCCTGAAATTCAAAAAAAAACTAATTTCTGTTCAACAGTTTTGCAGTGATAATCTTGTGTTTTTTGAATTTCATGATCTTTTTTTCTGATTAAGGACTACTCGGGGAAAATCCTTCATCGTGGCACCTTTAAAGATGGTCTGTATTCCTTCTCCAGCCTGTCAGACACACTCCCTCCGTATGCACTCACTGTTGTATGAGCTTCTTACCAAATATGGCACAACAGGCTTGGTCATGCATCCTTTACAGTTCTTCAAAAATCTATTTCAGCATTTACGTTACCTGTTGCAAATAAAAGGCTTCCAGTTTGTTCTGATTGTCAACTAGCTAAAAGCAGTCAATTGTCTTTCAAAACTAGCAATCATAAATCCATTCATCCTTTAGACATAGTGCATACTGATGTTTGGGGACCAGCACCCATCTTGTCAACCAGCGGTGCTCGGTATTATGTATGTTTTTTAGACGTGTGCACTAAATTCATATGGTTGTTTCCCATTAAACTCAAATCTGATGTTGAGAAAGTCTTTCTGCTCTTTAAAACTTCGGTTGAACGACAATTCAATCATACCATAAAAAATATTCAATCTGATTGGTGAGGCGAATATCGCCGCATGTCTACACTTTTAACTCAAATTGGCATTCATCACCGTAAAGCATGCCCATACACTCATCAGCAAATGGGTGCAGTTGAACGTCGTCATAAACAAATTGTTGAAGTCGGTCTTTCCTTACTCTCACATTCTAAACTTCCACAACAATTTTGGGAAGATGTTTTTCTCACGGCCACTTATATTATCAATCGTCTTCCTACTCCTATTCTCAATCAAAAATCTCCATATGAATTTGTTTATCATCATACTCCTGACTATCATTTCCTTAAAGTTTTTGGTTGTGCATGCTGGCCTTATCTTCGACCATATAACAAACACAAAATTGATTTCAGATCTAAAAACTGTATTTTTATTGGTTATAGCTTGGACCATCATGGATATAAATGCCTTGATCTTACAACAGGTAAAGTTTATGTATCCCGTCATGTCGTTTTTTATGAAAACCATTTTCCATACAAAAGTCCTGATCACCAACCTTCTATCTGTCCAGACACACCCTCCATTTTAGTTCCTTTTTCAAATACTGTTTCTTCCTTGTCACTAACACCTGCAGGTACATGTGAACCTTCACCATCACCACACATTAACTCTCCTCTGCCAGCATCGTCTCCAACTCCAGAACTGGCACCTCATTCCCCAGCATATACTAACCCTACCTCCCCTCTCATACTAGTTCCACACCCTCCAGACACAATCCCAGCCATTTCAAATACTCACCCGATGGTTACAAGATCAAAAAATCACATTTCCAAACCAAAAAGAACCCCTGATGGACACAGCTTATACCCCCTACCCCGAGCATTGCAGGTTTCTGCCTCTCCCTCCTGCAAGAAACCTACCTCATTTACTGAAGCCTCCAAATCTTGTCACTGGCGATCTGCAATAAATTCTGAATTTGATGCCTTGCTCCGCAATCAAACCTAGGAACTGGTCCCTCCATCACGCCACATTAATGTCATTGGTTGTCGCTGGATTTTCAAGATTAAAAGGAAAGCTGATGGTTCCATTGAAAGATATAAGGCCCGACTGGTAGCCAAAGGTTATCATCAGCAGCTAGGGGTGGATTTTCATGAAACTTACAGTCTAGTTGTAAAACCTGCAACTATCCGGCTTGTTTTATCCATTGCAGTCTCCAAAAATTGGACAATTCGTCAGCTGGATGTTCAAAATGCATTTCTTCATGGAAATCTGACAGAAGTAGTTTGCATGGATCAACCTCCAGGCTTCAAACATCCTCAGTTTCCTGATCATCTCTGTAAGCTCAAACGCTCCTTATATGGCCTGAAACAAGCGCCTCGCCAGTGGTTTTCACGCCTTGCTGCTGTGTTGGTACAATTCGGTTTTATTGGCAGCAAGGCAGACTTGTCACTCTTTGTACACACCGACACCTCTAGCATCATCTACATCCTTATTTATGTTGATGACATTATCATCACTGGTTCTAATGATGTTGTTGTCACAGATATCATTCAGCGGGTGCATAAAGAATTTGCTATCACTGACCTTGGTCCTCTAAGTTTTTTCTTAGGCATTGGAGCCATACGTGATGCTACAGGTCTCTATCTCACTCAACGCAGATACATTGCTGATCTCCTTACAAAATCCAAAATGGATGGTGCCAAGCCGTGTTCCACCCCAATGTCCACCACTGTAGCATTGACAGCAACTGATACTGAAGCATTTGATGATCCTACCCTGTACAGAAGCATTGTTGGTGGCCTTCATTATCTCTTATTCACTCGGCCTGATATTGCTTTCGCTGTTCATCGTGTTAGCAAATTCATGCATCAACCGAAACAGTCCCACTGGATATGTGTAAAGAGAATCCTGCGCTATCTCAAACACTCCATCTCCTACTGCTTACTGTTGTCTTGCAGCAGCTCCTCCACATTTCAAGCGTTCTCTGATGCAGATTGGGCAGGGGACACAGATGACCGTCGCTCTGTTGGTGCCTACTGTGTGTTTCTTGGCTCAAATTTAATTTCTTAGCGTAGCAAACAGCAGGCTACAGTTGCTCATAGCAGTACCGAGGCTGAATACAAGGCTCTCGCAGACACTGCAGCTGAACTGCAATGGTTACAATTTTTAGCTGCAGAAATTGGTCTGCACCTATCACAAAGTCCCACTCTTTGGTGTGATAATATTGGTGCCACGTATCTATCCTCCAATCCAGTGTTTCATGCATGCACAAAGCACATCGAGATTGATTTTCACTTCATCAGAGATCTTGTTTCTCAAAAAAAATTGACTGTCAATTTTTTATCTAGTCGTGATCAGCTAGCCGACCTCCTTACAAAACCACTCTCTGCTGCTCGGTTCAATTTTCTGTGCTCCATCTCAACGTTCGCAACCTCCCGTTCAGATTGCGGGGGTGTGTTGAAGATATTATCAAATCTACTGAAGATAATACTGATACTGAAGATAAACATGATTAGGGATTACTATCATGATCAGGGATCACTGATACTGAAGATAATCGTGATCTCTGATTATAGCTGCATAAGAGATTATCACTGATACTGAAGATAATCATGATCAGTGATTATTGATACTAGAGATAATATCATATCTACTGAAGATAATGTTGATAGTGAAGATAATCATGATCAGGGATTGCCATCATGATCAGGGATCCCTGATCATGTTCAGGGATCACTGATACTGAAGATAATCGTGATCTCTGATCATATCTACACAAAAGATTACTGATACTGAAGATAATGGTAATCATATCTGCAACAAATATTCTAGGAATTAAATGTATATCTTATCATTAAGTGAATTCTTAATGATAGGATTTTTGAATTAGAGACTGGAATATATATAAGACCATGGTGTAACAGTAATAATTAATTCAAGCAAATATATTTCTGTAATACTTCTTCCGCACATCTTTCTCTCTGTATTCTTTTATCTTTCAGCTTCAATCCGATTTCAGGTGGAGGTTTAATGGTGATCTTGGTCACTTACGCTGTTTGAAAGGAGTTCATCAACTCCATTACCTTAGGATATATATATATATATATATATATATATATATATATATATATATATATATATATATATATATATATATATATATATATATAGGGCTTAGACTACATGAATTTATTAATTAATTATCATATCAGAATTGATACATTAATTATCATATCAGAATTGATACGATTTAATCTTTTTTTAAGTAAGAACATTATAAAAAAAAAATGAAATTATAAGTCATGTGAATTTTATGTAAAATATAAAATTGTATATGATATTTAATTTAAATGAATAAAATACCGAGCAAATCAATAAGATCTTGAGTGATTGATACTTCCATATTAATTATATTTAAACATAAAAATAAAAATGTGTGGTTACTTATTTTGATTGCTTTTGGTTACATAAACAAAATAAATATAAACATGTTTAATTGAATCTATATATATAAACTTTGGTGTTGGTTATTAGATTAGACCTAGTCCGCTCATGGTGGATGGGTCTAGTCCAAGTTATTAGAGGAGTTACTAAAGGAAATAACCGTCTTCTCTAATCATATATAAAGGGACATGACTTATATGAAAAAAAAGATAAGTTTCATTTATTGAATAATCATTCTCTCTTTTTCTTCTCTTATCTTGGACACTCTGTATTACTTTGACAAGATTTATAAAGATGTTCGTACTGTGAAATATCACTTTAGTTCTAGTAATTAAAGTGATACTGAAGTAATTGATCCAGGAATAAAAAAGTAAATTCTCACAAATAAGTTTCTCTTTTTAATCTATATTTGGGATAGTTTTGGAATCGATTTTCATCCTTTTAAAATATAAACTATCCTCATTTCTTTTACACAGTAACAAAATACTATCCAAAATTCATGCTAGAAAAATATATTCAGATATTTAGAATGCAATTACAAGTTTAATTCATCTATTTTTTTTAACATAAAAGAAAATAAATACTAGAACTACTTATACTTTCACTTAAATGTGTGTATCAAAAAACTAAAATTTACGTACTGATGAAATATATCATCCAATAAAGTTTTAAAATTTATGGGATTTGGGTTTTATAAATTTGAATAGGGTAAAACAATCTTGGATTATAAAAAGACGTATTTGGGCCTATTTAATGTTATTGTGTTGTATTCCATGCGAGGTAAAATCAAGTAGCGTTTGGTAACAAAGTTAATATAATGTGCTTTTGAATATTTACAGTAGACAGATAATATTTAATGATGTATGTTTCATAAGCTCATATGACTTGTGTACATGTCTTTTATGACAATGATTCTTAATTTACAGACACACACACATATGTATGTATGTATGTATGTATATGTAGAGAGAGAGAGAGAGATCATTTATATAAAATCAAAGATTAAGGAAAAGAATTTTAAAACATAATTATATAAAACACTATCATCTTTGATATGTGCAATAAAAAATTTATTAAAAACTTGTCATTTTAATTAAAATGAAAGAAAACCCTACAATAAGCACTTAATTAAAAATGGAGGGTACCCTGCTTTGTTTCGAAAGCAAAATAGTGTAGAGTTAATAATTTGTTAAACATTATTCTTTAATAAAAATATTTTAACATGTAATATTAAAAAAATCAATATCCGATGATTCTTGGTTGACATATGTTGTAAGCCACACACCCAGTTACTTGGTTTGTTTGGGTCCGGGGTCTGGCCTAAGCTTGGTTTTGAGTTTATTATAACATAATTCTTTAGAATCATAAAAATTATTTTTTAAGCTAATCCAAGAACAATTTATCTAAAAAGTTTTATTTTTAATGGAAAACAATCTACTTTTAAAGATAAAAAAAATTGTTATATTATTTTTTATGATGAATAATTAAAGTAAATAAATGACATGAATTATATAATAATTACTAAAATTAATTCTATATCAACTTAGATTTTAAATTCCAGTGTAATTACGGGCTAAAGAATGTGTATTATGCACAACTTGAAGGAGCTCTTTCGGCATCTTCTCCTCTATCTTTCCTAGCTTCTTTTGTACATGGTTTTGCTTAGTTTTTAGCTCTCTATTTTTCTTTATGTTCTAGAGTTTATGTTTTGGTGCTTTGTAGATAGATAGAGTGTAATTATTATTTTGGTTCTTAGACTTTAATAAAAAAAATGTATCTTTTAAAGTTGTTGGAATTTTAAAGAACTATTTGTAAGATCATTTGCACCAAATGACTAGCATTTTAATCCTAAGAAAAAATAGTTTAATATTTGACCATAACATTTTCCTTTCATTCTAGTATCTCCAACAAGTAAGTATATTATATACACTCATTTTAGTTAAATACTTTATGTTTTAGGTATAACACTATTTTTTGTATGGTTTAGTATGTATGCTAGGATCTTGTTATGTTAAATCATGATTTTGAATATTTATTATATGTTTAGGTAGCTTTAATTCAATTGCAAGATTAAGTATTTTATTTTGATTTTATAAACATATGTCGCACCCGACATCGCAACGATCTTTTAAAATTGCATGGGAAAAGAACAAATATTTGATATCTTGTTTTTAGAGGGGAAAAGGTTTAATTTAATGAGTTGCTACCTAGTATTGTGGTAACTAAGAATTCTAATTGGTCAACAGGTATTCTACGGTACATGACTGGTTACGCGAAATGGAAGATATTATTACTTTTTAAGTATCCTACCTAAGATAGGCTGCATTGTTGGTTTTGTCTTAAGTTGCTAAGGGTTTGTTTTATTATGTTTTTGATGATCTTTCTATAATATTCCTGACTCTGGTGTCAATGAATATTCAACTATAAGTATTTTCAACTTTGGTGATAGTAAATATTACAAAAAGGGTATGGTATTCCTAACTTTGACGTCAGTGAATATTAGGGTTCAAGATAATTTTCAATTTTTACTGTCAATATTTCTAACTTTGACGTTAGCGAACAACAAGGATATTCCTAATTCTAACATCAATGAAGACAAATATTTCTGACTCTGGTGCCAGTGAATAAATAAGTAAAATTTTGAATTTAAAAGCAAAGCATATCTTTTTACTATTTTTTTTTAAAGAAAGAAAGAAAGAAAAAAGATATGTATCGTATACTAGATTCACATTTCACAGTATAAGTTTATAACTCAATACTCAATAAAGTCATCAAAACAAAATGCGAGGAACCTATAAATAAACCAAAAAGGGTCCCTGAATTTTTTTAAAATTTTCTGATATCTAAAAATACATGTTTGGCTAGATATCAAAATAAAAAAGAGTTAATTTATTCTATAAATATTATCTAAATAATATCACTGTAAGCATAATCAAAGAAATATTTTAATGATTTTCATGTTCATAATTCTATTCGGTTTGAGTTACAGGTTTGGCAACATAACTTGAGTTGACCTAAGTCAATTGAAGATATCATTGTCTCAATTGAATTTTTTTTTACTTCATATACATAAAAATTTTAGTTTTAAATCAAAATTTTACTTGGAAATAAAAAATATATTAACAAAGCTTGTATATTTTTTTATATTTTTAAAAAATATATATTTTGATATGTAGCGAAGGGCAGACCAATTATATAGTTTTTCTATATATAGCATGGTTTGGGGGCTTTTAAAATCAATCATTCTATATTAGTAACCCAAAACTAGAATAGAAAAACTCTTCCAAAATGCTATCTAAACACTTAAACGCAGTTAATACATTGATGGCTTAATCAATACGATCGTTCTTGTTAAGAATGATGACTGACATAAAAGAAAGGTAGGAATATACCAATAACCATAGCCATTTCATGAAAAGGATAAGGTAGGGATAAGTTTAATTTCAAAATAAGTGAAAGATAAGATAAATTATAGATTCGAATAATATTCAAAACCCGGCATAAATGCAAAAACCAGGTGGCAGAAAATGGGGAACTTACCGCGTCACGTGCAAAAATCCGAAGAGGCGATAAAAGCCGGTTTCCTTTCACAGCTAGAGAAGCACGAATCTCGTGGATACTCACGCGCCCCATCATCTATTCGTTTCGGCTGGTAAAGTAACATTTCAGGGGATGATTGAGCGGTGGTAAAAGTTATTTTTAAAATAATTTTTATTTAAAAATATATTAAAATAATATTTTTTTATTTTTAAAATTTATTTTGATATTAGCACATTAAAATGACTCAAAAATATTAAAAAATAATTTAAAGCAAAAACAATTCATAAATTAGTGAAACGATGGTTCAATTGTTGTGTCAAACGAGGCCTTAGTTACTAGACTCGCAAAATCCCTATAAAGTGTTACTCGATTATTTAAAGGCACTGTTTGTATTTGCCTTTGAAATTATGTTTTGTTGCATCTTAAAAGTGTGTTTTGAAAAAGTATTAAATTGATTTTTTTATGGTTTTAATGTGCAGATATTAAAAACTAAAATAAATAAATTATTTCAATACATTCTCAAGTAAAAAAACATATTTGAAAAATATCATGCACCACAATATCAAACAAATACTCCTTACATTTTGTCACCATATCATATAGTGGAGTTTTTTTAACAACTAGCAAAATTATCAAAATAAAATTAACAAGTTAGCATACTTTAAAAAATAATTATAAAAATAGCATAGATAGAGAGGTTGTGCTATTAGGAGTAGCGCAATCTTCATAATTTTCTCAAATGATTGTTGATGTACCAAAAAAATATTTGGGTTGTTTGGGCCTTGGCCAAAACAACCCTAGTCACCCTAGATCTAGCTTGGGTTATACACCCCGTGTTAAATAGTTTAATTCCTAACCAAAAAATAATAAAATAAGAGGAAATTTTTTATGACTAGGGGTGAACATTCCCAATTAATTGGTATAAAATCCTAGAAAAAAATAAAAAATAATGTATGCAAAAAATATTGATGGTCAGGGATTTGATAGAAATAACCCATGAGACACTTGGTGACATTATCATAAATAAATGAAAATTTGATCTTCCTCTTTTGTAAGGGAAAATAAAACTTGATTTTTGTTTTTCATCTCTTTCATCTCCTTCATTTCTCTCAAATAGCTACTTCTATTTTTAATGTTTTGTTGTTAACATGAAAAAAAAAAACTCATTTCTATTTAATAACAACTAAGATCCAGGGAGAATTTTTATATGGGTCGACCCTAAATTCTCATATTATCATTTATGTTTTTCCAGACTATGAGGGTTACATTTCAGCTTCTATTAGAATACAAGTAATGCAATGTTATTTTACAATTATATTCATTTATATTGTCTAATTGTAACTTTAAAATGAGATTAAATTGATGTATTTTGTAATGCTAAGTGGTGTGTTAGTAAAGTATTTGATAATAATCAAACAATACATGTGTTGTCATTTCATCGTAGTGAGTTAAATAGGTAGCAACCTATCAGGTATTTAAAAAAAAACCATTTGTTTAGGACAACAACTTAACTTCAATAAATTATTGTTGTTTAATATTTATGAAACTCATTTTCTACAAGTCATGTGGACTTCGTATGAGAATGATAAATTGGCAGTTGCTTCAGTTGTTCGCACTAGCGGATGGATATATAGACATCAATGATCCCATTGATATTTTTCTAAGACGGTTGAGATACATTGTCCAGATCAGGTAATGCAACAATTCATCTACAAATAACATATTCCAATCGATATTGATATGAGTAATGCATTACATGCCATAAATTATCATGGTAAAAATGATGGTTACATTTGGTTAAACTATCATGGAACTTATGTATCACAGTGATATGCATAGAGAAATAAAATATTTATAGAGAGTTTTTTTATGATTATAGAGGAGTAAATGATTTGGTATATAGGCATCACACGTCGAGTCATTACACCAGATTCAGAATAAGTTCCTCCTCTATAGACATGCAATACGAGTAACATTCCCAACATATTCAAAAAACAGTAAGTAATTAAATATTTTTAGAATTAAGATATGTTAAATTATGTGTTTTATTTATAGATATTTTAATATAATATTAATGTTTTATTAATATTAGCTGACTTGTTGCTACATGAGGGTTGATAAGCTGTATTTGTGCTTCATAATATTGAAAAAAAACATGAAGGACATATATGCATTTTGATGGTTCAATGTTTGCCACAATATGCTTGACAACTTTGGAGAGGATGTTAGCTCTTGATAATGTTATGGCAGAGGATGAAGATTGAGGCCACTCAGGCAGGAGCAGGAGCATGAGCATGATGCAATTATGCTATTGAAGAGTTTGAATCATCTAATAGATGATATATTAATATATTTTTGAATTTCAATTAGTAAGAAGTTGTATTATTTAAGTATTTCATGTTTCTTTTATATGTATGTATGTATATATGTATGTATGCATGCATCCATGTTTATTTATTTTTCTTCGTCTCATGAAAACATTCTCATATAAATCTAAAGTTCATAAATACAATGGTGAAAATAATTGAAATTTGTGTTTTGAATGGTAAGCACGAGGCTACTTGTGATTATAAAATGTAAGAATTTGTTGTATTTGGTTATTGTAGTTATTTGCATATATTTTTAAAGGGGAAAATTTTAGGTAGACTTTCTAAATCGAGGAATTTTTGCTAACATATTATTAAGATTGGAAAATTTCATACTCTAAAATCATTAACTAAATTAAAATGTAAGAATAACAAACTAAATAATCATTGAAATTATAGTTGTTGTGTAATTCAATAATAAATCTCATAAGAATCCTTCTTGTTACATTTAGATGCAGAAAAAATTTGTTACAGAATTTTTATGGGATGATCTACGGTGACTACTATAATCTAATTCATAATATAATTCTAAACCGTGATATTTAATTATTGTCATGATTCATAAGCATAAACATCATATTCAATGGATATTATATTTTACAATTAAAATATCAATTAAATTTTATATTTTATAACCTGTGATATTTTAGAACTATGTTACTTCAGGTAAAAAAAATTCTTACTGCTGTTTTAATTCACCAAATCATCTTACATTGTATGCTAACAGCACAAAATGGCCATTATGAAAGTGCACGCATCACTAAGAAAAGAAAGAGTGTGAAATGACCATGTAGACCAAATAAAAGAGGCGGTTGACAAGCGACCTTTGATTGATTATAAATGAGAGAATGCAGCCACGCAAGATACACGAGGCGAGACCTTGTCTTCAGCCTAAAAGACAACACGAAATATGGGCCCCGCATCCACAAAACATACACACGGCTGGCGGAGGCTTTTGGTCCTTTAGTCGTTGACGTTTCGTGATGACGTGTCAACGTACTTTAGATGGGGACTCACAGAGGCTCCCCATTCCATGGCTCCACAATAATAATAATAATAATAACAGGAAGGGACCCACAATTTTCAAGCAAACATTATGAGAGAGAAAAATGTCTGATGACGTGTAAATGACGTCATGAACTGGGACGTGACTTGTCGCTGACTCGGACCTTTTTCCCTTCTAACTAAATTTGGAGGGGGCAGATCAAAAGGAGGGGGCTTGACTGACGGTGGCTTTGAGGGAGTGAGAATGGTCATTTTCAGATAAAAGAAAGGAAAGAAAGCGAAGAAGAAGAAGGACGAGTGACGTGGATTCACCAACCAATTAATAATTCATCTGATAACGCCAGAAGCATTCATTTAGTAGTTCACGTAAATAGTATTTATTGAATAAAAAAAATTTATTTTTTTTAAAATTTAATTTTACTCAAAAAATTATTGTTTAATATTATTTAATAACATTATATAAATTAGAAGAGCATTTGTGGAATTTGATCGCAATTCCAATTTTATTTCTGATGATATTTTACCTGATTTTGTTGTTCGCTCAAAAAACCCAGAACTATAGTTCTTATCAGATGAATTTCATAATTGATGAAATTGTAGATAAGTTAATAAAATAATAAAAAATATTTGATATAAAATATTATTTATTTAATGATGTAATAATGGTAGTTAAATCTACAATATTTAAATTAAAAACCATCAATATTAATATATATATTTTTTAGTTATTTTATAACCTCAATTTGAAAAGTATGTTTAAACAAACACATTAAACCACTTTTTATTCAACCTCAATTTCAACCACAATTTTAACCAAACATATATAAATACCAAACCAACCTCACCCAAAAATACTTAAATTATAAAACAACTTTTTTCAAACCACAACCACAAAAGTTACCACAATACCAAACAGACTCCCATTTTTTATTTTTGATTAAAGTATAAAATGAGATAACAGTTGCGGTTTAAAATATTATTTTTGCTTAGAAATATATTAAAATAATATTTTTTTATTTTAAAAAAAATTATTTTTGATATCAACACACCAAAATAATTTAAAAAATAAAAAATACAATTTAAAAAAAAATATAATTTCAATAGCTTACAATAACCAGAGAACCACGTACTTCTAGTGATTAGGGCATGTTTAGAAGTGTGGTTGCGGTTGCTTTCATTCGGAAATGCATCAAAAAAATATTATTTTATTTTAAAAAAATTATTTTTGATATCAGCACATCAAAATGATTTGAAAACATCAAAAAAATATTAATTTGAAGTAAAAAAATAAAAAAATTTAAATTTTTTCAAAAACACTTTTGAAATACAAAAATAGATAGGGATACTTTAAACCCGAGTTGCAATTAAAATAATTTCTCTCTTTTCTTATTATTTGAACTTTCACCTACACATATAACTTTACCAATCGAATTCTACCATTCTTTGCATTTTGTCCCTGATCTAATAATATTATAAGCTCCCCATTGCAACTTCAAGATTTGAAAAGAAATGTTGTCATATGATGAATTTTTTGGAAAAACCACAAACCTTTATTTTATTTTATCATAGATATATTTCTATTTATAAGGTTTCAAGGTTTTTAATTTTTTTCTTCTATTTCTTCTAGGTTTTTTTAACGTTTTTATGTTTTGTGAGCCTTTTTTAGGTTTTTATTTTTTAAAAAGTATTTTAAAGTCAGATTTTATTTTTTAAAAGTATTTTTTTTATGGTGGGTGTAAGGCATTCTCATTTAAATTTTGTCAAATATATATATATAAGTGAAAATATGAATATATAAAGAAAAAAACAATTTTAAAAAACGCTATGAAAGAATATATCTAATAATATTAAAAATAGATTAATTTATGAATCCATATATAAACAAGGAAAAAACAATTAAAAAAAGCTATGAAATAATACCCTTTTCTAAGAGTGTTTTTTTTTTTTTTTAACTCTAGTACAATAACAAAAAAAATAAAATAGTTTGATAAGTCGCATGTGATTTTTACAACTCATTAAAACATATGACCATGATAATTTTTCAATCTCTCAACTCCTACCTAAAAAAAACCAACTTAATAATTCAAAATTCATAAACATGTTTCATAATTAATCAAATTTACAATTCACAATTCATAATTAAATACAAACAAAATTCACACACATTTGATTAAATTTAAACTAGATTCAATTTTTATAACATTAAAGCATATATTCTAACTATATCTAAAAATCACCTCAGCTGATGAACGAGCTTATACAACCCTAACTCATCTAACTTGAGAAAATGCTTGTAGCACCTTCATATGGCCAGCACCAAAATCACCTCAGCTTATAGATAGTCTTGAAATACTCTTATATGGACTTACCTTCCTAAATATATGTCATTGTTCATGATAAACGATCTCATCTTTCGCTAAAGCTGTTTTGAGACGTTTAGCCTCCCTAACCTTTTAAAGTCCACTATGACACATTGAGTGTATTGTTGGCAACATAGTTTTCAAACTCGGCCCAATTCAAGGCCCAGGTTCCGGGTTTCGACCGGGTCACTAGGTCAATTATTTTTTTTAATCAACATGACGTCGTTTTAGGAAAAAGAACAAAAATCAACGAGTTGCAACCGAGTTTTTGATTGGGTCTTGCCGGGTCAACCGGGTTGGTCGGGTCCTGGGTCAACCGGTCGAGCCGAGCCGGATTTCAAACTTATGGTTGGCAAGGGCACATTTCATCTCATCTAATCTTTCACATATGACAACTGATGTTCTTCAATCCTCCCATTATAAATAATGCACCTAATAAATACATTAAAAAAATAATAAGCACTCGTCATCTATAATAATATTAATAATATTTAATAAATGTTATATAGATAAAAATATTGCATATCAATCAATTCTGTCTCAGATACCGGGGCTTATAATACATCAAATTACTTAAACATTTCAGAAACACATGACCATGTTGGTGTAATAAATCGGTATGCTATGAAAAAATATCATTTCATGTAGCTTTTTAAATCAATTGTCGGATACTACTCTACAAATATTTAATCTCTCTTATCAACCAAAAAATCTGGGTAAGCTACAAAATCACTAGCTAATTTCTGGACCTATACGACCTTAACTCATCCAACTTAAGGGTGGGCCTATAGCACCCTTATAGGGGTTAACACCAAAATCTTCCTAGCTCATAAACGAACTTAAAACACTCGTGGATGGACTTGTCTCCTTAACTATATATCCTTATTCACGATAAGCGATTTTTTTTTTATGGTCGCATCAAGACGCTTAGCCTCCCCAACCTCTTAAAGTCCACCATGACACAAATTAAGCATATTGTTGGTCAGGCCCATCCCACCTCATTGACTCCTTCACAGTTAGCAATTGCTGCTCTTCAAGCCTCATGTTTTAAGTAATACGCCAAATAAATACATTAAAGAATAATTAACAATAATTATCTATAATAACATTAACAATATTCAATAAATACTATATAGATAAAAATATTGCATATCAATTGATTCTGTCTCTAATATAAAAGCTTGTAATGCATTGAATTACATTATCACCTCGGGAAACACGACTATATTAGTGTAATAAATCAGCACCTTATAGGAAAATGCCATACCATGTAGCCTTTTAGATTAATTATCGAATGCCACCATAAATATATGATCTCTCCTGGTATCCCAAAGACTCAGGTAAGCTGCATAAATCACTAGTCAATTCTTTTCTCATTTACCTTGATGATTGATACCATACTACTCATCACATGTATCAACATAATATAGGATGTATTAAGACATGCCAAATTACTCCATCATTCGATCAAGAGTAATGCACCTCAACTATATCAAATCCTCGTTATATTATGTCTATTTAACATGTCAATACATTAAAGATATTAGAAAACAAGTCAAAACTAAAAAATTGATGCCCAAAGAATAAAAAGAAAAATAAATTTATAACTCATACTTTGTGAGGTTATTGTACATTTAACTCGTTCTGATAAAACTCATGTATGTGAGTGAGATTTAAAGTAAAATATCTAGCTCCATACCATTTGACATGACAAGTCATAAAGTTAGTATATTTTTTTGTGAGGCTGTTGTGCATGTAACTCGTTCTGAACATGACAGGCCATAAAGTTAATATATTTTTTGCATTTAATTTATATAAATTATATTATTAAAAATTTATTAACTTTTATAATTACCTGGATCCTATAAAGAGTTGCTTATGGGTGTCTATGTTGAACATATTATTACCTCAACTCCCTGAACGCCCAAAATAGATATGCTTCCACAATAAAAGCTATATTAATTTACATTTACAATTCAAAGATTGTATTTAAAATGGAATTAATCATACCAAACAAAGTAAATTCTTTGTTGAAAAACATTTAAAATAATTATACTTTGATAAATAATAGACACCCGAATATTTGTTTCCTCTTCTTCATACATGCTTTATATAGTTAATAATAAATATATGCAAGCATGTCCCCTAATTGTAGTTAAGAATGGCTCAATAGTTCTTGAGCAATGTTGGGAGGAATATTGACATTACATTGCCTACAACATTGTGGATTCGAGGCCCCCAAACATATACATTATATATACTTGAGCATATATAACCAATTGATCCTTCATATCTATAATTGAGTGTAACTTAGCACCCAAGTAGACTCCATATTAGAAAACTTTTTTTATTTAGATATATTATTCAAGTAGAGCTCTAGAATATGCAACTCATTATTGGTAAACCCAAACATGTAATTCACACTTCCATCACTATAAAGGGATACACCGATATAACAAGTTGGACTAACCTTATTTTGCACCCTCTAAGTAATTTCAGCTTTAATTTCAAATAGATTACAGTCAAGTCAGTCACATAACATTCTTGATAGCTCAATAAAAAATATTTCTAATATAGCAATTAGAAACTCATTACTTTCTTCATTGTAAATGATACAATTGTCAGTATAAACAATGGTACCACCATATAAACATAGTATTTCAATACTTTGAAATTTTTCAAAAACAACACAACAAAACTCAAGCCTAATTTATTAATATCATGAGATTAATCAAGGTAAATAATTTTAATAAAAGTTTATTCAACAAAACTCTAACAATAACATAAAACACAAAAACCCAAATTCATTAATTTTCTCTATAAATAACAAGATTTTCAACTCAATTGATATATTTCATAGCTAATTAACATATTTTATACCTAACTCAACATGATCCATAATTTAACTTAAAAAAGCTTGATCCTAACATGAGCAACCGAACTGTAAAGCAATCTCTCCTCCCCTCCCCTAACTTAAAAAATGAAAAGCACAGGTGCAAAGTAGAAACTCCAGGCTTGCCATGACCTAGAAGAAGCAAGGCCACATCACCTAATACAAAGGCAGGATTAATCAAAGAATGAATAAACAACCGAACATAAACCAACAACTAAATGAAGGAAAAACACTTCTAGGAAAAAAAAAGAAGAACAGACTCCTCTCAATACATAAGATGTCTTTTATGTAAGACTAACACCATTCATTTAACACAAACCTACAATCCAACTCAGCCTAAACAGTCAAAGAAACAAAGATTTATTCCTCCAAAAACCTCAGCCAAATAGATATTGGGTAAGCAAACCAAGGAAAAGAATGAATGCAGTTTGAGAGAAACACACAAAATCTACAATGTGAAACTTACACCATCCAGTTTCAACACCAGAACCACCACAAAAAAGAATCCAATAAGAGAAAAAAAGAATCCAATAAGAGAGAGAGAAAAAAAAAAAAAAAAAAACTTCTAAGACTGTGTGTAAACCTTGGAAAACAGTGAGCTGGTCTGCTGAAGAGAGTCATGAATGTTCAACCCAGCCAAGCATTCCCTCTAAAGCAAGGATCCAAAACTTGAGAAAACCAACTGAAATCCCAAAAAAAAAAAAAAGAAGCAAAGCGTAAGCAGGCTTCCAAAGAATAGAAAATCCAACAACCCAAAATAAACAGGAGCTGGAATGAAAATTTCTGAAGAAAACTACAAAGAGAGCACAAAATTACGAAGGTCACGCAGCTTGTTCGCAAGCAACCATGAATGAAATCCAATTATACCAACCCCCATTTTTCTAGTGGACAGGGGACAACCTAGTACATCACAAGTGGGGTGTTCAGTGTTTATAAACATGGCAGCGAAGTATTTTTTATTAAATTTACTTTTAATATCGAAATTTAAAAATATTAATTTAAAATAAAAACTTTCAAATAAAAAATTAAATAAATTAAAACACAATTTCAAACACCTTTAATTCACAATGAGGGCACACCCCCATTCGATGAAGAGGAAGGCTCAAGCCATCCGAACCCAGCCCCGCCAAAAAAAAAAAAATCAAACGCGACAACTTCAGGAACCCAAAGCTACCACCCCCTGAACAAAGTTCTTGGCACGCCTTAACACGAACCTAAACCAAACAAAGCGCCGGAAAGACGTCAAGAAGCCTTACGGGGCCCAGAAGCATGGCTGGAAACTCTCTCATTTGCGTGAAAAGACATGCGAGAATTAGATAGTGGTAACGAAAAACACTGCTTGAATCCACGGTAGAATATTCACTCATAGGTCACAGTGTTTCTTATCACTTTTTTTTTTTTTGGACTTGAAGCTGTCGGCCACTTTGTTAATTAGTCTGCCACCGTATACTCTCATCATGTGACAAAAATGCTACTGTAAAATTATTAATGGAAGGATCCAACCAAATGGTTTCAAGCTCTCGTGAAACATGTTCTTAGCTTTCTTATTTAATAATAATTAGACTAGGAGTGACAGATCATATTACCGAATTTTTTAGAAAAGTTTAGGCATCACGACGGAGTCCCATTTTATACTATAGCTAGAGTCGAGGGCAAAAACTAACAAAGCAAGTCCTTGGTCCTTGGTGATAGTTAATGGATTGATTTGAAGACTTTCCTTGATCAGTTCTGGTTTGTGTTTGAAAAAAATATTTAACAATTTGTGAGGAACTCTGTCACACTGAGTCACACACACATACCAAAGAAGAAAAATCCTTTAGAGAGAGAGGAGACGAGAGGAAGCCATGCTGTAAGGACACCTAGAAGATCAGCTGTAAGCAATTTTATTTTGGTTGACAGAATAGAATATAAGCAATTTGGTTAAAGGATAAGTTATTAAAGAGAAGGAAGACAACATCTGAACTGTCTTAATTCCCTAAACAAATTCATTGCACAGTAGTAGTATCTATTTTGTGCGCGCGCGCGCGCGCGGGGGAGAGAGAGAGATGAAACAAGAAGAAAGCATGGTCAGTATGGACAAAGGATAACAAGTTAAAAGGAATGAGAGGACAACTTCTGAACCCTGTTGAGAACCCTGAGCAAAGCATGACTGTAACCCTTAACTGAGAAGTTGCTACTTTCTGTATGTATTGTTAAACACTTAACAACTGAATATTGGTTTTAAAAAGACCCATTTTATTTTCTGTATATAAAATCAAAGATTACTAACTATAGTTGAGGTTGCCCACTTGATGATGCTTCAACAGATTATTTTGTGATCAACTTGCTGTCTATGAACTGATTTCATAGACAGTAGCACATGTTGCTTTGCGAGCAGCCCTAAAGAACCTTTTAACTTGCTCCCCCAACTTGTCATAAGAGATAATCTCTAAAGATCGGACACGGATGCATGCAAGAATTTGGAACAAGAATGATAATTTTAAATAGTCACTCACATGATTTTCAACTGCTGAAATCCATTAAGATGGACTCAGGCACGTTAATTATATATGCAACTTGGTCTTTAATCAAATCAAAGACAACATACTGTACATGGAGTATACATACATACACATATATAGAGAGAGAGTCACTGCAGATTAGTACGCGGCAGGGTACGCTCAATAAAGCTCCGTTTGTTTTTCTTTTTCGGTGCATCACAGTTTTGCACGGATTCTGGAAACTCTGTTTTGAATTCATTGATTAAGAAAGAGCTATAATTTGTAGCTTTTTTTAAAATAGTAACTGCAAAAACTAACACAGTTGCTGACCAACTAGCATCCAAACCAGGGTCGACCAGAATTCTGAATGGCTGTGTGTTCAGATAATCGGGGTTACCAATCTAGGCATTCGAAGTTGTTTATCGAAAGAAATGTTCTCGTGTTCACAAAATGACACTGCAGATACACAGCAAGGAATGCAAGTACATGCTATTACTGTATTACCTACCTCTTTCGGATTTTGATAATGGAGAGAGAGTCAGAAATGACCCAGGATTCCTGATTTGTACTTTCGGAACGGTTGTTTTAGGGAGAGCTTCACTTACATGATTAAAATATTCTGTTCGAGTTAATCCTGTTTTAGCTCAGAACTTCTCTGGGACCTGAGATTATCTTCTCGCAGCCAGCAACAAATAAATTAATGCATAGTTGCAGTGTAGCAATATACATATCAAAGCAAGTGCCCAAAGCATTTTTATTAGTCACATGTAGCTTCACACAATATTCAGGTGATAACTTTAAATATTTTTCACTAATAAAGAACTACTCTTGAAACAATACTCCTACTAGTTTACATAAGAGCTCCCCTTGAAACACTCATTAGCAGTCTTATTAGGATTAGAAGAGATGAATTTCCTTTCAACTCATGCTAGGGAAAGATGCGGCAAAACTTCTGCAAATTTCTTTTGTTTTTTTTTTACTATCTTCACTGTCAAGATTCATCAAAGTTATCAAAGAAAAATCCGTCAAAATCTCCTTCTATCCTTGGATTTTGGTGGCCTATCTCCTGCAATAACAGCCCTTTCCCCCTGTTTTCTTGAAAAGTGATTGCAATTTTCCTATCAATACAAAGCTGTTAAATTGTATTCCATGGACATAATCAATTCCCATCTTCTTAGCCATTGAAGATTAGGATAATTGCTAGAGTGAACATGAACTGATGTCTTGCTTCCATTTTTTGCCATGGTTTAAATGCTAGTGATGCTTCTATAACTTAGAAGAGACCCAACAAAATCTATTACAAGTTCATTTCATACTGTTGATTAACTAGTAACTAGTTCACTAAACAAAGCAGAAAAAGAAACAGGAATGTTGACTATGTGGGCTAACAACTTGGAGGAACATCCAGATTAAGATTGAAAATCAATCGGGCTTTATTTGGTATAAGTTAGCCTATAGGACACCTTTGTGTAACCCTGTAAGGCCAGCATGTATATTGTAAAAGAGGGCGTAAGAAAACAGCCCAAAACCTGATTATGGCCATTATTTGAAACAAAGGAAATCTTAAATTAAACACAGAAAAAATATTGCAGTAGTAGAGAACGCTGATCACTTCAATTTCTCTAGCCTTAAGAAATGGCTAATACATTGAGGTTTATCTACTGGCAGCTAGTCCATCTTTTGTTTTCTAATTCTAAATCCCCTGTCAGGAAGGGGCTTGAAAAAAGGAAATTGCCTTCAAACTTTCTGAAGGTTTCGAAGTTAAAAAACGAAGGGGCAACAGAGACATACACAAGAATTTCAAAACCTCAACACGCCACACAGTAGAAACAGTGCTGAAATTTCTTCTGCATGCCATTCACAACTTCAATTCATAAAATAGTCCAAATATTACATGAACAGATTCAATTTTTAATTCCGCATAGAAATCATGCTATTTGTTTTCATCATTCATCGAATGTCTATCTTCTTACATCACAAATGAATCGAGATTCCAACAGTTTTTACCAAATTCAAGAGAAGAAAAATTGAATGAATCACTCACTAGAAATAGAATCTAACAGAAAAGTCATGCTCACTCCCGTTAAAGAATTACAACTGGTACTCAAGCTTCTCGGCAATGCCCTGCCAACAATATATATAGATTTTATCAGGAGCAATAACAACAGAAAAACAATACCCTGCAAAGATTTAGTCTCAAATCCCAAGAATTTAACAGAAATTGAACTGAACTAATAATCTTACCATGGAGTTCCAAAGAGGCAGAGTCTTTCAATACTCGCACACATTGCAGACCAGGAAAAGATTTTAAGATAAATTAGTCAGAGGCCAACTCTTTCACTGATAGGAGTCTTGCATCTTTCGAATTCACGGAGCAAATTCTTGTCCTGAAACCCAACAAGAAATTGGGCTAATCCTTCAAGAAACAAAGCCCCCTGATAAACATTCAGTGCAGCAACAATATCTGATATCACACTTCTTCTTAACCTATTAGCATGCAAAAACACAGTCACTAACTCCTCCATTTCAGCCTTCATTGCCTCACTAACATCCATTTTCTCCTTTCTCTCACAATTCATCCATTCTTCTGCAATCTTCCCTGCAAATCCTGACTGTGCTGTTTTCACTCTATCAAGAAGTGCAGGTACCATTAACCTTAGTCCACGCTCAATTTGCTCAATCTTGATCATCAAATGCTTTGAAGGGTCTTTCCATGCCATCACCACATGACAAGGCCTATCAAAGCCTAAAACTTTACGGTCATTTTCGGTGTCTTCATCACTGTCTGCTTCATCAAGAAATGACCTGAGGAGGTTAGTGAATACGTAAGGGTGAAGATCACCAAGAAACAAGAAGGGTGTTTCAAGGGGGTTTCTCCAAGAAGGGTAAAGAAGGTAAGGAAGATTCTTGGTATTGGTGGTGGCAGCAAGGTCAAGAGACTCGTAGTAAGAGAGGAGGTGGTGGAGGATGAGGTGGAGGTGAGAGGAGAGGAGAGTGGGAGAGGAAGGAGAGCTGGAAAGGGAATGATGGAGGAGAGGGAGGAGTGTGTTCTTGAGAGTGTTGAACCAGTTTGTGTAGTAGTCTTTGAATGGGATAGGTGTTTGTTTGGTGGTGTTGCTGCGAGAAAATATAGAGAAGGGGCTTGGCATCTTGGAGAAGAAGATGAGAGTGAATCTTGATGAGCTTTCTTGGAGAGAATAATGGAATGGTTAGAAAGGTGGTATTTGATAGCTGGACAAGGACCCTAGCAACTCTTGCCTCTTGGTGGGTAGTTATTTTTCAAGTGTGGCAGTGGAGGGAGATCAGGGATGACTACAGGTAGGTAGTTATGGAGATCAGCGATGCCTTCTAAAAGCTGATGAGGATGCAGGTTAATTAAAATATTAGATGGATATTAGTAACTTTCAATGAGTTGAAATTATAATTCTATTATAACTATAACTATAATCTCTTATCATAATTATAAGTAAAAAAAAAATGTGTCTTTAAGTAGCTTTACTATTCACTAAACAATTATATTATAATTATAATTATATTCACTAAACACCAAAGCACATATCAGTATAAAAACAATTATATTATAATTATAAATAAAATTAAAATTAAAATACTTTGTCTTTTACTATAGCTTTGTTACTGTTCACCAACCGTCATATCACTGTATATTTTGCTTAGGAAAAAAAAAAAAAAAGCAATCTTTATTGTTTATCAAGAAACAAAACACCACTGATTGTATATTTTGGTTCCTCAAATTTTTAGTTTTTATATTTATTTGGTCCTTATAATTTTTTGTTTTTATGTTTCGATTCTCAAACTTTGTTTTTATCATGTTTGCATTCTTAGATGTTGAGAAAAGAGCGACAAAGTTGTTGGAATAGAGAGAAGATACAAACTTTTGGCTAGCCATATTTTATCTATAAAAATATTGATCTTGGTATCAATCGATTTGTATAAAAGAGAAGAGTATAATGAATATGGTTTCGCTCTGTGAACATGCTAGAAAATATATATCATAGGTTGTTAAGGTTTTTTTATTCAATTTACTTTGTAATTTTAGATTGATTATAGAGTTTTGGAGTTGGAAATTGAATTATTGAGGTCCCTATTATGTTTTTAAGGGTGTTTGAAGGTAAAAACAAGTTAAAATTTAGATTTTAAAATAATAAGATGGATAACATATGATTCTTTTTGTTTGTTTTTTTTTTTTGGAAGAAAATAACCAATTGCAAAGAACTTACTTGTTATCCTCTAAAGTTCAAACACTTTTGAGTTAGATTCTATTGGCTCATCATCTTTATTTTTTTAATTAATTATCTTATTTTTTATATAAATTTTAGAATAAAATTCTCAGATAAAATTATTATGATGATATTTAAAAAGTTATTTAGTTACACCATATTTTTTAAATAAAATTATATTTTTTCATGATAATATAAACAATTATTTTATGAATAATTATATATGAATCTAGTGTGTATATGTTTAAATGTTTATCATGAATATTAAATGACAATAAAATATTTATTTTATTTTTTCAATATAGTTTTTATATAATTATTCTCTTATTTATTTCATATAGGACATCAAAATTATTGAGGCAAGATTGTTTTTTGGTTTTTTTAAAAAAAACTTACTTTTCAGATCAGGATAAATTTTATTTAAAAAACCTTGCTTTTGATAAAAAGAACATATTTTTGTAAAAACAAAGGAATACATGAATAAGAAAAGAGAATTTTTCTTGAAAATATATATTTTTTACTTGAGAATTTAAACAATTAAATTTCTCACATATTTTTATTTTAATTTCTACAAGATTAAATAAAAATAGGTTTTAAACATGGCTCCGCAACATCGCATGAGTAAAAATAACTAGTGATGTCTAAACTAGTTAGGGATTTTAAAATTCTTTCATGGTCATCTTGACCAACAAAAATAGATTGTATTGGAGTAATTTTTGAATTTCCAATTTAACTTGGGAAAGACTACCAAGAAACATAAAATCATCATAATCTCTTGTAAAAAAAAAAAATATGATTTTTATAATGGCCAGGTTCACAAACTAAATTCTTTTTTTTAAAAAAAAAAAAAGAAATCCTTTTATTTGTGGATTGGATCAATTTCATTAATTAATTTTGTATCAATATTTTTTATTTTGTCAAAACATATAAATGCTAACTAATTTAATTACCATTAAAGTTGGATAAAAGAAAATGATAAAGGAAGACAAAAAATGAATGTGAAGCAAGTGCTTAGGCTGAATTTCCTAAAACACAAATGCATTGCTCTCACATCTTCACCATAATCATCTCTTGTAACGACAACATCTTTACAAAGAAAAATATGGCGACACAAAGAGAATCTACTGTTTTTCCTTTTTTAATATGGCGTAGAAAAAGAGGAGCACCTCACAGGGAAGTAATAGAAATCGCCGCCGCATATGGTGGGAGTTGGTGCTCACCACAGCAATCTTCCACCGACAAAATTGTTTACTCAAAAAGTCAAACCCACTTGTAGTTTTGTTTTGTTTTTGTTTTTTTATAATATTATTTTTTTTTAAAAAAAAAAAAAGATTTAAACCGTGATACCATTATTAACCCACAAGCTCTTTAATAGTGAAGAGGCACATATAGAGGCATTATTAAAACACAGTAACAATGTAAGACATTATTAAATATGATTATGTTTCTCTCTCTACTCACTCTCCTCTTAACCAAAAGTTTTCTTCTTCTTTCTCTCTCCCTATCTCCATGGCCTGCAAAACCACTTCTTTCTTATGCTTCTGCCTCCTTCTCATCTCCATTGATTCAATCATTTCTCAGGACATAACAGACACAGAAAGAGGCTGCAGTAACCGTTGGATCCACGTCAGAAGTTTGCCGCCAAGGTTCAATCTTGATCTCCTTGCAAACTGTTCTGAATACCCACTTTTTAACAATTTCTGTCCTTACCTTGCAAACCATGGTTTAGGGCCCAGAACACACAACAAGTCTCAATCTTGGTATCGTACAAACCCTTTGTTGTTGGAACTTATATTCCACCATAGGATGCTTGAATACCCTTGTTTAACATCAGATCCCAATCAAGCCAATGCCATTTACTTACCTTACTATGCAGCAATTGATGCTTTGAGGTATCTATATGGTCCTGAAGTGAATAGCAGCATGGAACATGGGCTTGAATTGTATGATTATTTACAAGACAATGAAGGTTGGATATGGTCAAGGAATCATGGGGCTGATCATTTCTTGGTCATGTCAAGGCCTGCCTGGGATTTCTCTCAATCTGTAGATGTTGATCCTCCTATTTGGGGTACTTCATTTCTTGAATTGCCTGAGTTTTATAATGTTACTGTTTTGATTGTTGAAGGAAGGGCTTGGCCTTGGCAAGAACAGGCTGTGCCCTATTTGACGTCATTTCACCCTCCAAATTTAGGATTTCTTGAGTCTTGGATTAAACGCGTTAAGGCGTCGAAAAGGACGACTTTGATGCTTTTTGCAGGTGGGGGTGGTGTTGGTTCCACTCCAAATATCAGGAGGAGTATCAGGAATGAATGCGAAAGCAGCAGCTTTAGCAGCAGTGGTGACATTTATGTCAATAATGTCGAAGGGTTCGATTACCCGAAGATGAGGAAAGTTTGTGATATAGTGGATTGCTCCAACGGGATATGTGAGCATGATCCAATAAGGTATATGAGGCCAATGCTACAAGCAACATTTTGTTTGCAGCCTCCAGGGGACACGCCAACTAGGAGGTCGACTTTTGATGGGATTATTGCTGGGTGTATACCAGTTTTCTTTGAAGAACAATCTGCAAAGTCACAATATGGTTGGCATTTGCCAGAGGAAATGTATAGAGACTTCGCTGTGTTTATACCAAAGGAGGATGTTGTGTTTAAAGGGTTGAGGATTTTGGATGTGTTGACAGGGATACCGAGAAATGAAGTCCGGAGGATGAGGGAGAGAGTTATAGAATTGATACCAAGAGTTTTGTACAGGAAGCATGGGAGTTCATCCGGTTTAAGAGCTAGAAAGGATGCCTTTGACATTGCAGTTGAAGGTGCTTTGCAGAGGATCAATTCTAGGTTGAAAGCAAGGGACTTTGATCAATGACCAGAAATCTGTTATTTTCTGGCTGTGTAATTATTATTTATTCTTGTTTTTGCTTTCTTGTTCTTTTAATCACCTTTACTGCTTAGGTGGAGAGAACTTTAGATAATTTGTATTTGTAACAATTTAAGCTACTCAATTTTGAAGGAAATTATCCTATTTTACCTTTACACTTCATGTTTTGGGGCATGTTATGTAGAGATGCTCGTAATCTGGTTGTCAACAGTCACTGGAAATTCAAGACAAAGAACAATGGTACAAAGGGGAATTTAATTGAAGAAAGAAAATTTATAGCATGTGCAAAAAATAAAAGCAACAAAAAGATGACAATCAAATTGGAAAATACACATGGAACTCGATGGGAGAACTGGGGAACTGCACGGTACAGGGAAGTCTCTATTCTCTTCTGTACGGTTATTGGTTGGAAGTGTAACATTTCACCCCCATCTGATGATTGCAGAACCCCAAGTTAAACCGGCTCCAAAGCCTGCAGTTGCAATAGTATGGCCTGATTTCACCTTCCCACTTCTGACGGCTTCATCCAATGCCAATGGAATGGAAGCAGCACTCGTGTTACCATAATTAGCCAAATTTGATATGATCCTTTCCGGCGGGACTTCTAAGCGTGTAGCCACTGCATCAATGATCCTTTGATTTGCCTGTAGAAATAATCTCTGTTACTTGTAAGCATTCCGTCATAAAACTTCAAAAGAATTACTTTGCAGAAGCCTCTTGTAATTTGCACATGATTTCATTCGAAATTCTGTCTCTGTAAACTACCTCGTGCTTGACTTACCAACAGCAGCTTATTTACACCTTTCATATTGCAAATCAAATATCCAATTATTAATGAATTAATGGACATCGAGTCCATTCTCGGTTGCTTTCAACACTTCCTAATGCCTACAGGCACAAATGGAAGTGAATCTGAGAATCATTGTCTATTCCATTCATGATCACCCTACCTGAAAGGTCCTGAACCATAAACACATTTTCCGAACCATTCTCACAATGCAGATGAAATATGATATATCATGCTAAAATTGAATTTTAAATTCACCTCTTTGCAGAACAAATAATAGGTCAGAATCATATACCAGATACAATAAGAAACAGCAGTGTTAACAAGCCCAGGTCTTAAAAAAGTCTCCTGGAGGTCGATAGCATGGTTGTATTTAAGATTAAAATCAGAGTTCTACACCTAGTAAATGAATTATGTCATATCTCATACCTGGTGGAGCAGTAACCAGTCGATGCTCGAACCAGTGAGACCAGCCTTTTCAAGAGCAGACTCTATAGACTGGGGCACACATCTAACGGCAAAGCGGAAAACCTCTTTTCCATTCATGTGAATGCAGGAAAAGTTGGCATGGCGTTTAGGAGGAAAGTCTAAAACTGAGCCATTAGAACCCACTGCATGATCAACTTCATTATCTTTGATGGAGGCGTTTAAATGTCTGAACAAAAAATGGAGGAAACACATTGCATCACATACCAGAAGAAGTATGGGGTTTGTTCACTTGGGAAAATTAAAAAGCACTACCTTCCACCTTCGCCATCGCTGTTCACATCAAAACTAAAAAGACCATCATCCTCAATATCACAGGCCTGCAGAATTATAGAGATGTCAAAATAATTGCACACATGTGTCTATTCCCATTTTCAAGCAGCTATCAAATTAAACAGTTTTTCATAGTGGGTGGCTTTTGAGTTCATAAATACTTTCAGCAAAACAAAATCTGACATAAAAACTGATATAAGATTTTTCTCCAGCCTGAGTGCTGTTGAAGCTTGATAATTGAGGACATGCATTGAGCAGAAGACAAGGATTAGAATTCAATATAACAATGCTTGTGGTTTGTCTGAGCATACTATGAATCTATCTTACATAAACCTGTTTAATTCAAGGGAAGATGGAATCTAGCCATCAGTTCCTTTAATAACAAGTCTGATACAGAGACAGTTGAACAGGAAGTGTTTGGTTCTCTTCCTATGTTTCTTTGAAACTAAATGTCGATGCAACCTACAACCATACCAAAATCATGAAAGGAGCTTAACAACTCTTAGTTACTTTCAAGCATAGGTTAATATGACTAATTCTCAATGTAAGTTAGAATTGACAGTCATGGACATACAACCCCACCCATAATTGTCAAGAAAATTACTCGAAAATAGCATGACTCAATACTTGAACTACTGTAATTACTCATCTAGAAGTACAGGCTACAAAGTTGAGAAAAAAGAGCATTACCTGTACGACTACAGCACCAGCAGCATCCCCAAAGAGAATACAAGTTCCTCTATCCGTCCAGTCAACATACCGAGAAAGAGTATCAGCACCAATAACCAATACATTCTTAAACCCACCTCCTGTAAGTGACATCAGCGAAATCATATCATTTAACCATTGAAGCAGTAGCCAAGACTCATAACAGAAAAGCAAACAAGTTTGTTACCCCTAATGTGACAAGCAGCGGAGACTAGACCAAGCACAAATCCACTACATGCAGCTGTAATATCATAAGCCAAGGGATTTCTTTTGCAGCCCAGAGCTTTTTGGACCTGAGAATTCAAAAAAAAAAGGAGCATGGGAGAGTCTTAAAATGATCACAACAAGAAGCTAGTCAAATGAGGTCATAAACAAAGTATTTATGCCATGCAAAAATTTAAAGTTGCTCTTTCCCAATGTGATAGCCAGGAACGTGCAGCTCACAATCATCCATGGAAAATTATGTAACAAGGCTTTGAGACCTGAAACAGGATATATGTTCATTTATTTGAAACAATGCAGTTAACTGGTGCAGATTAAACTCTACGCTTGGAAGAAGGAAAATGCAAGAGGATTAATAATAGGAGAGAAAATGATGGAATAAAAACTAATTTTTCATTGTCTGGCAAAGAGGAAGCAAAGCAGGATGAAAATATTTAAGGTTATGCTTGGCATTTGAACCACATCTTTTGAGTGCAAAATGGAAGAGCTGCAGTTGAAGGTGTTAGATTTTACAAGTTTTACTTTTTCTGTAGCATTGTAAGAATTTCACATACAAAGACATGATGGCAAAATACTTAAACATGTGTTCTCTTTATCTGATAATTCATCCTTCCTATCAAGGATATGAGTTGAAAACCATTTTTCTATTTCTCTTAATTTCTCCATCTCTCAAATCAAACAAAGCTTACATTAAGCCCACGCCCCATTGATAATAGATAGCATGACCCTCTTGGAGATTTAATATTCATGTAAACCAAAATAAGATGTCATCTAAAAAACCAAATATATCAAGATACAGATAAGGATAGAAAACAACAAACAAGTAAAAGAGCAAAGAAATCAATAGTCAACAAATTTTAAGAGTTCCACAAGAAAATGTGTGACTGCACATTTGTTTGAGCATTTCCAAAAACCATCCTTAGATAGATGCATATGAATGCATGATGCAACTTTATTCTGAACATTGACCAACCATGAAGCCAAACCTCAAGTATGAAAATTAATAGTTTGATCTGTATACTTGTTACAGTCTGGATTATGCATCCTATTAATCCAATACCTGAGGAGCACTACCAAAAAGATCTTCTGGCGTAGAAGTGCACATCAAGACTAGGTCCAAATCATCAGGGTCAACCCCTGCCATCTGAAGAGCTTTACTTGCTGCCTCTGCTGATAGAGTAATCAAGCTATCTTTTCCTGTAACAGTGATGACAAGACCCAGCTGTTAAGATATTTGCAACAAAAGGGATACCTTGAGTCAAAAAAGTAAATGCACCTTCCACTTAGTAAAAAAATCATTGTATGGATGATATGAGCAATAATGCAAGGAAAATCTAAGTATAAGTTGATCACTACCAAATGCAACAAAATGTTATGTGATCCAGCAACTATGATATGTAAACAATTTGCCCTGAAAAATAAAATACTGCAAGAGATGCCCGATTGATTGATGTATTCAAAAGATATCATCTTGCATGAAATAAAAAATGGCATCACACAATCATACTTTGACCCAGAAGTGGTAAAATCTAGCAATCCCCTCAAAGACATCAAAAGATGATTGCCCTTTGTCTAGCCTCAAGTGCACCTTTTAAGAATTGTAATTAAGAGACCACAGTAAAGCAAGCCGAGACATCCAGAATGCTCCTAGCTATCCAATATATGACACTGAAATGCATGCAGTTGAAAACCAACCTGTAATAACTCGTCTATTACGAATGCCAGTGCGAACAGATATCCATTCATCAGAAGTATCAACTATTTTTGCAAGGTCATCGTTTGAAATCTGAAGACTTGGTAATGCTGAGCCACATCCAACTAATTTGCAGCCTTTACTGACAAGCCTGTGGAAATAGAATAACTAAGTAAGGTTATTTTTAACACAAATTTTGATTAAATTAGATCATGTAAAACATCCAGCCTGAGGGTGCCTCTTGCCCAGGAGGACTCATGGTTGAGAGTGACACTAATAGCCTGAGTAAAAAACCAGAGTGCCAAAAATTTGCAGATCATAAACAGTAGCAGACCAAAACGATAAATCTTTTAGAACTCAAGCATGGCAGAGTTCATGGTAATTAAGCTTTGTTAACCAGAATATAATCCCCATATCATGAAGTGTAAGCTTCAACCAACTACTCACGCCTTTCCACAAAGAAATTAAGTAGAATATGTTGTTAATGAATATATCTATGATTTGCACCGAAAATCTGTGGTTCACGAATAAAAGCTTAGCTACTCTTCCAAACACTATTCATGATGACACCATTGAGTCTCTGTAAGCAATGAAAGACACATGCAGGAGTAAAAAATGAAGATCTAGCCGAAAGAACAACCTATGATCAACTTGGTTATTGAGCCAAAGATTGTTATATGTTTAATGAGTAAAGCATGATTGTGCAAAACTTCTAAAACAGTAAATTAAGTAACCGCATTCCATTGTTGGTTAAAGTTATGGAGAAAGAATTTGATTTTAGATATCACAAAAAATATCACCCTAAATAGTGCAGAATGGAGAAAAACTGAGTGATTAGATTTATTTGAAAATCAATCCAAAAGATTAACTCAATCCTACAGCCACTGCAGTAATCACTATCAACAGAGGATCTGAAATTTATCTGGCTGGCTACCAAACAAATGCACTCTGCGAATAAAATATCAATAAGAAATAGCAAGGACAGAGAGGAAACAAAGCAGCATTTGCCTTCAGACTCCATATTCTTCTTGAAACTCGTCAATCACCTTCAGTCATTCACAAAGCCAATCTGATGAATGTAACCTCATGCAAGAGGATTATTAGGAAAAATAATTTATTTCCTTGGCTATTTTGATTCATATTTAGTTTAGAAAAATAATTTTCTTTAATGTATTTTTATTATTTTTCCTATTTAGTTTAGGAATTTTATTTTTTCTTATTCCGTTTAGGCCCAAGACTACTATAATAAGTAGGTTATTTACCTTGTATTTCAATAAACTACTCACAAGAGAAAAATATTCAGTAACAAAATTTTGAATTAGGGTTTTTGAGTGGTGAATTGTGTGTTTCTTGTGCTTGCTGATTCTTTCTGTCTGTGTCATAACCTGTTCTGTTAAAGGAAACTCTAAGTTGCAATCCCTACTACTCTGGCATACAACCTACGCAGCTTTGACAGACGATAAATCCATTTTCACTAATTGAAGTGCCATTACATTAGCCTCCTATAAACCAGACTATTTGAACAAGATAGTTAGCATGCCAGGGAACTGATACACATTACGGCAGCTGATCAATTCAAATTAGTCATTGCTCGCTTGCAGAGTACGATGCTATGTAAACCTCAATGTTGTCGATTAAGTTAACTATTCACCATTTGCTATATCAATCAGAGATATCGTTCCAGTATTCAAGTTGCTTTGATATTTGATTCATCTGAAAAAGAACATGACATTAGAATGTCATGCACCACCTTGTACAACCAATAATCAGTAAACTCCATTACTAATTCATTTTCTATGAACTCAATAGATAGTTTTTTCAGCTCTCTAACTTTCCACGACATGCTTAAACCAAAATCCTTCTTCACCGTCACTTCAAGATATCCTAGAAAATCCATCCTCTAAAAAATCACCTTGCAATTGATATCCAGCTAATGATTCAACAAAACTTGCACACTATTACCATATTTAACCTCAAGCTTACGAAATTAACAAAGTCAACCCCACTTGGAATTGAAATTTCAATTACAAGGCTCATGCAACAGCAATTAAGCTGCGAACTCTACAAAGTTTTTCCACTTCATGCAAATATTCACCATCAAATAAACAGCCAAGACCATTGCTAATCAAAACCCACTTGCATTAAAGACCCATTTGCCAATTGAAGCTAAGAAAAGTATTCAATAACCAAAACACTGACCTTGGCAGTTGAGATTGAGAAGAAGAAATCTTCTCTGAGCCTTCAATGGTGCCGGAACACACCACTCTCTTTGAGATTCTTTGAGTGGACCAAATCCCAGATCCAATAACCCCTATTGAAGGCTTAATCTTCCCTCTGAGGCTTGGAACTGAAGGACTAAAGAACCCAGATGCATTTGCCATTAAAAAAAAACTCTTACCAAAAAATGAAAATTTTTATTTTTGAAGAGTGAAAAAACAAAGAAGCAAGGATCTTGTATTGTTAAAGCTTTATATATGAGACAACAAAATGAGAAGACAGGTGTACATAGTGCTATAGCCCATGAGACTTCAACAAAATATATATATAAAAAAAAAAATGGTGTTTATTAGATATGCAAGGGAAAAAATTCACGTTTCTTTTTTTGGGTTAGTCTTAGGAGAGTCCGAGGATGTAAGAGATGATGATGCCAAACCCAAATTGAGAGAAAGAGAGAGAGAGAGGGCGATGATGCCAAACCCAAATTGAGGAAACTCCAATACTTTTCCCCTCTTCCTATGAGGAAACCAATGAGAGCAGAGCAATGCTGCTTCTCAATTCTAAAGATTTGATTTTGTCGTTGATACAATCAAAGTGGTTTGGTTGTTTGTTGGGTGAAAAAAAAAACTACAAGCGATTGACACATAAGCTAACGGAGGTTCCTACTTTAATCTTATTTGAGCTATTACCAAACACCAACAATTTTAGGCTGTCTCCGTGGGCTAGTAGTTAATACACTGTATCATTTTCTGCACTACTTGCGTGTTGAATTATTTTTTAATGTTAAAAAAAAATATTTAGACGCAACCAAATAACTTGATAAATTTAAAAATAATTTAAAAAATCATTAAAAATATAGTTTGGAAAAAAATATTAAGATGAAAATATATTAGATTAATCTGGTTCAACTTGGGTTAACCAATCAAATCTTCTACCTGAATTATGAGAATGAGTTAATCTCATAAAAAACAAATCAGGATAAAAAATAAAACTCAATTCTCAGTTAAACCAATGTTGACAGATAAAATTGAAAAACAATCAATTAAAAAAAAAGATCAAAAAACAAATAACTTGTGTTAACCTATTAAAGCTGCAACCTGAGTCATATGATTGAGATTAACTCCATATGAAACAAATCGAAACAAATTATAAAATTTAATTCTCAATCAATCAAATGTTAAATGATAAAATTAAAAAAAAAAACATATCAATTAAAAAATGATAAAAAAAAAGACTCGAGTCAACTCAGGTTAATCTGCCAAACTCGTAACCCGGGTAATGAGACCGAGATAACCTCATAGAAAGAAAAAAAAATAAAGCCTAATTCTAGATTAATCAAATGTTGAAGGATGAAATTTAGAAAAAAAAAATCAATTAAAAAAAAAGAACAAAAAACCCTGAGTTAACCCGCGACCCGAGAAAAGCAAATTCGATGTTTAAGGATAAAACTAAAAATAACTCAGTCAACTCGAGTTAACTTGTCAAACAACTCAGGTAATGAGACCAGAATAACTTTATATAAAGCAAATCAAAAAAAAAATGAAGCATAATTTTAAATCAACTAAATGTTAAAGGATGAAATTAAAAAAAAATAAAAATAATTTGACTTAAATTAACTTACTAAACCGGTGACCCAATTCATGAGATCGGGATAAGCTCATAAAAAGTAAATAAAAAAAATGACATGAGTCAACATGAATTAACTTGTCAAATTCTCGACCAATGTCATAAAATTATGATAACCCAATATAAAGTAAATCAAAATAAATTATAAAGTCTAATTTTCAATAAACATATTGTTAAATGTTGAAATTAAAAAAAAATCAATCTAAAAACAGGACACAATAAAGTGACTTGAGTCTATACGAGTTAACCTGTAAAATATGTGACCCAAGTTATAAGACCGGAAGAACCTTGTCGAAAGCAAATCAAAATAAATCATAAAGCTTGATTCATAATCAACTCAATACTGAAAGATAAAATTGAAAAAATACCAAAAAAAACTCGAGTCAACTGGGTCAACCCTTTAAATTCGCGACCCGAGTCATGAGACCGAGATAACCTCATAAAAATCAAACTAAAATAAATCATGAAGCCTAATTCCCAATCAACCTAATATTGAAGGATGAAATTAAAAAAAAAATATATCAATTAGAAAAAAGACAAAAAAAACTTGAGTCAACCGAGTTGACTAATTAAAACCATGACATAGATTTTGAGATCGAGCTAACTACGTATAAAGCAAACAATAAAAATTATGAAACTCTATCTCCAGTAAACCAAATGTTAAAGTATGAAATCAGAGAAAGAAATATAGATTTAGATAAAAATACAAAAAATTATATCATTAAAATAAATAGTGTTTTATGATATGGTAAACAGTAAAACCACCGCATCTTTTAGCTTATGCTATAATAATAATAATAATAATAATATATGTTTGGAACTTGCACGTCAAATTAAAATTTATTTTTTGTAATAATAATAATAATAATAATAATAATATGGGTTTTATCAATATTGCTGTAGCAAATCGTAACTCTTGAGATCCGATTTGTAACAATAAACTTTTCAATAAATTGAATGCTGATTCTTTGTTAATTATAAATTTTAAGTTTCCTAAAATTTAATTCAGAGCTGTCAAGGCCCCAGGGTCTATGTTGCATGGGGTTGGCAGTTGGCATTTAAAAGAGTATTTCGGAGTGTGGTCGGTATTTAGAGGGTTGGCAGTTGATATTTAAAAAGTAATTAGAATTGTTGCTGTGGTTATTTTTAAAAATATTTTTTATTTAGAAATATATTAAATTTTTTTTTTAATATCAGTACATTAAAACAATTTAAAATAAATTAATTTAAAATAAAAAATAAAAATATTTTAATTTTTTAAAAATATTTTTAAAATACAAAAACTTACAAGATGTAAATTCAAAGTCTTCCTCCTCGTCTTGCACGAAGAGCACGAGTACGGTGATAGTTTGGGTTTCTTACATGCCTTCCCCACTTGAATGTTTCTCCTTCGTAGTTGGACGAGTTTGTTTAGCTAATCAAGTTCATTTTTTGCATCATTGACTATCTCTCCCCTGATCCTTTTTTTTTTTTCTTTGTCTTTTCAAATATTTGTTTAATTTTCATTTGAGTAATGTCCGATGCTTAAGTACCATATTAAGATCTAACAAAGTTATCTTTATTATTATTATTATTATGAAAAACAATCTAATTAAAGATGTTCTTAATTACCGCTCAAGAATTTCTACTAATTATCATATCAACCACTGATGATTCGGATGTTCTTTAACTGATGGTTTTATATCGCAACAACCATCAAATAATTATATTATCCAAAATGTCATTCCAAAAATGAATAACGTTATTTTACTTTTTTCAATTGAAAGCTCAAAACATGTTTACTTTTTTTTTTTTTTAATCTCATTCCCATGTCATAAGGTGATGGAATAGAATTGATTTCAAGCTTTGATTGTATACTTTTAGTGATTACTAGTTAGGCAGCTCGTGTGCTTCGTTGTTGGCCTAGTCAATTTCTTTTGTAACCTGAAAAACAATATTAAGGTGTTGACAATAACGTGTTTTAAAAGAAATAAAATTTATGTGACTCGAGTTATGAGTTATAAATCTTAATGTTAAATAATAACGACAAAAAAAAATTATTGAGACCTGAGTCGTAAGGTCCGAAACAGAGTTAGTATAATAAATTTGTGACTCGGATCGTAAAACTAGGACATCCTTTTAGAAAACATATAGAAAAAAAACACAATATTTAATAAACTCAACGTCGAAGGTTAAAATCAAGAAAGAAAATAAGTGTAAAGAAAAAATAGTTAAAAAAGACCATTGCCAACCTGAGTTAACATCTCATACTCGTGATCCGGATCATGAGACGAGAATGACAACATAAAAAAATAACAAAGCACAATCCTCAACAATCCAATGCTGAAGGCTGAAAATTAAAAAGTAGAATCAATTTTTAAAAAGAATAAAAATAGAAATTAAAAGAATTAGGAAATTTTTTTACATAAAACTAAAATGATATAAAATCCCGAGCTAATCCGAGCCAGCATGAAAAATGTGTGACCCGGCCTGTAAGGTCCGATTGTCATCATAGAAAGCAAAAATAAAATAAAATAAAATAAAATAAAGAAGCTTAATCTTCAATAAACTCAATTTTGAATTATATGAGTCATGAGATTGAAATCATCACACTAAAAAAATTAATGAATTTTAATCCTAAACAAATCAAATATTAAAGAATAAAATTGAAAAAAAAAACAATCTAAAAAAAATTAAAAGAACAAGGGTCAAATATTATATAAAAAATTAAATTAAATCAAAAAAATGAGAACCAAGTTTGATATAAGTACCAAATAAGACAAAATATTAAGGAATAAAATTAAAAAAAAAAGCTAATAAGAAAGGATTCAAAACAGACAAAGAATAATCAAAAGAATGAGGGTCATAATTAAAATAAAAAGAAAAAGAAGAACAACCCTTAATTTCGGCTAGGTTGATATGTTTTCAAAGGGAAGAGAGAGGAAAGAAGGGGGAGAATGAAACTCCACCACCTCTCAGCTACCACAAAATGTCTTTCACATGCCATCTCATTGGACATGCCTCTATATGATCCACTGATAGAAACGACAAATGACCTTTTTTTTTATCATGAAGCGTCATATATGTTGTCTAAAGGGTGTAGGTGCCTCCTATATGTGCCAATAATTTTTCTTAGTTTTTTAAATTTAATTTAATTTATCATAAGATCTACGTGCCCCCACCTCCACATGATATTAACAAAAAACCATAATAAAAAGTCCAAATAGCCCTTTGACCTAAACTATAGATTTTTCGCTTCTAAGATTATACCTTAGTAATCACATTATGCTAACAAAGATATAAAACTAAAAATGCTCCTGCCCTAATAGTTAAAGAACATTTAACTTTTAAAGGTATTTTAAACGTTATATTTTGCAAATAAAAAGTCAAAATATCGTTCTACTCCCATTCAATCTAGTGATGAAGAATGATTCTTGTGAAAAAAAAAATAATTTTGTATTGGAAGCAAATTACATGGTTTTGACCGTGAAAGACAAAACAATAATTTCACTGTTGAAGTCCATGAGAAACTGCACAATGATTTCCTAGTCACATTTATTTTTTGTTTTAATTTTAATACAACTAGCACTAAAAAATCTCATGAAGTTAGTAGGGAGATTTGCAAACCCTCCTCCGGTCCCAACCATCCTGCTCGATCAGTTAATTCAAAGAGTTGATATGGTACGAAGCATGCATGTAATTAAAAGCAATTTTATTTTTTGTGGGTAGATATGTCTTTATAATATTATTGTTGACGTTATCGAATATAAATGAAATTTAAGGATGCCGTCGGCTTGGTAGGTTGGTAGGCAAGAAAGATATGAAGGCGATTGTGAAATTTGAGTTAGATTACTGAAATCTAACAGTTGAAGCCCAGATTAATGAAATGATGATCACGAAGCAAGAAAACTAGACAATCACTGTCAAATAGAGGACGATCTTCCAATCACTTCCACCAAAAAATGCGGTGTTTTCTTCCTTCTTTATTGCAATTTTAATGCAGAAGGTCTTCCTTTCACTGTCTGCCAAGTTCTAGACTTTAGAGCCCACCATGACCAGCTAAGAACCAAAAAGAATTTAGGTCTTCTTTTTCAGTTTCATCCCCGTTCATCTTCTTGTTTATTCCAGTTAAAAGGCTGAATTTAGAATTGTTATAATAATTGTTTTTTAAAAAAATATATGAAAATAATATTTTATTTATTTTTTAAAAATTATTTTTAATATTAACACATCAAAATAATCTGAAAACATTAAAAAATATTCATTTAAAGTAAAAAAAAACACCCTTAAAACTAAAAAACAAACAGACAATACTCATTCAAGATTGCCACTAGGTGAAGAAATCAAAATCTTGGATTCCATCCATACCAAGAAGGTGTTTGAGAGTGTGGTAGCAGTTGTTTTTCAAAATGTTTTTCACTCCGAAATATATCAATTTTTTAAAAAAATTATTTTTGATATTAACATATTAAAATGATCTGGAAATATTAAAACTAATAATTTAAAATAAAAAATAATTATAAAAAAAAACACTTTTCTTTTTTAAAAAAATTAACATCTAAGCTCCCTGCAAAATAAAACTCTCAGCTCAGAAAATGCAGGATCTTTACTGCAATTGAAAATAGTCTCCCCTTAGCTGGGTTGTGATGAAAAAAAAAAAAAAAGAGAAACAAGGGAGAGGGATGTGCAGAGGGCAGATTGATGGCCCAGACGGCAGGGATGTCTGTCCTTCGAGGCTCTCAACAACAAATTGGTCGTCGCCTCAACCATTCTAGTATTGAATCCCAATCTCATCGTAATTTTCTATAACGATCCGTAGCTGCACACACTGCAATGTAAAGTTACCGACTCCAAAAAAGCTAGCACAGCGTCGTTCTTCTATATTTACGCATAAATTGTTAATATAATGCTTATGTTCTTGTAAATGGCTATCTTCCCTCACCTGTTTCTTCATAAGACATATACTTTATTGTCTTCTCAGAAGTGCCCATCTTTTTTTTCCAATCACCTCACCTGGAGGCGTCAATCTTTTCACCAACGAGCGATATAATAAGACATAACAGCCAATAACTTTTTTTCTAGGTTAATTACCAGAGAATATAATTATTTTTCATTGTTATTTCACTCTCTAGAAGATATACCCAAATAAAATTTATAAATATTTCAAGTTACGAAGCAAACATACAAGTTACATAATACAAGTGTATAAAAGACTACTAAACAATCATCACAATATTCCCTTTCTCAAACTCTCGCCTTTCTAGTTATATTTTTCTTTCTAAAAATTATTATTTTTTATTTTATTTCAACTTAGTCAATAATAAAAGGTTCACGCCTCTCTCTAGATATTCCTCAACACTCTCCTAGTAAAATTAGATGGTACCACTAAACTTAATCTTAGTAAATATAACCTTTTATTATCAAACAAATTGTACTAATCAAATAAGTTATTTATGTCACAAATCCACCTAGTAGAAATTCAAGGGTCAAAATGACCCTTCAAAGTGAGGGCCTTTATTTTGATACGCCTCATGACTTGCTTACCAGAGTTATTACGGTTAGAGTGACCATAGTTATAGTTATGTTGATGGTGTCTATAATGAACATACATGTATTGGTTAGTATTAGAATTTTTATTTTCATTAGCTTGTCTTGTTTGAAAAATCTTTATGAACTCAACTCCCTTTGAAATGGTGGTCATTTAGGATAGTATGAGGTGTAGTTGATCTTGAATGGTTATAAGGGATTACTTGGCAAAAAAATAACATAGAGATACATTGGAGAAAAATCCACCTTTATAATGGTGATTGACTTGAAGAAATAACCAAGAGAGAAATGAAGAATAAACTTCATTAAGTTTTATACAAGAGACAAACTTTGGAGATATATTGGAGATTTTGAAGACTTAGGCACAATATAAAAGAAATAAACTAAAGTACATCTTTAAGTGGTCGGAATATTATGCATGCGAAAGATTCTTTTTTATATTCATCTTATAAGTGATAAGTGCTAGACTTGATCACTCTAAATGGTTCATCCTATTTTAGTGCCAACTTTCTTCTTCCTTCAACATTGATCATCGCTTCTAACTTCCCCAATACCCTATCTCCCATTTTAAATCTCTTATTCTTTACTTTGATATTACGACTAAGTAGCTCGACTTTGAAATACCTCACTCTTCATTGCAACACTGATTCTAAATTCTTCAAGAAAGTCTAAGTTTGACCTCAATCCTTGGTCATTGCTGCTAGTAGAGAAATATAATACCCTATACAGCGGCGAAATTAAGAGGGGACAAGAAGGGGCCCGGGCCCCTACAAAATAATTTTTTTATATATAGTATTTAAATGCATGGCTAGTGTAATCTTTTAAAGAGATGGGCCCTCCTAATAATAAATTATTATTTCCTTAGCTATTAAAACTCTTCACTTTACAAGTTTCAATTTTATGCACTGGTTGCTTACGTGGAAGTGGAAAAGAAAAGGTTTTGTAGCCCTCTGCAACCCTAACCTAAAAGTATAATAATATAAAGCAACACGGCAAGGCTAAAGCAAAGCTATTAGGGAATTAACAAAGCTACCAGGTAAAACTCTCCACTTTACAGAATTTGATAAGGTTTATTTTATATAATTCTGCTATATTTTTTTTTAGATCCACTAGTTTTACTATTTTTTTAATTGTTGTTATAGTGACTGCTTTTTTTTTAATTAATTAGATATATTTTATGGGTTTGTTTCGATTATGCTTGGATTTTTTTATGTTTTATTTTTAGCAGAGCCACCAAAATTATCAATTTTTTCTCATGTGTACCTTACTATCACCAGGTCCAATATACAATTAGACATAATCTATCTAGCCAAATTGAGTTCTTTGAAGAACACATACCTAGCTTTGATTCAGTGTAAGTTTTCTTATTTAGAAACAAATAATCCCATTTTTTTATGTTAAATTTGCTTTTATATATCAATTTCTTTTTTTAATATGTTAATTTTTCTTTTATATGTTAGTGTGGTTTACATGTAAAATTTTATTTTTGGTTCTGATTATTGCTTCAACACATCGTTATTTGTATTCATTTTTAAAATAGAAAACAATAAAAATTTATGATGTTTTGATTTTAGGTTGAACTATGAACAAAACAAGAAGAATTGATTCCTTTTTTTTTGAGAAAAAGATAAAATATATTGATAACTCAGAGCCTAGTGAACCAGCTCTAATATATAATGTTGAAGTTATGGTTAAGTAGCCCCAATGTGCAATTATATCACCTTATACAAAAATCATCACATGTTTGTAGTAAGTTCTTTGAATAAAACTAAATTATACATTTTTTTTTTACAATGTATGTACAATTATATCTTCTTATATTAGTTTCGCTCTCCCTGTCAAATAATCTTAGCTCCGCCCCTGACCCTATAGTTAAGGTATCCTATTTCTGCTTGAATCATTGCCTCTGTTCCATAAGTCAGGAGGAAGGGTTTTTATCAAGTAAAAATCTTATGAGTTATTTGGTACACCCATAAAGTCTCATCTAATAACTCAAACCATTCACCCTTAACCTCTTCTATCTTTTTCTTTAACCTATTTAACAATATCTTGTTGGTGAGTTCAGCTTATCCTTTTGTCTGAGGATGAGAGACGAGGGAAAACCTATGCTCAATCTTGAGCCTTTAACATTACTCTCTCATCTTTCTATTGTCAAATTGAGTGTCATTTTCAGTATTGAGCATGTGTGTAAGTCCAAATTTATATATGATGTTCTTCTATGAAAGAAAGATGACCTTGCTGGTGGTTATTTCTACTAGTGCCTTTACCTCCACCCACTTAGTGAAGTTTTTAACAGCTACCAAGATAAGTTGTCTTTTTTCGAAGGCTTTTAAGAATGGTCCCAATATATTCATTCCTTATTGTGAGAAAGGCCATAAAGAAGAAATGGTAGTTAACTTAGTAGAAGGCTGGTGGGGCAATGGAGAAAATTTCTAGCTCTTGTCAAACCTCTTCACCATTTCTACAACATTTTTTAAGAGTGTAGGCTAATAAAACCATGCTCGAGTTGTTCAGGTTACCAAGTCTCTCACCCCTATATGGAGTCCACATATATCTTTGTGGATGTCTTTGAGCACCACTTCAATGATAGAGAGGTAGTAGACATTCTATATAATTCACTATTCTAGAGGCAATACCTTGCAGCTCTTTTAATTAGCATGATGATTTTGACCTTTTCTGATGGTAGCTTTTCATTAATCAAGTATTGTTTGAGAGGGGTTCTCCAACCATCATGATAATTTTTTCTTTCACATTTGGTTTTTCAAACACCTCAATCTATACCTGATGTGGAAATTCCACCAAATTCCCACTAGCAAGCCTAGAAAAAGATTAGCTTGGTTATTATCTTCTTGTGAAATTTAGAGATATAAATCATCTTTCCTTCTTCTTTCTTTAAATTGGTGTGTGAAAGCACCTTCTGTTGATACTTTATCATGGAAGGCTCTTTAACCCTATATAGCTCCTAATATTATCCCACCACTAATTGAGAATCATTAAACGTTATAAATGGTTAAGCATTCAAACTCTTTGCTAAACAGAGGCCTCCTAAGATAGCTTCATATTATGCTATATTGTTGAAGGACGGGAGTTCCAAACGGATTATATATTCAAAGGTTCCCCCCTAAAGCTATTCAAAATAAGCCTAACTCCACTTCTATTCATGTTAAATGTTCTATCAACATGTAACACCCAAGGTCTAGTGGCGAGTTGGTCCTCCACTACATTGGTTTCAACCTCTAGAGGAGATGGCTTGGTGAAGGAGCATTCCACAATGAAATCAGTTAAAGTTAGGCCTTCGATAATTGATTTAGGCTAATATTAGAGTTCATACTCTTCCAGCTCAATAGTTTATTTGATCAAATGACCTGACAAGTCAGGTTTATGGAGGATTTGCCTAAAAAACATATCAGTCAGTACAATCACTTAATGTGCTTGGAAATATGGTTTTAATTTCCTTTTCAATCTTTATATACCTCATCTCATCATCATGAAGAACCTTCTCCTTAAAATCTTCAACCTCTACTTCAATCTTCAACTCTTCTTTTGCTTGCTCAACCTTTTCCTCTAATGTTTTCTCCTTCTTTTTTGATGTAGAACTAATGGAAAGAGATTTTCGAGCTCTACTTTTCCTTAATTTTCCTGGGTCACCCATAAAATTGTATAAAAGGCATGAGTATAAGAATAAAACAAATTGAAAAGACAATAAGTAATTAATATTCATACCATATAAACTTTTTTTTCAAAGATAACCCTTTGGCTAGCCAAAAGATATGATATTTATGGTTACTTAGGAGTTTTTTAAATGCTTTTATCTTATATAAACTTAAAGGAGGAGCAATGTTATCTCTACTAGTCACATTCTAAATTGAGGAACATCCTCATACATTATCTAGGGAGGTTGTCAATCTTTCATAGCTAACCACAACGTACTTGTATCTCTATTTTTTTTCACTAATTTACCTTTAAATATATCATTCAAAGGGTTTTGGTTCCTTTTCCTAACAAAAGTGTAAAACCAAGTAACTCATTTTCTACCTTTCAAAGAACCTGATAAAGTAAAACAATACATAAATAGTCCCAAAGTAGGAACTTGACCTTTAAATTTTACATATTTATCAAAAGCTACCAACGACATCTACCTATTAGGATACAACTAACTCACACACAAGCAATAATATTCAAACATCTTCTTTACAAAGCCATATAAAGGTAATGAATATCAAAATTTAAACATAAATAAAAGAGCAGTTATCTCCAACTCTATATTAGGAGCATCATGTTCTCTACTTATTCTCTCGCAAGAAAAAAGAATCTTAACAATATATCATATTGGCATTCTTAGATTTATCTTAATAATGTCATTTATGGCAACTGTACTAGCATACGAGTCATTAATTTAGAAGGTATGGGTTGTTTAAGATTTGGAAGATGAATGCATTCCACCATCTCGAGAAAACTAACTCCTCTATTATGACCAGTAGTGTGTGAAGGATTAGATCCACCACTTTTGTTAGCCTGAGAATCTCTCTTGCTAAAATTATCGTTAAGCCAACAAGTCCTCTTCTATGACATATTTAAAAATGAAAAGCAAGAAATAAGAGAAAAGGTTTTCCTCACTTGACTTTTCAAAGTAGTAATCTTATACTAAAACACTAAAACCAAAAAGTTTATTTAGAAACTCTTGAAGATTATTGATAAACTATATGTTGTGAAGATAAGATAATGACAAGATATTTATATTGGTGTTTGCCAACAAAACAATGCATTCAAACTCACCAAAAAAAATGATCAAGTTTGGCATGACATCATTCATTCAACAGATCTACTACAAACTCACATGTCAAGCATTATTTTGTTTAGGGTGGACCATGATTTAACATGCATTACCAGCCATCAAAATTCATTACTCACACTATAGTTCAATATTTACAAGTCAAATTTTTAACAGAATGTTAAAAAAATGATTAGAGGTAAATGATGATACGAGTTTCATAGAAGAAGAAAAGGTGTAGTACGAGTTTGTATTAAGCTCGTGAGTTGGGTTTAGTCCTTTCAAGTTTGGTTGACTTTAGTCAAACTGAGCTCAGCAGAGCTCTTTTTTTTTTTGCTCGGGTTGACTCTTTTAAGCTTGATTTGACCACGATCAAACTAAGTCCAACATAAGGTCCAATTTGACCTGGTCAAACCAAATTCAACTAGGCCTATTTTGGGCATGGTTTTCCTTTTTGGGGATCGATTTGACCATCAAACTGAGCTAAACCTGAGGTTATGTTTGATCTGGTCTAACCGAGCCCATCTCGGTTTGGCTCATTTTAGACCTAGTTCAATTAGATTTTTCGATCCTTTTTTTCTCTTTCTTCCAATTTTTTTTCTTTCTCTCTAATTTATTATTATTCATATTGACAACCCATATGTCGAGGAGGATGTCACGCTAGTAAAACTATACCTTTATCTATGCTTCACCTATGCTACTCAACTGTTATGGTGTGACACATACGTGTGAAAGCTATACTTGTCTTAGCTATCTATAATTTATAATGAGCTACTCCTGGTATTTTTGTTGAGGCAAGCTATATATAAAAAAAGTAAAATGAATAAGAGAGGGATCAATTTTCTCATTCAAAATTATATATATACAATTACTCTCTTTACATTTTCTTTTACATATATATATATATATATATATATATATATATATATAAACACCCTTCAAACACTACACTGACCTAGTCATTGGAGTGTTATTTTAGAGGTAACACCCACATCTCCAACCTAGTATTATCCGTGAAGAGAGCTCACGTCCAAGCGAAGTTTTTTTGAGCTTCATCAGTCAAGCTTCTGATTCCTTGTGCATATAGCTGGGAATTGGCTGCAGCAGTGAAATGATAGGGAGTTTTTCAACATCGTGTGTGGTAAAAACTGTCAGTGTCTTTCTCTGTTTTTGTTTTTCTGTTTTAGCAACAGTGAATAACAAATTGATCTTGAGACTTATCTGGTATTCAATTTGATCTTTAGGCACATTATGACCTCTTCTGTTTTCAATTTCTTATACAAGTTTGATATTTCCTTTTTAAGTCAACAACTGAGCTTTCTGTTGATGTAATGATTTTATGTGTTGCATGTTGATTAGTTCAGCCTCTCCGAGACGCTAAGTTCCTATCACGATATAAGGCTAGAAGGTATTGCCTTTTGTGTTAGTTATATTAGCTTTGAGCAGATGAAATTATTTTGTGCTTTGGGTGGAAGAAGTCGATGACGAAATTTCAGCATGAATTAATTGTTTGTGAAAGGTTATAGCATGTCATCTCCACCATGTAGCTTTGTTCTGCTTCTAGTATTTTCTGCTATAGTTTCACGCTTGCCATCTCTGTGATAACCAAAAAAAAAAAACTACAATTGATGACAACCAGCAGGTTGGGTTTCCTACTGTTTCAAGTTGCGACTTAAAAAACTGAAAATTTGGGAACTTTTCGAAACAAAACTGGACTCTAGCTAATTGAAAGCTTGTTTAGACTTTTATATAATTCACAAATAGGGGATAACTTCACTAAGACTTTTATGTTCAAAGTATTAGTCACTGCTCAGATTCCAAAATTTCTCTTCGGCTATTGCAGTTCGTGTATTGTTATTTCTGAATTGAACAGGTTGATGTTCCGGTAGATGTGGCTGAGGCAGCCCTAGGGCATTACTTCAGCGCAGCCAACGCTGACAGTACTCTGAAGGGAGGGTGGGAATGTGAATGGCGTAGGCCCAGTAAGATGCACAAGGATAAAACCATGCAGATGCATGCCCAAATGTATTTTTCCTTTCTGGTATCCCACTCTGCCATACAGCTCTCTTTGGGCGTTTCTCTTGGAATCTTTGCTCTAAAGTTTGGTAATCAGTAACCTGAAAAAGAAAAGGAACTCTGCTAGTCTTTTATTAAATAGGCTAGTTCACAACTATATAGAGAAAATCATGAGCTCCCCTGTAACTCTCTTTGGTGTTTATTTCAGATGTATTTGCTGAAATCTTCACAGGCTTGCAAGACCAGGTTGTCATCTTCCCATTCATCACGAAATGTCTTTGGGTTGGCGTTCAATCTCTTGGCCGTTTCATAGAACATCTGTACTCTCCATACTTCAAAGCAAGGACATTGACACAGAGAAGCAACCCAAGCATTGTAGTCAATCTGCAAATATTATAACCCAAATAAAAAGGTATATCAGGTAATAAAAGCATGTGTGAAATGGTTGTTTAAGAAAATGTGTCATGCTTCTGGTTTCAAAACATGCACATAGTATGGACAACCTACAAAATAAATTCCAAGTGTGGTTAAGCCAAAAAACTTGAAGATTGGCAACAAACGCACCATAAAAAAATCACATTGTTATGAAAAACACAGAGGAAAGTTGTTCTGGCATCACTAGCAATGATATGCTCGATGCAACAAAGAGTTTTGACAAAGGCATTTGTATGAGTCCCTGTCTTATTTCCACTAAGCTCAGAACATAGGCTTTTGTTGAGTTTAGCCACTAAGTTTGGAACTTGGTCTTTTGTTCAGTTGATTTATGTGGCAGACTAAATGCAAAAAACCTTTAGTTGGAAATGAAGGTTCCAAAACGGGTGAGGATTGCTGGAAAAAAATTGACAAAGTGAAGTATGATTCCACATTTGAGGCAGGGATAATTTATCCTCAAATGGAAAAAAAAGAAAAGATCTTCGTTAATTATCATTAACATATTGAGTGAAGACAACACGTGATGGCTAATGATTTTTATTAGTGCAAGGCCTTTAGGATGAGCCCTCTTCAGTTACATAATTTCTAGCAATGAAACAGGTGCCATACTAAAACTATGGTGAAAGAAGGATAAAATTTCTACAGGCACAAACACAAGGCTTACCATTGTGTCCCCCATGCTATGAGTGTGATGCTTAGGCACACCAGAATCTTCAAGTGACGAGTAGAAGGTGTTAATATCTTCCATCATGTCCTCTTGTGAAGGGAGCACAATTCGATCAGATAGAACACCAGAAATCCACTTGCTTTGAATTTCAAAGATTGGGAAAGGTAAACTCTAGCAAAATGGTATGCAAAGGATTAATTTCAGCAATAAAGGCTAGCATCCACTAAAAAGAAACGGACATGTATCACAGCAGAGCTCAACCCTGTAGGGTAGTCCGACAAAGGAAAGCTGCGGGGCAAAAATGGGTGGGAAAACATGCTTGTAGAGTGGTCCAACACGATTGTCATCCACAGTCACAATGCCGTTGGTTTTGAGGAATGGGAAGTAATACTTGTACCTTGATAAACATGAAAAAATTGCAAATTTAACATTCAGTCATTAACAGCATTGCCTAAATATGTCATTCAGAATGGATCTACATGAAAAGAGAGAGAGAGAGTTCCTAAACCATACCAAATCAAAGACAGTTAAAATTACCCTGTGCAATGCAGAATAATATCAGCGACAATAGTGTTACCATCTCGGAAAGCCACAGAACCATCTTTATGTGCGCTTTTTATCTGCAAAATTTGGGGGGGGGGGGGGGGGGGGGGGGGGGGGGCGCAAGCACTCTTTAGATGCAAACTTTCTAATGATAGCCCTCTCGGATTCACTCTCAACATGGGTTGGTACTCTTACCATAGAATGTAGCCATATATTATCACATTCAGCCTGCTTTTCATATGTATCATTGGCAACTGATCTAGATGCAATGTGCACCTCTTTGGCAATTCCACCAATCTCAAGGGATAAATCAATAGCACTTGCAGAACTGCCAATTAAAATTACAACCTGACATGGAAAAACATCAGCACAAAAGTAAAATGCATTGTAAAAGATAACGGAGTTAAGAGTATATGAGTGAAAATTAAAATGCACACACAAACAGCAGATATTGACATAAAAATTACAGAAAGCATCTTAAAATGTACAGAAGAAGAATGTCCCCTATGGCCTGGCTTGTGAGACAATTGTGGTTAAGTTTTGAAAGTCGAGGTACTCCCAGGTTCTGTCATCTAGGAAAACCGATCAATTTTATCCATTTAATTGCAATAACTCAAGAAAGAAGTTTGGCTTCTAACCAATTCAAACAGGAGAATTACGCCGTAAAAAAAAATTAAGTTTAAAAAAAGAACTTCAAGAGACATTCCGTAGAAGCACTCTATAAGGTAAAGAGAAATATAAAACTTCAGACATACTTTATCCTTGAAGAGTTCAGGAGTACGATAGTTATGGCTATGTATTTGCTTTCCGGGCCACAAGTTGATGCCTGAAAGGAATACAAACTAGAAGATTAAAGACACAGTTAAAACACCATTACAAAACATTTTCGAGGATGCATCATGTATTATTGTAATATATCATGCCAGTTTATAAAGACAGTAAGATGGATATTATTTCCCCCAAAATAAAAACACGGGTATTGCCCGATATTTTAAACACATAATTCAACTTAATAGAAAATCACCAGGAAAAAAAAATAGCACAAGCTAAAAATACCAGGGATTTCAGCAATACGAGGGTGTGTGAAATGTCCATTACAAACAACAACAGCATCAAAAACCTCATCTAGCAGATCATCATCACCACCATCAGGTCTCATCCTTTTACACTTCACTTTCAATTTCTCATTATCAACCATCTCCACACTAACCACTTCACACTCAAACCTCACCATTTCTTCAATCCCAAACTCCCTTGCAAAATCTTGCAGATACTTCAACACTTCTGCATGACCCGGGAACCTTCTAGGGTCGCTCCCTTCACCCGCTCGGGTCACGAATGGATAATCCATAAAGCCCATCGACTCTCTCGGCAGGTTGGTCCGGAGGGACTTGTATAAACTGGTGTGGACGATGTGTCGGGTCGGGTCTAGCCCAAGAGGGTCGGTTTCGACCTGTGGAGTGTACACCCATGTCCCACCAATTTGGCTATCTTTCTCAAAGACAACCACTTGGTGACCTTCACGCCGGAGCTCACGTGCCGCCACTAAACCGGCGGCGCCGGCACCGATGACAGCTACGTGGCGAGAGGTGAGCGAAGTAGCATTTGATGTTTGCATGTTTGACACGGTCCATATCAAGTGACAGCAGAATATACTTAAAAAGGCAAGGTACAAACATAAAACATTAGTAATTTACTAGTTTGTAATAATTAGTGTAAATTATACTTTTAAAACCGTTTGGGAATTCAATTTTTATTTTTTTATCTAAAATATAATATAGTTTGTATATTTTTGATTGTTTTGATGTGTTAATATTAAAAATAATTTTAAAAAAATAAAAAAAAAATCATTTGCATACATTTCGATACGAAAAGTTATTTAAAAAGTAACCGTTACCATACTGCCAAACATATTAAAGCTAAGTCTCTCCGAACTCTAAAATTCATCTCAGAGTAGTAGCATTCTCAGAGAGAACAACATTTAGATCATTCACTAGAAGCCATGTTGTTGTGATGCTACCGGCTTGCGGTATATTTGTATATTTTTATAAGTTTATGAAAAAAATTATATAAAAAAATATATATATATATGAAAAAAAAATTATTCCAATTCATAATATTTTTAAGAAAAAAAACTATAAAACTAAATTCTCAACTAGCTTAATATTAAAAAAAAATTGACAAAGATAATTTTGGAAAAAATCATAATAAAAAAAATGAAAACAAAACCATGCAGGGAAACACTATAGCAATCTATAGTGTTTCATGAGGAAATCTACAGTTGTATTCTCAACCAGCTCCATATTAAAAATAATAAAATTGATAGAGACAATTTTTTTAAAAAAATAACAACAAAAAAATCATGTGGGAGGACACTGTAGCAATCTGCGGTGTTTTAAAGAAAAAAATATGAAGTTAAATTCTCAACCAGCTCAATATAAAAAAAAATCAACAAAGACAATTTTGAAAAAAAACAAAAAAAAAACATGTGGGGAAACATTGTAGCAATTCATAGTGTTTTAAAGAAAAAAAACTACAAAGCTAAATTCTCAACCAGTTCAATATTAAAAATATAAAATTAACAAAATCAATTCTAAAAAAAACACACAAAAAAAGAAGACAATTTTGAAACAAAAAAGCAAAAAAAAATGAGAAAAAAAAAACATATGGGAAAAGTAAAAGCTAAATTCTCAACCAGCTCAGTATTTTAAAAAACAATTCGACAAAGATAATTTTGGAAAATCCATGTGGGGAAACATTGTAGCAATTCTCAACCAGCTCAATATTAAAAAAAAATTAACAAAATCAATTCTGAAAAAAAAAACACAAAAAAAAGAAGATAATTTTGAAAAAAAAACAAAAAAAAATGAGAAAAAAAAACATATGGGAAAAGTAAAAGCTAAATTCTCAACCAGCTCAGTATTTTAAAAAACAATTCAACAAAGATAATTTTAGAAAAATCCATGTGGGGAAACATTGTGGCAATTCACAGTGTTTTAAAAAAAAACCTATGAAGCAAAATTTTCAACCAACTCAATATGAAAAAAAAATTTGATAGAGGCCATTTTGAAAGAAGAAAAGAAAAAATTCATAAAAAGAAAGGAAAAAATCATGTAAGGAAACATTGTAGCAATGCATAATGTTTTAAAGAAAAAAAATATAAAACTAAATTTTTAATCAGTTCAATATTAAAAAAAATCAACAAAAATAATTTAAAAAAACAAAAAGAATAAAATAACAACAAAAAAAGAAGAAGACAATCTTGGGAAAAAAAAAAGGAAAAGAAAAAAACATGTAAAACCCAAAAAAATAAAAAAAAATATGGGGAAAATTAAAAAAAAAAAAGAAGACAATCTTGAGGAAAAAAACATGTAAAGCCAAAAAAAAACATGGGAAAAGTTACACTACTTTCACCACACCTTTTAAGGTATTATTTAATTTTGTGATTTCTTTTTGAGATATAATTTTTTAAACATAAATTAATCTTATAAAAATAAAAATATTTTTTTTATGTGGATTCTATAAATAAATAATAAAAAAAAAAAACCAATCACAATTTTAAACCAAACATCTTATTTGAAGTTCTAAACCAATAAAAACTCACACAACTCGAATCCTTTTAATCTGAAGTTCTAAACCGAAAAAAACCCACACAACTTGAATTTGTGAGTTTTTTTTATATATAATTACTATTATAATATATATATATATATATATATATATATATATATATATATATATATTCGTACTTTAAAAATATATATTAAACCCAATAGATAATACGGTTGTGAAAGGATTTATAGGGAATGTGCACACAGGCACATCAGCACATGAATCACACGAGGCCTCCAAATTGAATCACTGGCACAACATCAGCCGGTGGAGTAGCAAACAAATTACAAGTACAAAGGTACTTGGAATCTTCGTTGATTATCATTTCTTCCTAGGTGCCATGGATGAATTATTGTCTGGTTGACATGACAGCTATTATGTGTTAAACTAACGAGGCTGCGTGAGAAAGAGAAAGGCAAGAGCTTCATTTATTCATATATGGATATGGATATCTTCATTGATTCTTTATTCACGTAAAGAACTGCGAATCATGGAAATACAAGTCCAAATTAACAACGATTATGACTGATCCCACAAATTCAGATGTTGACAATTAGGCCAGCCTAATAATTTATCGTCTTCCTTTCCTATCCTTCGAACACCTCCATTGAGAGATGCAGCTGTTGCTTCAACTTTTTCAAGTGTACTTTGTGAAGTCCCCGTAGGCTTCCAAGATCAGGTCATCATCATCCCATTCATCACGGTATATCTCTGGCCGGAGCCGCTTACTCTTGCTAGCTGCATCATACATTTGCCTTCTCCATTCTTCGATCCCTGGGCAACCACACTGAGAAGCAAGCCAGTTGTCGTACTCGAACTGCAAAATGAGATCCAAAATCTATTAATGGAAGTAACTCCAAGACATCACGAGGAGATGACAGTGTCATAAAGGGAACATTCATAATGGGTTATGAAACCTTTTTGGTTTAATACATCACCATGAATAATCAAAAGTTGCAGACGGAGGGATCTAAGGTCACGTTACCAGGAAAAGTGAACACACAAAGCTATGCCATACTATAAATCACCAAATGTACAATCAGAAATGCAAGGATCCCGAAACTCAGAAGAAGAAAAAAGGAATATAAGGATCCATGAAAACACACACGCACACATAAATATATATAAATATGTGCCTTGGAGGTCGTAAAAGTGGAGAGACAATTGAGATATGAATTATGCCATAAATAAAGAGGACCGGAAGAACTACGAACTTAAAAGAAAATATCTGCTTTTACCTATATTTCTATTTCCTAGACTATAATAGGATCAAAAGTCCGGAGTTGGTCTCCGTCAAAATCATTCCTGACTCCATTGATGAAATCCTATAAAAACTGTCCTTCATTTTCACAAAGGTCAAGATAAACATTTTTACACGAGGTGTTTTTAGAAATAGATAAGCAATTTACCCTTTTTTCTCAATTGGGTGTGGTGTTTAAATACCATGTTCAATCATGTGTATTGAAGCTACGCATTAGATTTTAGATGGAAAATAAATCAGCACGAGTTAAGGCTCAACACGGTAGTAATGGCTGAAAAGTGCAGAAAGTATAGATCATATTCAACAACAGACCAATTACAATTGCCATTGAGATTTCTGTTATCATTGGTAAATTGACTAATAAAGTGAAGATTTGATGACTTCTCCATCCTTATCATTCATCTAACAAACTCAAAGAGGATTATTTACATGTATAACCTTCAAACTATGAACCCTGATGACCATTGGACTTTACTGATGCATTCTGATGAACAAGCTAACAAATTGATATGGAAAATGGAAAATGGGATACAAAGTACACCATACAGAAGGCATACCTGACAACCACCCAAATTATGAGTGTAGTGTTTGGGTTTGTTGGAAGATTCTAGTGTCTCATAGAAGGCTTTAACATCTTCCATCATCTCCTCAGGTGACGGAAGTGCAATATGACCTGATAAAACACCAGCAATCCACTTGGTTTGAAGTTCAACCAAGGGAAAAGGGACAACCTAGCATCAACCATGGACAAATTATTTTAACATTGCAATTTAATGTTCAGTCAAAATAAAGGAATAAAACATTAACAGAGTTGAACCTTCCACGGTAACCCAACAAATGAAAGCCATGGGGCCAGAACTGGTGGAAAAACTTGCTTGTACAGGGGGGCCACACGATTTTCATCCACGGTCACAATGCCATTGGTGTCTAGAAAAGGGAAGTGATACTTGTACCTTACAGGCAAGAACAATTGTAACAAAACATTCAGCCATCATTTATTTTCTATGAGCAGCAGTATGCATAATTTAGCATTGAAATATTTGAGAAGTACCCAGTGCAATGTAGAATAATGTCAGCAACGACAACTCTCCCATTTCTGAAGATCACAGAACCATCATCATGCACACTTTCTATCTGCATCATTTTAATAAATACAAGCATCTTAGAAGAAGCCCTTCTCGCAGATCAGAGTCAAAGAACTTCCTCCACAAACTTCTCATGACAGTTGCCCAATCTAAATCTAGGTGAGTTCTTTTACCATAGAATGAAGCCACATATTATCATATCCAGGCTGCTCTTGATATGTTTCATCCGCAACTGATCTTGAGGTAACATGGACCTCTTTAGCAACTCCAGCAATTTCTCTGGATATATCATCAGAACTAGCTGAACTTCCAATCAAAATTGCCACCTGTTCCAACAGAAGAAAAAAAACTGATCAGCCAGGAAGTATAAATAGATCTCTTATAAAAGGAGGTTCCTACGAGAAGCAGGATCAAGAATGATCACGCACAACACAACAACCTAATAAACAAAGGAAATGATCACAAACCCAGGACAAAATTGAAGAGCTACAGATTTCACAGCAAACTATTAATAAAGGATTGTGCATCTTTCACAAAACTGATAATGTGCATTTGCACAGGAGTGGGGCAAGATCATGTTAACAATTTATCGTAATCCAATCTTCCCAAGCGCTTCAGGTTTCTTTACATCAGTTGTTGCACTCCTTTCATTCTTGTTTATCTCATATAGGTGGTGCCATGACATATAGTACTCATACTTTGTATCTAATCAAGATCATTTATACTTTTCATAAGAACAAAAAAAAAGAAAAAAAAAAACTATCACCCAATTATGGTTCCAACAAGACAGTATCCTAAGAGGAAAATTCAGGAAGAAATCTTGCCATCAATATTTTTGCATGAAGCTATCCTCAAGACTCACTCAACCATCAACCCTTTTGGTGCAAGCTCAAGACCTTTATCATTACAACAGGACTTTCATTTCAAAAAGAACGAATACAGTAGTTAGAAAATCTCGTACCTAACTAGTAACATTTCCTCCTTTGTGCTAATATTTGCATATCTCTACACACTTACATATATAAACTAAGCATTCAGATAGTTCTCGACCATGAAACTATAGATTCATGCACACAAGCCGAATGCTATTAGAAAATATGTGCAGAATAGAGTAACAGAAAACGAGTTCATGAAATGATACTAGAAACTTGAGACATACTTGATCTTGAAAGCCCTCAGGAGTACGATAATTGTGGCTATGCATCTGTTTTCCTGGCCATGAACTGATCCCTGAAAATAAGACAAGTAAAAAGATCACTCTATTACTTCGTTTCTAGAGTTCCACCTACACAAAGCATGAAACGTGACAGAGCATAGAATCCAAAACAAACACTCGCAGAAAGTGGTTTCAATCCAATCAAACCAGCTTAATCATCAAGAACAACCCATAATTCCACAGTAAAAACAAAACACCTGTCAACCCAAACATGAGCATTCTTCTTTGAATTATACTAACCTCAATCGACAAAACAACCAAAACCATAACCAATCCTAAATAATATAAATTTCAAGAGAAAAAATAAAAAAACTACCTGGTATTTGAGCAATACGAGGTTCAGTGTAATGTCCATTACAGATAACAACAGCATCATAAATCTCCTCGTCAACATCAAATCCAAAACTAACCTCCCTATCATCATCACTTATTTTCCTTTTAGACCTCACAATCCACTTTCCAATATTATCCTCAACAGGCCCCACATGAACCACTTCAGTATCAAACCTCACCATTTCTTCAATCCCAAACTCACTTGCAAAATCCTGCAAATACAACAGCACCTCTCGATGGCCCGGAAACCTTCTCTGGTCTCTCTTTTTATCATTTTTTGCTATAAAGGGGTAATCTTTGAAACCCATTACTTCTCTTGGGAGGTTGGTCCGGAGGGAGCTATAGAGGCTCGAGTGAATTATGCGTCGATTCGGGTCGAGGCTTAACGGGTCGGGCTCGACTCGGGGATTGTACACCCATGTGCCACCTACTTGGTTGTCTCTTTCAAAGACTACAACATCATGACCCTCTCTCCGGAGCTCACGGGCACTAACGAGGCCGGCGGCTCCGGCACCGATCACCGCCACGTGGCGGGAGATTGGTGGAGGAAGTTGAGGTGGTGGCATTGATAAATGTTTGTTAGGTGTTGTTGTGGTGACCTGTCGAAGAGAGTTCGGTTTTTTGGACACTTGAGAAATGCTAGCGTCAGCAGGGTCCCCATCCATCCGGACCCGCACGTGACCATCTGTTGTTACTATCTTTTCCCGTTCGATGTTGTGACCTGTGAGTGGTGACTGAACCAGTTCATGGGCCTGACATTATTGTCTAATTCAAACAGGGCTTCTAGTTATCTGACTGTGTATTAAAAGTTGCGTCTCCACTGCCTTTGAGTTTTATATATATATATATATATATCTGTGTGTGTACTTCATCTATTATTAACTCTAAAAACTCTTTCAAGTTAATTCAAGTTGTTATATATTTACCTCTTTATTTCTCATTTATCGTAAAAATCAACTAAATTTTAGTTTTGCACAAAAACATAACTTCTATAGCATAATGTTTTCTGAATATTTTGAAAGTACAGTAAAGAAGATTTCCTAGAATACTTTCTCAATTGTTTTATGTTGGAAAGTAGTTATTTAAGTGAATTTCTAGAAAATAAATTATTTTTTAATGTTTGATAATATTATTTAAAATAAATTAGAAAATATTTTTCAGTGTTTGGCTATGTCATAGAAAATGAGCTGTAAAACAAATTTTAAATTTTTTTCATGTTTATTAAAAGAATGGATACAAAATCTAATAGATAAAAAAGTTGAAAAAAATGAGATTGAAAAAAATTCAATTTCATAAATTATTTTAAATAAAACAAATAATAATCGAAAGAATAAAGATCAAACCTAATAAATAAAAAAGTTGAAAATGGATGAAATTAAAAAAAAATCAATTTCATAAATTATTTCAAATAAAATAAATAACAATCAAAAGATAGATAAAAAAATCCAAATCTAATAGATAAAAAATCTTAATTAAAAAAGAATAAGAGAAAAAACAAATAACAATAAGAGAATAAGGACCAAAGTTGATATAAAAATCAAATTAAATCAGCTTCTAAGGAATGGAATTAAAAAAATATAAAAAAATTATTCAAAACAAAATATATAACAATCAAAATATTGAAGATCAGATTTGATGAAATCAACAAACAACAAGATATTTTTGAATTTTTTACAATTTCTGAAAAGTTTTTTCCGTCCAAAATAAAAGAAAAATACTTTCCTGTAAACCAAACTAATTTTTTTTTTACTGAAAAGTATTTTTCATTAATCAACTTTCCTAAAAGTAAATAAACACAGTAAAGTTTAGAAAGTGATTTTCAGAAAACTACTTCTTATAAACACAAACGAGGCCTTAATTCCATTTCTAATGAAAATATAGTTTTATACATGTAAAAGAAAATATTTGATGAAAAAGAAAAGTGGTGGGCATGTGCAATATATGTGTCAGCGTGTGAAGAAATTAATCATGCACATGCTCTGATGGTGGAATATTTTGCTTCTACAGTTACATTAGAAGTGGTGTGGCAAGCTCTTTTCAATAGTGCAACGCATGTCCACAAGGGCTCGGTGGTAAGCCTCCAACGACCTTTTCTCTCTTCTCTCATTGAAATTCACATTGATCTTTCAAAATATTAACGATGTCCTATCATTTTGTTTTTGTTTCAAATCTCATATTCATTCTTTTGATTGTTATTTTTTGCTTTAGATCCTTTTAATTTATTTTTTTCAATTTCATCTTTCGCCATTAGGTTGATTAGAAGTGGGCTATGTGATTTTTCTTATGGGGTGATATCGGTCTCATGACCTAAGTCACGAGTTTGAAAGGTTAACTCGGGTTAACATCGGTCTTTTATTTAGATCATTTTTCATATTGATTTTCTTTTTAATTTTATCATTTAACATTCATTTTGTTAAAAACTGAGCTTTGTGATTTTCTTTGTTTTCCTTTTTATGGGGTTATCCTAATCTCATGATCTAGGTTGCGTGTTTGACATGTTAACCTGAGTTGACTAAGGTCTTTTTAGGATTTTTTTAAGTTTAATATTTTCTTGTCTTGTATTTCAACATTAGGTTAGTTTGAAAATCGAACTTCATAAATTTTCTCATTTTCCCTTCTATTAGGTTATCTTATTCAAATGATCCAGCTCACAGGGTTTAGTGGACTTACCTAGTTTTGTTGTTTTGTTTGTTCCTTTTTGTTAATTGGCTTTTTTTATTTATTCTTCTACTTTTGGGTATTGGAAATTGGGCATCATAGTTTTTTTCAATTTGCTTTATATGAGGTTATCATGGCCTCACAATCTATATCATGTGTTTAGCATGCTAACTCAGGTTTACTTGGATTGCTATTTTGGTCTCTTTTTTTAAAATTCAAATTTGTCATTCATCATTGGATTATCTAGGAATTGAACTTTGTAATTTTTTTTCTTTCGAAAAACACTTTTTTATACATGTCATCATGCTCACTTTTAAAAACAAATCTAGTCAATTTATTGTCTTTTTTATTATATAATCAAATGAAACCAACTTATTAGACCTGGTTGGGTTTATGACCCGAACCATGAATTTTTCTTACTTTTTTAAAAACATATTAACAACACTTAAATATCTTTCTTTTATGTTAAAATATTTTTGGTCCAACTCACGACTTAGTACAAGTCATCTATCTAGTTACAACACTACATATAGTTGTCAAATCTAGATGGAATCTCAAAAATATTTGTTCCGAACAGCAGTGTAGCACCCCCCCTTTCTATTTCTTTCCTAGTCTTGATTCAAATTTTATTTTCTAACACTCTTGACTTCAAACCATTTTACACATACTAGATTAGAGTTATTCAATTGCATTCCAATACACGTAAACTATTTTCATTTTAATCTTTTATTTTTTCGGTCATCAATTTTTTTTTCAAATTTATCCATATATATTTTGTTAAATAGGGATCGAACTTGATAATTTGTTTTAGTTTTTTTTTATCTAATTATCAAGGTGTTAAAAAACATCTTTACATTATGTTTGCGCTTAATTTTACAAAAAAAAAAAGATATGTTTGACAATGAGGAAAAAAAAAAGGCTTTTCCTTTTCTATTGATATTTCAACTGTGTTTGTCTTTTTTTTTATTTTGGTCCTTTAAGTTTTTTTCTTGGTCTTGTCATTAAAGTTTTTTTTTTTAATTTTATCCTTACACATTGTGTTGATTATGGATTGAGCCTGATAATTTGTTTTGATTTGCTTTATACAAGGTTATCATGATGTCAAAAAAAGTCTCGATATTAAGTTGATGCATGATTTTGAAAAAAACAATAATTTTAATTGTTTTTTAAAAAATAAAAATGGGTGGATCAAAATTGACCATGAAGTAAATAAAATGGGTTTTTTCCTTCTTTTTTTTATTGTTTCCAGCACCTTTTGTAATAAAATAGCCTTTAGAATTTGTCAAACATTTTTTTTTCAGTCCTTTTATTTTGAACATTTTATTTTTTGATCCAACTTTATGTTATTCACACAAGTTTGAGAGAGGATAATGTAGTTAGAAAACAATGAAGAACATATAAAGTTTTCAGTTGGTCACATTTTGATGACAAAAAAAGTTCATCTTAATGTTAACAAGTTCTATTTTGTAAAGAGAGTTCTATTAAGATGATTTTAGGCCTTGATCTTACATGAAAAAGTAGTTTAAGGATCAAGAAGTTTTATAAATTTGGGTTATTTTTTTTGTTTTTAACCATTTGTTTTTCTAATTTGATGTCACGAACAGGTTTATTAAGGTATCTAGGGAGTTTCTTAAGTTGATTGAAAATTAAACTTCATAATTTGTTTTGGTTTATTTTTTATGGGGTTGTTGTCTCGGTCAAACATCCTTGCATTGGGTTAATGCTTGATTTTACGAGTATCAATTTTTTATTATCATATAATTAAATAAAAAAATATTTTTTTAAAAAAAATGACTATCAAACCCAGTTAAGTCTATGACCCAAGTTGTTAGGATTAAGCCGTGAAATCTAGATAACTCCAATATATCGTCATTTCAATATTTATAAAAAAATATGTTATCTTGCATTTTTTAAAGCCAAATTATATTTTTGCCGGTCATCCAAGTTGTTTATGGACCTGCCAAGTCGACTTGATCAAATCGGTGCAACTTTTACATGATTTAATTTAAAACCTGGGCTATGCCCAATGGGGTTGAGAGGTTTCAACGTTGATCTGTTGAGCTGAGTTTAATGATACTGTCATAGAGTTCTTTTCGACCTGAGCATTCATTTTTTACATTTAAAATTTTATGGTTCGACTCGCAGTGTAGCACAAATGGGTTATCTACTATGATTTGGATCAGATCAAATGTTTAATTCAACCATTCAATTCATCGACAAATCAAAAGCAAGAGAAACCTCATTTCTCTCAAAATCCAATATCCAATAGAACTTGTCAAAATCAAATTGAGTCAATAATAAAAAATGATTATTTTCTTTGTTCTTGAACAAAAATAAAATAAACATAATGTACATATTCTTCAACTTATAAATTGATTTGATAACTTATTAATCTCAATTCGGATTATTAATTTGACCAAGTTTAATAAGATAAGCTAATTTAAATAATACAAATTAAAACTATAACAATAATAAATAAATTGTAAGAAAATAACTCTGAGCCCATTTAGGTTAAAATATGAAGCTCAATTCTAAAACAACCTAATGTTTAAAAGCAAAACAAAAAAAGAAGAAGATTAATTAAGAAAAAAACAACGAAAAAAAAAGATGTGTCAACCCGGGTTAACACGCTAACCTCATGACTATGGGTATAAGATTGAGATAACCCTATAGAAAAGAAAGCAAAAAAAACATGAAGACCAACTACTAATAAATCAAATGTTAAATGATGAAATTAGAAAAAAAAATCAATCTTAAAAAAGACCTAAAAAACATCAAAGTCAATTATGTTAACTTTTGAAACTCGTGACCATGTTCATGAACTCGGGACCAACTCCATAGAAGGCAAAATCTAAAAAATAACGAAGCAAAATTATAAATCAATAAAATGTTAGGGGATGAAATTGAAAAACAAAACTTCAAAACAAAAGAAATAGCAATAAAAAGAATGTGGACTAAATTTGATATAAAAATAATTCAAAATTAAATATTAAGGGGTGAGATTGAAAATAAAATTCAATTAGAAAAGGGCTAAAAACTAAATGAGATCAAATGATGAGGATGAAATTGAAGAAGAAAAAACAATTAAAAATATTAAAAACAAAATAAATAACAATCAAAAGAACGAAGATCAAATTAGATACAAAAAATAAATGAAATGACATATTCATTTTTGGCAAGGAGAATAAAAGGAAAAGAGGGAGGAGAGAGAGAAAATTCATCGGAGCTTTATCACTTCTCTATTGTCACATGCCAAACGTTGTTGGAAAGAACACAATGAACCACTTCCAACGTCGACTTAGAAAGGCGGTGTTTGGACATGAGACAACACCACATACTCGTTGCACGTGTTAGCAACTTTTTAATTAATATTAAAAATATTATAAGATCAAGTTGCCCTCAATCCAACCTATTAATTACAAAAAAAAAAAAAACAAATAACTTGAAAATACACAAATACCTCTGGTTGCAAGTTTTAATTTTTTTGCTTTTAAAGGTATGAAAGTCTCTATATATTTTTTTAAAATATAAAAAACCAAATCAACCTCGATCACCCTGTTAATTAAAAAAACAACCTAAAAATATACAAATATATCTAGTTGCAATTTTATTTTATTTTTTGCTTTTAAAGGTGTGAAAGTCTTAACATTATTCCCAAAAAAATATCAAATTGACCATGATCAACCTTTAATTACGTTTTTTTTTTATATGTATATAAGTAATATAGCTTTAATATTGTACTATTAAAAGACAAAAGGACCAAACCGGCACCAAAAAATTGCATGACTAGTATCGCCTATGAAAAAAAATCAAATTACCCCTTAAAGCAAGTTAACATGTTTTTTGGTTGGAGTGACAAAAAAAAGTAATTGCACTTTTTGATGAATAGTTATATGTGTCGATGTGCATGGTATTTTTTTTTTAACTCAGGGTGTGCGGGCCAGTTTACGCGCACCACAACTAATCCCTGAACCCACTGAACACTCCGCAAGCCTAGTAGGCAGATAAGACACCGCGAGGATGACATGTATGCATGCTGAGGCGCGAACCCAGGAGGCAGAGGCAAAGAAACCTTGCCAATACCGCTGGCCACAAGCCTCGGTGCGATGTACATGGTATTTCATCATTGGCTTTTAGTTTATTTCTAATTTAATTGGTATTTTTATTGAATTTCCTTGATTGATACCATTATATACACCCTTTGTTTTCTTTAATTCTTTTAAAAAAAACTTCTTTTTTTATTAATTTGATTAATTGAATACTTGTATATTTGATTAATTGATTTTAGTCAATTAAATACAGTTTATCCAAAAAAAACTCAATAAAAAGGGTTAGATGGGTGATGTATTAGTAGAACTGTAACGAAAGTTGATAATAGTAAATCATGTAATGAAGAAAAGTAATTGATTAATTGAGATAAGTATTTAATTTTGAAAAATTATATTCGGTTGAATCAAATTGAAAATAAATATACTTAACTGCCTGAGTTGATAACAAAAGGACTTTTTTAATGAATTGATAAAAATACAAAGTGCAAATAATGGATCTAGCCAAAAAGTAGTACACAGGTATTTTTATTTAACACGTAGTTGAAATGTAACCTCAAGTCAGCACCTGCTTCAATGGTTTTCTCGTGCACGAAAAATGAAAAATAAAAGAGACATCTTGTGAGGTCTGGGAAAATGCTCTCATTTTCACTGTAGCAATTGTTTGGTGAAATAATAATAGTTATTTTTAAAATAGGAATGAATCTAAATAATATTTGTTTATATTAGTATATTAAAATAATTTAAAAATATATAAAAAATAATTTAAAAAAATATATATTTTTCGTCAACGAGATGAGAAAGGTGTTTGAAATTAAATCTGAACCTGCTTTTCATAACAAAAAAACAATTTCTACTTCAAATTAATTTTTTAGTATTTTAAAATTGTTTTAATTTAGTGATGTGATAAATAAATTTAAAAAACCCTGAAATAGATGAATTTAATCCTATTATATATATATATATATATATATATATATATATATATATATATTACGAAGTCAATTATTTCGATTTAGAGTTCATAGATGATCATAAAAATTAGTATCCAATGTTTTATTAGAAACTTCAAGTAGCTTGACCAACCTTCTTCTTTCTCTATCCTTTTTCTTTGTAGTTTATTTTTTTAAGTGAAAGCAGTGACTAATTTTCAATTATTAATATCAATATCATATTATGGAGCATATGAGGCCATACCAACGCAGTGACTAATTTTCAATTATTAATATCAAGATCATATTATGGAGCATATTAGAAACTTCAAGTAGCTTGACCAACCTTCTTCTTTGGTTACTCTGTGGCCTGTGCAATCTTTGAAACGACCGGCTTGACTGGTGGTCTAAGACTCCGGCTAACAACATCCTATGACAAGTCATTGTCATAACCCCAGGCAAGGTGGCCCAGAACCTCTTTCTCTGGTAAGTGTCGGGGTTTTTGATTAAAAAAAAAAAAAAGGATTCGTGTTTAGTGGGTTGCTATGGCCTAATATGCTCCATAATATGATTTTGATATTAATAATTAAAAATTAAACTAATTAAAAATTAAGTTTTATAATTTGGTTCGTTTTGCTTTCTAAGAGGTTATCATAGTCTTAAAAAAATCTCAATATTGGTTTGACGCTCGATCTTGCAATCTTCTATTTTTGTTATCATATAGTTAAATAAACAATAATTTAGAAAAAAGAAACAAGTTATTAATCCCTATGAAATCCATTACCCGGTTTGTAGTTTTAAAATGTTGACTCGGGTTACCCAATTCACGAGTTTAGCGGGTTTACTCATCAAATTCATAACCCAATTACAACACATTTATAAAAACTATCAAGAAAAATTACTATTCATTACTCTACACATGGCCGGCTACTTAGGGTCTCAATAATCCCCCAATTTTTTTTATTAATTCATCATAAATTCATTCATTCCACTTCCTATAATGATCCTAAAAACTCAATTTCAAGATAATTTACATTTTTTTAAAATTTCAATCTAGAACCCTAATTCAATTTTGTTAGAATTATAATGAAAATCAAGAAATTTTTATTCAAATTGATATAAACACATTCTAAACATCCTTAATTTGAGTTTCCAACACTAATCAATTTATGTTTTTCCCAATTCTCCTTCTTTCTCTTCTCCTATTTTCACTTTATTCTCTAAACAATTTCTCTCTCTCTCTCTCTCTCTCTACAAAATCTATCTTAGTGTTTTCTTTTGTATAATCCTTCCCTAAACCCAACTTAACCCTCAATCTCTCTTTTCCTAAGCATTTATATAAGAATTCTTTTGAAATTTTTCATGCTCTCCTCATTTTCTTTTCATGTGTTGCCGCCGGCCTTGGAAGAAGTATAAGAGAGGTGAAAGTTTTAAAATTTTGAAATTTTGCCCGACAATTCCTTTAATTTATTATTCGGTTATTTTCCTAAATTTCCTCTAACATTTACATACATAATTTTTTTTCATTAAAAATTAATTTCAAATCATATCTAAAACACAACGTGAATAAAAGACATAGTAAATTTTGGGTGATTCAGGAATAAATAAATTGATACAAGCAGATATGCAAAATTCAAAGCAATGATATCGTCTTGTATATAAAATTAGATGAAGATTGATTATTAACTTCTCAGTGATATATTTCATCTCTCTTTAAATTTACATTTTTTTCAACAGTATTAAGAGACTAGTTTGATTTCCTTGCTATGCCGTGGGTAAAAGTTTAAATTAATTTTAAATATAATAAAATAATTAATGTATTAATATTACAGGAACTTCTTTTAAAATCATGTTTTTTAACTAAAAAACGTATACATGCTCCTTTTTTTTTAATTTTGGAGTCTATTTGTTTTGCGTAAAACATTTTACATAAAAATATTTTTTAGATTTTTTGGTGTTTCTTTCAAGAAAATATTTTTCTATATTTGTTTATCGTAAAATATTTTACTAGAAAACTAATAAATAAATAATATTTTACAGTTAACCTTCAAACTTAGTTCATTTGCTGAGAAATATTTTCAATTTATAAAGTTCTGTAAAATATTTTACATAAAAATATTTTTTAGATTTTTTGGTGTTTCTTTCAAGAAAATATTTTTCTATATTTGTTTATCGTAAAATATTTTACTAGAAAACTAATAAATAAATAATATTTTACAGTTAACCTTCAAACTTAGTTCATTTGCTGAGAAATATTTTCAATTTATAAAGTTCTGTAAAATATTTTACAAATACTAATCTATTTAAAATATAATCCACTTATTTCAACCATTAGTTCAATATCACCACCACCATTTCCTCCTATTTCACCACCATTTTCTCATCCTCCACCACCTTTTCTTTCATCACAACTACTACGATAATCTCATCACCATTACCACGATCACCTTACCACTGCCTCCTTCTTTATCTCACCGCCACCACCACCACTATTATATCGTCACCACCACCACCATTAAAAAAATTACATGAAAAATATTTTAAAGCCAAACTATGAAAAATATCTTACATGTAAAATGTTTTTTATTTGTAAAATATTTTACTTAAAACAAATGGGCCTTAATTTTTTTATTTATTTTATCTTGGAGGTTTTTCTTTAACAAAAAACAAATGAGTTTTGTTTTTATAAATACATCGTGAAAATAAAAATTATTTATATAAAAATATAAAAGGAAAAAATAAAGATAAACTACAGCAATCTCTTTAAAAGATCATCAATTTTTTTTAAAAAAATAAAACTACTAATTAAAAAGTGTGCACTAAATTATTATTTTTTAAATAGAAGAGATAATGCTATTCAAAGTTTATTTGGTTTATTGATAATTTTTTTATCAAAATATTTATTTCTTGGACCAAAAACTTATGAGAATCATAAAAGAAAATTTTAATAAAAAATAATGTTTTCATAATTGTACCACAAATATATCAAAAATATAAAAATAATATATTGAAATTTTTTAGAGTCTGTTTTTAATATAATCATGCAATAATAGAAAAAAATGTAGATAAAAGCCAAAGAATTAAACTTAAAAGGAAAAACAAAGACAAATCATAAAAGGCCGGAAAACAAATTCGCTTAATAATTTTATTAAAATAATATCATGTTAATATTAAAAATAAATTTCTTAAATATAATTTTTTTTATTTCAAATATTTGAAAAAAAATAAAAATTTCTAAAAAAGTAAAAACAAGCTAAAGAAAAGAGAGCACACGCTTGGCCCATTAAGAGATAAGGGCCTCGTGCACCAGGCCCTTTCTATTTCTTTATTTGACTAAAGAGGTGAATGACATATCATTCACTCTCTATTTTTATTAATTAGAAAATAGGTCGTCTCCTGAATAGAATTCAATTACCACTATGGTGACTGGAAAATCAACAGAATTTTGCCTTAAAATTCCATTTTCACCATAAAAAACTCTCTAAAACACCATAAAACCTATATAAACCACCCAACAACACCAAAACACTCTCAAATCACTTAAAAACTGAAAACCAATTGAATCCATAAAATCAAAATCGAACATGATCTGTCTCCCCTGCCATGTTTAGAGGGAAAAGCCATCTCCAATGAATTTCTTTTGAGAAGAGGAATCTATTGATATAAAAATCTTCTTTTTAAGTGGTTAGATTGTGGCGCAATGACAACTCTCTCTCTCTCTTCTCCCTTCATTGTTTTTAAGCAAGTTTCTCTCTCATCTCTCTAACTTAAGGACTGAAAAATAAAGAAAATAAGATTTTGGACCAAAATAAAAATTATAAAATTTTTAGATTCGCCACTAGTTTTCTTCGTGTTTTAAATTTTATTCCTCTCACTTTAAATTTTATCTTTCTAGTTCAATTTAAAATTTATCTCATGAAATTAGGTCAAGAAATGATCAAATCAAAAGGGGAAAAAATCTAAGGATGAAATTTTAAAAAAATGGATAAAAAAAAGGGCGGGGGAGGAATTAGAAAAAAAAAAGGATCAAATAAAAAATAAGAAAAATTTTAAGGATGAAATTAAAAAAAAACAAAAAAAGAAAAGAAAATAAAAAGAGGGGATGAATTAGGCAAAAAAGGATGAAATAAAAAAGTAGAAAAATCTATGGATGAAATTAACAAAAAAATGTTTCACTGTTTATATGAACAACAGAGAACCATAACAAAAGTTCAGTCCTTTTAGTTATGCAGGTAATTAAAGACCAAAACCTCTTTTTTTATTAGTATCATGAGATAAAGTACTTATTAATAATCAGAGGAAAAAATCAGTTAGCACGTTAGCTTATATGGATTGAAAAATATATGCATTACACTCTTTACTAAAATATTTGGAAAATATTATGGTGCTTAATGTTTATATAAACAACAAAACACCTCAATTTTTTAAAAAACATTTCAAAACTTTTTTTTTTTAATTTTACCTTTCAAATTTTTTTCTTCAAATCTCATCCTTAAATATTTTATTGATTTTGAAATGGTCATCATAATTTGTTTTTTTTTCCTATAAGGTCATCATAATCTTAAACAAATGTTCTACCTTTTGATTGGTACTCAATTTTTACAAACGTCTATTTTAGTTATCATATAATTAAATAACTTAAAAAATAATTTAAACCTAGTGAATTCCATGATATGAGTCGCAGGTTTAGGGAGTTAAGCCATAAAATTTAGGTCGATTCAATATGTTGCCATCAGAATTTTCAAAAAAATAAAAGAAAAGAAAAGATGTTATCTTGAATTTTCAAGTCAAACTATGTTTTTACCGGTCGTTTGAATTACCTTCGGCTCCTCTAAGTTAACTTGGTCATATAGAGTCAACTCCTATACATTTTAATTTAAAACTCGGGATAAACAAGAAGTTGGGTAAAGAGATTTCAAGATTGACCTATTGTGTCTGGTTTAATAACAATGTCATATAGTTTTTTTTTTTAAATTCCATCTTCTATTTTTTTTTCTTTCGATTGAATTTTTTTACTATTTTTTTTATCAATTTTATTCTTCAATAATTGGTTGATTTTAAATTGATCTTCATAATTTATCTCGATTTTCTTTCTATGAGGTTATCACAGCCTTAAACAAATACCCTAACATTTATTTGGTGTTTAATTCCATGAGCATATATTTTTGTTATCATATCATTAAATAAAATATAGTTTTAAAAAAAACAAAGTTGTTAAACTTAATGGAATCCATGATCCAGGTTGTAACCCACGAAGTCCGAATTGATTTAATATGTTGTTATCTTAATATTAAAAAAAAAATTATTATGAAATTTTTCTAAAGTCAAATCCCAGTTTTCACGGGTCATTTAGGTTGTTTTTGAATCCATCAAAGCAACCAAGTCATGTTAGGCAACTCTCCCGAGATTAATTTTAAACTAGAGCTAAACAAATAGTCAGGTTAGAAGAATTTACAATTGACTTGTTGGATCGAGTTTAATAACAATGTCAAATAATTCATTGATTCTGAACATTTATTTTAGGTTCAACTAGTTATGTGACCCGCGCTTCACCGCCGGTCAGGTATTTTTATATCTTATAAAAAAATTTGTGTATGCAAGTTTTTTCAATGCATTTTTTTAGCTAAAAGTTTTCAAGTGCAAATCAAAAAGTTTATGCGCACATGTAATAAAAAATTGAGAACTATGTGTGTCAACAAATTTTAAGAAATAATTAACGATAACCAAAAATAAAACTTAAAAAATTGAGAGACTAATGTAAATCAAGATATTTAATCTCGTAAGACGAGACACTTATTCAATTGTGTTTGATAAATTTTTTTATTCAATCAAACAATAATAGAAATAAACATACACATTAAATTGTTTGAATAAAATAAAAGGAAAATATATACTATGCAAGACTGTACATATTAAAAATATTATATGAAAATAAATATTTTTTATTTTCAAAAATAAAATTCATCTATATAAAAGGTAAAAAAAAATATAGATGAATTAGAAAAATCACTTAAAAAATTAAACACCCACAAAATAATTTTATAAAAATCTTTATCCAAAAAAGGTTAAATAAGCACATAAAAAAGATGAGTGATATTAATTGAAGCATAGATTCAACAACTATTAAAAAAAAGACATATTAAAAAAATATCAATAAAAAAAGAAAAATAAGAAAAAAATAATAGCCTGAGTATTGTGGACCCAAATGGGTTAAATAATTTTTCTCTTATATATATAAAGAGGGGAAAAAAGCCCAAGTGCGAGTGTGGGCCTTCAAGCCCAGGCGCGCGGCTCGCGTGCCTAGGCTTGAATCTTTTTTTTTTCATTCGCTTCTATTTTTTAAAATAAACATAGGCAATACATTGTTTGCCAAGACAGACAACAAGTCGTGGTGGCCAGAAAATCCAGACAACATTTCTTTTGGCCAAAAACCCGAATTTTAAGCCTTTTCAACCCTAAAACACCTCAGCTATACCTTTGGAATGCTCACAAACCAACCCATCAACTCAAAATACCAAAAATAAATAAATAAAAACCAGAAATCAAACCGGTTTAGATTTATTTTCTTTGACCTGGATCTATTTTTTCAGGAAATATTGAAACACCAAACAACCACCATCAATCAAGCTCTTCTCATCTTATGGAACTCGTGGAAACAAACAAAATTCATTTTTGTGGTCGAAAATAGCTTGGATGGTGACTTTCTTTCTCATTGCTAGAATTCGACAATCCCTTTCTCTCTTCTCTATCTAATTAGTGAATGAAAAATATTACAAATAAACTTTTATATCAAAATTGATTTTTTTTAAATTTAAAGGGACTTAAATTATATATTTCATCTTATTTTAAAAGTTTAAGGACCTAAATATATTTTTCTTGAAATCTATAACATGCCACTCGTATTTGATATCTTTTTATTATAGTTTTTTTTATTGTAATTTCACCCTTCACTAAAAAGCAAGTGTTCTTTAATTAAGATTAAATCACCAAAAATTAAGCTTCAACGACCAAGATAAATTACCAAAAAAATACATGGAAGGTCCAGTTTTGTGAATGTGATAACAATACTAACTACAGTGGAAATCGTTTTTAGTTTTCTAGTATTAGTTTTTTTGTTTTTGATACAACCGGCAACGGCATAGCTGTTGTGGTGCAGGGGACCTTGCTGGTAGAAAACAGTAAATAAGGGGACAAAAAGGTAAAAAGGAGAATGAAAAGGACATAAATAAATATCCAACAGCAGCAACATGGCTTTTGCAGTTGAAACTGTCAGTCTCTTTAAAAGCCAAAAATCTCATTGGCATAAAAAAAATATACACAACACATACACAGAGAGGGAGAGGGGGAGAGAGAGAGAGAGCGAGAGAGAGCGAGAGGGATGGAATCACAATCATCCAACAAAGCAACTAGGCAAGCAAAGAGAGAAAGAGACAGAAAGTTAACCCAGAAAAAGAAATGATAGTACAGTAACACAACCCTCACTGTTAGCTACTCCTATATTAGTAGCTCATCTTTAGTCCCACCCTCTCTCCTCTCCCCTCTCTCTCCTTATATTCGGTGAGAGAGAAGAAAAAAGAAAAAGGAGAGGAAAAAGAATTCATCTTTGTCATTGGGTTCTCCTTGATCTGATTCCCTTTCCTTTTGTCTTGTCTTTCATGATGGGTTTTGTATGATTTTTACTTTCATTTTTGCCATCTGGGTTTGTAAAGAAGAAGTAGAAGATTACTATGTTAATGGGTTCTTAGCTTCGTGGTACTTTCTTTTTTCTTTTTCTATCTCTGTTTTTTTTTTTTACATATTTTGGGATTTGAGTTTTTTTGTTTGTTTGTTGATATCATGTTTTTGTTGTGTAATGTTTGTTCTTTTGTGCGTGTCTTGGGTTTTGTATAACAGTGTTTCGTTGTGTATGAGCTGGATGGAAGTGGAGTTTTGATCTGTATTGATTGTCCTTGTATAAATCGTGCTAAAATGTTTTCAAGCTATGAACTTTACATGCCAAAGAACACTTGTTAAGATTCTACTTGGTTCATGAGTCATTAACAAAAGTTATTTCTGTTGATGATATGCAAATCCATGTCATTAAATGACAATTACTAGGCCTCTTTTTTTGGTGAGAATTGGCTTAGTTTTCAATGCACATGAGTCTCATCATCCAAGGGCTTTATTAAACTTTGATTGGATATGAAGGCATCAGAGCCATCCCTTGTGGCTTGGAAAAATGAGCTACTTTCATTTGTGGGTTGGATGCCATTGGGAGATTTGGGGCTGGCTGCATGAACAGTAAATTTGAGAAAGCATCAGTGCCCAAATGTTAAGTCATATCTGGGTTTTTGTTGGTCAAATTTCATGCCCATGTATGCATTGGCTTCTACGAATTTGAACTTTGTTTGCTAGCGAGTAGTGATCAAGGTAGAGCGAGTCAGATCATATATTTGCTTTGTTTGGGACATGCCTAATTGTTGGTGGTCTGTTACGTCTGGGTGTGCTGAAAACAGAATCTCGAGCCTGCAAGGATGTTAGAGGCTCTGGTGATGATTTCTGTTGTCCGGCATGCAGTTGATATGTACATCATTTCTTATTTTATGCATAAATTGCTTCTCTGGAGCTTACTTTTTATGTGAATGATGAGTGCCGCTTGGTATTTATCTTGATTTTGCAAGTGTTTTAAGAAGGGGAAGCTTATTTGATTGGTGCTGCTTAGTCTTTCATAGAATGGCCAGTTGCTTGATTGATGCCGTGCGTCTCATAGTATCAATTCTTTAAAAAATGCAGGGATGGCGAATGGATGGCAACTTGGTTCTTACTGGCGCTGCCCATATCATAACTAGAAATCTGCTTTTGAATTTGCTGGATGGAATATAGATTTTAGAGACAAATCATCGCAAAATGCAGCTTTTTAAGGATACAACATGTGGTGTGAGATGATGGACTTGTTCGATCCTGGCAAGAAGATGTTGATGCAAGGAGATTTCGATCTGAACTCTGTACAGCGACACGCAGATTCATTTAAAGGAGTTATAAAGCAAACAATTCTCAAGCAGGAGGTTATATTTAGGACTCAGGTATTAACCTCAACACTGCATCATGATAAGTTTCTAGCTAAATCCGGCATCATATGGTTCCTTTGAGTCTGGTTAAAATGTTGGGTCACTTCTATCATGTAGCTTGAACTACTTGTGTAAACTAAGCGAAGCTCTGATTACAATGTTAAATACGGCTTGTCTTGTGGGTGAATCATGAGGTCATGGTTGATGGCATAAAGCATAGAAGTTTGCTGCAATACTCTTATCTCTATTGTTACTTATTTTTCTTCAGGTCCATGAACTCCATCAGTTATATAGGACGCAAAAAACACTGATGAAGGATCTTGGTAGTAAGTGTTGTGGTGGATACAATTCATGGGATGCAAATGTACAACCATCTCTACTACCTTTTCCGAACCCTTCAAGAATTGAACCATTGGCGAAAGAAACAGGAATTTCCTCAATTTCCAAGGTAAATGAAGCCACCAACTATAAGCTTGCTATTGAAAGTAACCTTTGTGGAGGGAGATGAGGGTTTCTTTTTTTTCCTTTTTCAATCATGGTTTTTTGGCTTCTTCGGTGTTTTTGTGGCACAAGCCCCAGTCTTCTATGGCATGCCACATGAAAGTCTAGCCACTAACAATTACAATAATTGTTGGCAATACATTTAGTAGAGACCTACATGTAATTCCTTTCAATGAGCTCCTTGATTGGATTGTTCGTGGCTTTTTGGTCCTTCAAAGAAGATGTGTTTGTTGTATCATTAAGAACAGACTTATGATGTACCACATCTAAAGAGCTTTTCAAAAAATGACGATACACACTTTCATAATGCTAATGTAGGAGCTTGTCTTTCAGGTGGGTTCAGCACCTTTCGCAAGCAAGGAGTTGTTACATGGGTGCCAAGATACTTATTATAGACTTAAGCAGAGGCCTCTTGATCTTCAACTCTCTGCTAACAAACTCATCAACCATGTCGAGGAAGATCGGCCAAACAGAGGACATGCCTGGAATCATCCCTTAAAAGAACCAATAGACGTTAAACATCCTCTCTCTGCTAATTACTCTTCAGGTACAGAGGAGTTGAAGCTTTCCCTGACTACTAGAGATGACTATAGAAGAACAGAAGGTACATTGCGGACTTGGTTTGATAAGAGAACTCATCAGTACTGTTCCGTGATTGATCTGGAATCAGAAGAGAGGATATCAGATGACAGTGCAAAATGCACACCTTCTGTTGGCTGTGCTACTCCAGAAACTTATTCCCCAGGGAAGTACAAAAAAGTTTCTGCCTTCTCTAGTTTAATTTTCTTAACTAGTGCAGAGAAAGATCCATCTGTCGAGATTTCAGAAAGCAGCTATTTTCAAGAACATAGTGAATGCTGCCAAGAGCAGACCTCTTCTAATGAAGGTACTGATAATCAACCACCTGAAATTAGTTATAGCATTTTGTGCATGAATTTATGTTTCTGGATTTTGATCTTGTGCAATAATTATATGCTTTGCCACCATGTATTTAGCTATTTTTATCGGTCTTGCAAGCAGGAATTATGGAGTGCCATGATGATAACCTGTGTAATAATCTTTCCACCAAAATGAAACAGTCCTCTTCACATAAAGGAACTGATTTGGACCTCAACAAAGCTCACTTTGATGACCCGTCATGTTTCTCAAATGATCCTCTAGTGGCCTGTCCTTCACCAGCTAGATCAGCTGGTGACTCTGCGGCAGTTATTAGGAGCATGCAGGAAGAAACCTGTCCAACCACATTTTGGGACAAACAGGTCAATAGCTGCTCAAATGAAATTTCTGACATGCTTGCAGAAAATAATTTCATAAATGCTACTGAAGTAGATTTAAACAGCACAACTAGGAGTACAGATGTTTGGACCGGAAATTCTGAGCAGGATGGAATAAGTGGTACTTTACCAAACCCTACAGGCCCGGAGCCCATACCCAGCCCCCCCTGTAGACATTTCTGAAGACATCGACAGGTACACTGGCGACCACAAGAATGATAATGTTGTGATGAAGGCGAAACTCGCGAATTGTCTTCTACATGATTTAAATCAAATGCCTTTAGATACTAGAGAACTGAGCTCTGAGAAGAGCCAAGTGGAAGATGCTGTCTTTTCATGTATTGATCAGTATCAGAATGATGGACATGGCAATCAATCTCCTGTTTCATGCAAGTCTGGTATTTATGATAATGATTCAAACAGTGGAAAGACAGTGCACTTTGGCAGTATGTCTGGTGATGTGAACACTGATTTGAAAACCCTCTCAGGGTCACAAGTTGCCGGTGCCTCATCAGATGAGCATGACCTAAGAACTTCTGACAGTGGTGATTTGAAAAATGAATGCTACGACAAGAAAGAAGAATCAGCTGAAGTTGATGTTTTGATGAAAAGAGCAGCCGAATCACTTGTAGATATGTCTTTGAAGAATTTAATTTGCTATCAAGATTCTTTTGCCAAAGAAGGGTCCAAGGAGATGAGAAAAGAGACGAGGGAGCAGCCACAGTATACTTGCGATTCTTTTGAATTAATGGTTATGGAACTAACGGAAAGCAATGTGGATGAAAATTCAGTGACATCAAAGCCATATGAAGTAAATGATATGGAAACAAAAGATTTTGGTTCTAAACTGAGACGAGGAAGGAGAATGAAAGATTTCCAGAAGGAGATACTGCCTGCTCTGGCATCTCTTTCTAGACATGAAATTCATGAGGATATAAACATTATCGAGGGAGTTTTAAGATCAAGAGAATACCGCAAAATCAGAGGCAAGATGGCAACAAATGGAGAGAACTGGTCTCCACTGGTGAGAAGTAGACGGTCAAGACTCAATAATGTTGGGAGGAGAAGAAGTTCATCGAAGTTCAACTAGAAGTCATTAACAGCTTGATAACTGATCATATCCATTCTAGGTCTATAGAACATCTTTGCATATATAGCAGCACACATAGTTCGATCTCATTTCCTAGCTTTAGAAACAGAACCCAGTGCTTCAAATAGATGGTTGGTCATCACATTTTATTCCAAGTCTTACTAGAGCAATATTTTTCTTCACGCACACCTATCTTCAGCACCTTCAATGCTTCATTTTTTCTTTTTTTCCCTCTTATCAGAGCAACTTTTACATGTTTGTTTTCCCTCGGTGCGGTATTAAGCGAGAAAGTTGAAATTTGCTGATGGCAAAGAAAGTTATCGAGAGAAAGTTGATATTTATTATTTATGTGCTATTCGATGGATAGAAGCGGATACTAGAAGTCTCATTTTGTGCATTGCGATAATTGCCATATATATAATTATAGCTTCTGTAGTTTCATGGTTCATGCAGTATCAACGGATTCTATGATTTTATCACCGCGTGGAAACGTTTTCTCCCAGACAATTCACTCTCCGAGATGCAGGGCATGTAAGTGGGGACTGTAACAGTAGTCATCTTGGTAATCGATCAATGACTTTCTTGCTGTTTATACCTCATCTGTTGTTGCCTATCGTGGGCATGCTACTGTATGCCAAACATCCGGCCCAACATTCTGACTGTTGACCGATCACATCTGGTCGTGTCCCCGCTGGAATTTTTTTTTGTTTTTTTGTTTTTACAGTGAAAGGTTATCTTAAAACAAGATGATCATGCACTCTTCAGTTAAGTTTGCTGGATTTTAAAAGTTTTAAAAGGACATGGAATGTCTTTTGTACATGTACTAGTTTGATGATTTTTTTCCTTCTCTCAACGGTGCGGGCCGCGTTAATGATTTTCTTACTATCAAGAAAAATTATAACCAGAATTATATCTGTAATAAATAATAATAAATGTGTTAATTATAACTAAAAATTGAGTCGAAAGCTGAGACAAAAAAAATATTTATTAGAAAAAAAGTTGAATTTTTATTTTTGTTTGAAATTGGTCTAAAGTTTTAATTGGTTTAAACAGATAAAATTAAATTTTATTTTGTCAAACTAAATATTAACTCAACATTAAAATTTATTTTTAATATCATAAAAGCCTTATACAAAGCCAATTGAAACAAAATGTAAACTTAATCCTAACATGAAAAGATGGTTTGTGTCTTACTTCTATATTGCATTTTCATCATTTTTTAATATTTATTTCATCTCATATCATCTGTTTATAATTTCAAACACCATTTCATGATCCACCAAGCGTGAGTTTTATAAAATTTAAATATAATTATTAAAATAACATAATAATAATAATAATAATAAAAAAGGATGCTGAAGTGTTTCACCATTCATTTAAACAACATTTCCATCCCAAATGTTTTAATGTTTTTAGTAACACAAACACACTAGTTAGTGGCCATCACTCAGCTAGGAGTCATACCAAAGCAGGCTAGACATGTGTCTGGGCTTGCGCACTTAGTCTATGAATAAAAAGCCTGACCTACGCTCAAGGTCGCATTACATACCCATGTTTTTTTTTTTTTTTATAATAAGAAAGACATAGATATGTGTTCTCTACAATCCTAGAATCCAGTGATCAGAGTATCCTTGGAAATTCGTGGGAATTTTTTTATTCCTAAAACCTTGTTTTTCAATTAATTTTTATCTAAAACATCTAAAAAACACACTGGAGGCATTGATTAACCCATTAATGACTTAAAAAAACCTGCAAATAAATTCTAAAACCCAAAGTCAACCAAAATCCAAAAAAAAAATCTCAAGTTTAGATCTACCATCTTAGACAATATTGATAGCAAATAACAACTCAATGAAACTCCTCTCATCTAATAGAACTCTTTGATACCAAAATTGTTTATTTTAATAGTAAGAATAAATGTCAACTAAAATTAAATTTTTTTTTTATTGACTGTTGAAATCTGACAACTCTCTCTCTCTTCTTTGAAACTATGAACTAAAAAATAATAAAAATAAAGTTTTGTACTAGTATTGAGTTTTTAAAAACCTAAGGGATTGAAATTGTATCATTTGAAAAATTAGAGGACTAAAGTGAACGTCTCATGTCAATTTTGAAACCCCATGTATTTTCGGTGCTTTTTCCACTTTGATTCTCATTCTTTTAATTTTATTATTGGTTAATAAATAGGAAGCAATTGTTTTTAAATTTTGCAATTTAAGGAATCTATCGAGAAGAAAAAAACTTTAAGGATCTAAATAAAATAAATAAAAAAAAATACTACTCTAAACCAGTACACAATGACATGTGAGAGAATATACAGCACAATGAACAATGTTTTTGACTTGCCTTTTAATTTCTTTTTAATATAATAAAGCTAAGAGTACAAGATTGAATGAAGGGATGAGAGCGATCCACCTAGGATTAATGAAAACTTTCTTCTTTGTTTGGCATGCCATGTATTATATAGTTTACATGTAGCATATTATTATATCAACCGGATCAAAAATCATATTTTTAAATTAAAATTTGATTAGATTTCTATATACTAATTTGACTTGCATATATATATATATTAGACTACAAATCATTTAATGGAGCACAAAAGCGAGCCACTTAAGATTAAATCGTCATGTAATATTTAGTTAACACGCGGCATATCATTATACCAATTAGACTAGATACCGTATTTTTAAATTATAATTTGATTGAAAAACTATATATTAATTTGACTTGTATATCAATTAAAGTAAAATAATATTTTTAAAAATCAATTAGAATAGAAATCATTTAACTATGAATCATGTTATTAAACAATATAACAAATATAAATTGGACCAAGGGGTTTGCTCCCTTGTGATTTCAGGTTTAAGCCCTGTGGTTACTGATATTGATGACTACTGAAAATTTACCTGGTCGTTAACTTCAAGACCCATAGAGATTAGTCGAGGTGTGCACAAGTTGGTCTGGACACCCCACATAAATTAAAAAAAATAAAAATTAATTTGAGTAGGACATGCATGCCCGGACTTTTCATTCAAGCCAGACGCACTTGCTCGTCCTTGAATTAAGTGTAAAAACAATTATATAAGTGTGTAAAAATAATTGATTCATAATTCATAATTTTTTTTAGTTTTTTTTTTAGTTGAAATTTTCTTTTACAATGATAATAAATCTTTATTTAAAAAACAATCTTCTAGTAAAAATATATGTATTTTTGTTTGTCAAAACATACATGTGAATAAAGAAAGAGACTTTTGATTAAAAAGATAAAAAAAAATGTCATCTTTAATTCAAATAATTAGAATTTGAATAAGTATGTTTGGGTGGGTAAATATGTGAATTTGGTTGAGATCAAATTTCTCTTCCATATTTAAATTCATTGAATGGTTCAACAAATAAAGATTGTTAATATATACAAAAAAATCATGTCAATAAATAAATACTGGAAACTCATTTGATGTAGTCTCATTGATAAAATTCTAAAAAAAAGTTTTCTAATAAAGACAGCATGGAAAATAAGATAAAATAACTTAATTTACTCCCAATTTGGAAAACATTATAAAAATAGGAAAGTTTCAAAGCATGGGGTATGGCTTTTGGCTTTTGCCCAGATCTCAAATTCAGTCGTTCACCTTTGCTTCTCTTTTTAGAGAAGACGAGGGAAGTGTCTTTCTGTGTTTTTTTTATATAAAAAAATAGATTTTGGTCATTTTTTATCAAACATATTTTCAATTCACAATTTTATAATAAATTATATCTGAAAAATTATTTTTAAATTATGATTAAAAATAAAATATTTCTATAAATCATTTCAAATGTTTAATAAAATTATATATAATAAAATTATTTTTAAATTATGATTAAAAATAAAATATTTCAAAGAAATATATAATTTTATATAAAATTATGATTAAAATTATATAATATTTCAAAGAAATATTTTTAGGTATTGATTTTAATTTTTTTCAATATACAACATAGCTCGAAGAAATATATATATTTTTGTTCAAAGTATACATTAATAACAAAAGGAGAATTTATACTAACAATAAAAAAAAATTCTACAGAATTTAAATTAAATAAAAATTCATTTTTATAAAAATTATTACTTCCTTATAAAACTTCATTTTTATTGCCATAAAATTAAATAAAAAAATTCAAAGATCACCTCGCATCACGAGATCATATATCTCCATATGCATTTATTTCTCAACTTCTCGTTTTAGTTTTTAATTATTATTAATAATTTTTTTTATAATTTATTGGTTGTATAATTTTTAATTTATTTTATTAAACAAAAGCATTAACTTTTCACTTATGGTAGCAAACACTTTCACAATGCATGCACATTCTTCTCTTGTGGTAGAAATTAATTTGAAATCCGACTTGCAGCATAGTTGGCTAGTTGTTAACTGAATCAGATTAGAAAAGAACACATCAAATCAATTTGGATGGATGCCTTGAGCCTCTCTCTCTGTTTTCCGGTAAACTTGAACTTGCCTTTTGATTGTATATTAGGGAGCAAAGTTTTTCTAAAGCCATTGTCAGGGGGTAAAGTTGTTTCTAACCATTAGATCTTTTGACTGAGGAATTGGGACCATCCCTATGAGCACCAACTATATTAATATCAGCAATGATAGGGTGATTCTTGATAATTAAGGCCATACCTGATCCACATTGGAGGTAAGATTACTGGTGTGTGCTTTCTGATATGGTTTCTTTATGGTGACAGGAAAATAAACAATGCAATAATAGGAGGAGTGAAGATGAATCCACCGAAAGCCATCCTTCGGGAACAAGCATTCTTCAATGATGAACCCAAAAAGGATATATGCTAATGGTCCAAGTTCTTGAGTGAAAGTGGCTGCAACTGCAATGTTCGGCTGGCTGGGTAGTGGATTAGATTCATAGGGAAGTGGAATAAGGCCACATGCAGCCAAAATTCTTCCCTAAATATTTGAATCTCTGTGTCTTCTTATGCACTAACTTGCCCCCACAACCCACATATATAATGGGATGATGAATATTTTTATATATATAAAAATGGATATCTAATAAGTTTGACTATACAACTAGTAAAATTTCATGTTTTTTATACCAACACATTCCTGAGGTAATCTATTGAATTTATATTGAGACCATGCCTTCATAAGTAAGATTAATCAGACATAAATATGTTAGGTTTTTTTTTTAATTAAAAAAAACAAATATTAAAATGTAAGAATAAACATTACATGCTAGTTATTTACCAAGAGGGAAAAGAAGAAGAAGAGAGAAAGAACATCACATGTTTAATTGTTCTTTCATTTGTATTACTCTCTTGTAATCTGGTGTTTCATCCTGCAAGTTGTAGATTCTTGATTACATCTCTATGAATACTGTTGCTAATAACTTACTTCAATGTCCTACTCTGATGCTACAGTCGGAGTTTGGAGTGAAGAAACATCATCTTCTATAATTGATGAGAAATATGTTTCTTTTTTATGATTTTTTAGTGAGTTTTGTTGCGTTGTTGTATCAAAATTACTAAATGATACATAAAGCCTTTTTTCTTTTTTGCCCCTTTGTCTCAATTTTTCAAACTTAGTTTAGGATTATTCAGTTGTCTGTTGATTAGACGGATTCTGTAACCCAAGCTACCGTTGACTATCTTTGGATATCAGTTGCGTACATAAAAAAATATATATATCTTCATTACTGGGTTTTGAACATTTTGCTTACTTAATTGCCTGTGGTTCACCTGCTATTAGAAAAATATAGCTTGTCTATAAGATTATGGCTCATCTCGCCATCCATGGTTGTTAGGCTCTCGCTGTCTAAATGCTTTGTTTGAGCCACCTTGGAGGCCTGTTATCAGGTAGATTCAGATAATAGGTTGTCAGGGTAGCCTATACTCCAGATTAAATATGAAGGAAGCTTCAGGTGTCTGTGTTTCAATGAGACCCAGACAGGATTTCAGAGTTCTTGAGGTTGCTCAAAGTAGTTTCAGACAGGCTCATCATCTGTTTAGCTGTATTTCTGATCAAAATCAGAAAAGAAGCATTCAAGAAGTAAGCCTGATTGCTCAAGATACAGTAAATGAATTCAGAAATCTAGTTAGACTCCTTGATGGATCAGAGCAGTCAGGGTAAGAGGATCAGGAAAGGTCCTTTGCCACATTCCCATGATATAAACCCAGTTGAATTGATGGATAGTCCCAACTCTGTGTCTAAAAGCCCTGACCACAACTTTTCTCAACCCAATAGGCAGCTATTCCCTCTTCAGAGTATTCAGTCAACTACTTCTTTGATCCATGCCAATAGTATCGACTTGTATAGGGAAAAACAGAAGACTAAAGACATCGTAGACGTCAAAACTAATTTGATCCTGGGGTTCAACCTTTCCCTCTTACAGCCAAGCACATCCTTTTCAAGTTTAGATGGAGGTGGCAGGATAATTCATCATTCAACATCAGAAATTCTTCCTTCTCAAGATGATGCCTCTATATTTTCCAAGAGCAAGAGCGGAGTGAAAAGTGAGGAGAAATGCCTAGCCTCAACTGGTGGATGTCACTGCTCAAAGCGAAGGTAAGTCCTTGTTTTGATTTGTCATGTATTCTGTGTATACTAATTTGTTTCTTTCTGAATTGACTTTAAATAGTGAGGAAACTATGGGATTGTGATTTTGGGAGATACTCCTTTTCAGACTTTTACTTCATGTTATGATGATAGTTTTCATGATATCATCTTGTACTTAATTTTGTTCAAGAATCAAAATGTTTCCATCTGTTGTCGAGGAAATATTATAATTCCATCTTCGATATATTATCTAATAGGAAATTGAGGATCAAGAAAGTAATTAAGGTCCCTGCTTCAAGTACTAAACCAGCTGACATACCTCCTGATGATCACTATTGGAGAAAATATGGACAGAAGCCAATAAAAGGATCTCCATATCCCAGGTAATTTTCCATCCTGACATTGCCTTCTGCCAATTCTCTTTCGTTGCTGGGAGAGGGAAACTTCTGAGATTATTTTTTTCCCTCGCCCTGCTTGCAACTAACTTGATTTAGTTGTGTAGAACTTTAAATTCATTCTTTCCCTGTATTCAATTAACCCAAAATATCACAATACAAAATCAAACAGGATAGACTGGACTAGCTCATCATTTCTCTTCATGCTTACCATCTGTGATTTATGAAGCTTGAGACAAATTATTACTGTTTTCTTCCTTTTGCCCCCAAAGCAATGTCCCAGACAAAGCCGTACTTGTATTGGCAGTCACAGGTTCACATGTTTGCGTATCTAAGATAAGAGCAAAGCTACCTGGACAAGTTATATTGCTTACTAACATCTTTCATTCTTTGGTGTCGAAGAAGCTACTACAAATGCAGCAGTACGAGGGGATGCCCTGCGAGAAAACATGTAGAAAGAAGCTTGGAGGATCCTACCATGTTAGTTGTGACTTATGAAGGGGAACATAATCACTCCAAAATTCAATCTCCCAATCCCGACATCATGCTTCATATTTAACAATAAAAGCAAACCAAAGGACATCCGTATTTTCCAAGCTGGAACTGATCGTGCACCTGCAAGCTAAAGTTCTTCCGCAGCTTCATGTTTCCTCAAAAAGAGATCATGTCACTCCTTTAAGGCTCGTTATTTTTAACTTTAAGTCTATATGCTTCTCCAGCAATGGTTTTGCAGGTCTACTTGTATATATGCACTCTCAAGATTTCCTAATAAAGGTTGATTAATTTGCTTTATGCATGACTGATTGATTCTAGTTTGGTTTTCCAGTATCTTTCACTTCAAAAGAAAGACTCAGCCAGGAGTTGTCTTGTGCCTTCAGAAATTTACCATGAAAATTCATCTTTTGAGCCTTATTTTGATTGTTTAGCTCCTATGTCATACCTGCACAGTGTTTGTTTTTCAGGAGCTCTCAATCTCATCAGTATTCCTCACAACACACATAGCCTGATCAAGCATCAAATGCTTGGAGAGTCTCTTTTGAAAAAAAATCTTATAATGCATACTGACAGTAATTTAGAAAAGGGCCACACGAATCCTCTGGCCCAACACAATTTTTGCCACAAACAGACAAACCTTCATGCTCTTCTTGACTCGTAGATCGGGTACTTATTCAATAATCTGGCCACTATCTTTTACATTTCAATACAGAATTTGGTTTGATTTATAATGCTCAAGGTACATGACTGCATGTCCACAATGACAAGACAAGCAAAAATGAGAGTGGCTAGAAAAACGACTTCTCCTCATTGTAGCTCAGGTGGGCTCCAAAAGATTTGCTCAGGCCCAACTTGTACTGTCCCCAGTAGTTGAGGCCTCTTCTGCACCATTTTCCACTTTCCTTGAACCAAGAAAGTGAAAATATAACTAAGAGTTTGGTATTCACCTCCATGTTAGAGCTCTCCATTTTCTGAACTCGGTTTCACATTATATTTTGTTTAGAAGAAGTGTTGCTACGCCAAATTATTTAGATTTAACAAGTTCGGGATGCCTGCGCAATATTCTAGGTTAGATTCCAAGCTAAGTTACAGTGCAATAACGTTAACTAAAGACTAAAGGAAAGAGTTGATATTTATTCTAAAAAGTAAAAAATATATACACGTGTTGGGTAGTTTTTTTTTTACTTTAATTGTGGAAAAAATGATATTTGTAAAAAAGATAATGATTTAGATTTTGAGAAAAACGATAAATTTTAGTCAAAATTCTCTTTTCTTATTAATATTTTTTATTTAGAAAAATATATTTTTTAATAGTAGTTATTAAATAAAAACTAGGGGTAATTAAAATAAAATTATATTAATTTGAGATAAGAAGTAAAAAATGCATCTCATTAATCAAAACTTCCTTTTTTATTCATTTTTTTCTTATAAAAATTATCTTTTTTTAATAAGTATTTTTTTAAATTAAAACTTATCATAATATTAAAAGAAAGATTGAATATCAAATATTATAAATCGATAATTTCAGCATTAAATATAAAAAATATAAAATCCAAGAAAAACCATATAAAATATTTACAACAAAAAATAATTAAATAGATATTTTATTTGCATTAAATATACATGAATGAAATTTCTTTAAAAACAAACTAGGCATATTGTGTTTACATATAATTATTAAAAACATAATAGTTAATATTATCATAAAAATCTCTAATGTTATTTAAAATTTATTTCATAATCAGATAATTATTTAAATATTATTTTAATAAACTTATTTAAGGTCAATGCAATTATAAAATGTAAAAAATTAAAAATAGAACAATTAAAAAAAAGATCATACACTATTTGGCTGGAGAGGCTAGCCTGCATGTTTGGCCCAAAAACTATCAAGCCCATGTATTTTTGGGCCTGTAAGGCCATGCCCACGCACTTAGATTTTTCTTAAAAGCAGTGGATGACGTTTCATCCACTTCTCTTTGTTTTTCAAAACAGTACAAATGACACGTCATTCATTGGGATAAATGATGTGCCATTTATCTGAAACATTTTCCAACCACCAAAGCTATCTCAATAACTGGAAAATAAAGGTCCAAGTTTTTTATCTTAAAAATTTCAACTATATTTGACACAAAAATATGAAAAAGAACTTAGGTTTTTCTTAAAAACAGTGGATGACGTTTCATCCACTTCTCTTTGTTTTTTAAAATAGTGCAGATGACAAGTCATCCATTGAGATAAATGATGTGCCATTCATCAGAAACATTTTTCAACTACCAAAGCTATCTCAATAACTGGAAAATAAAGGTCCAAGTTTTTTACCCTAAAAATCAAAATTTCAATTATTTTTGACACAAAAATATGAAAAAGCCATCATATTAACCTCTAAAACCTCATTACTAAAAAAACACATTTTAATTGGACAAAAGACTCAAGATCAAACAAAAAAAAAATCAAGCCTTGATCTACTTTGTTAGGCATCATTGAAAGCGGAAATCATCTCTATTGAGTTCATATCTTAAAGATGAATCTATAGATATTAAAATTACAGTTATTGGTGACTAGAATCTTACCATCCAAGAAATTCCTCTCTCTTTTTTTCCAATAACTTTCTCTTTCTTCTCTAGATATCTAGGGATTGAAACACAAGAAAAATAAGCTTATGGACCGAAGCATAAAAAGTCAAAAGATTAAGGACCGGGAATGGAAAAATAAAACTTAAGGGATATAAAGGAACATGTCCAAGCCATTTGAACAAGGAACATATAAAAAGGGTCATTTTTTAAAATTCCAATTTGTCATAACTTGTTTTTTACCCCATTTCCAAATGTAGGTTTTTTAAATGAAAAATACTAAAATGTTTTTAAAAAATAAATTTTCAAAGCCATTCGGTCAATTTCCTGTCATTTTGTAATTTCTTACTTTTTCGCTTATCGTTTTTGTATTTAAAAATTTCCTAAAAATGAAAAATAAAAGGAAAGGAAACAACAAAAAAATATTGATGATTGAAATGATAATCAAGTACAAAAAAAGGGATCAAAATCAAATATTTTTTTAAAACCATTCTCAAATCAATTAAAGGATAAATATAGAAATAAATAAAAGAGAAAAAAAGATGTGAAAGATTGGAGAATGTGAGATAATAAGAGAGAATAAAAATGAAGGAGAGTATAAATAGAGATAGACCTACACATCAGCAAAAAGGAGTGGGGAAGAAAAATTTTGGGTGGATTTTGAAAAAAAAAAGAAGAGTGAAAGAAATGGAAAAGAGAGAGAGAGAGAGAGAGAAATTAAAGAGAGTGAGAGAGAAAAATTAAAAGAAAAAAATATTATTTAAAAAATAAATAAAACGAAAGAAAAGAAAATTTTCAACTCCAAAACTCTCTCTCTCCTGATCTTTCTCCCTTATTAAAGCTATCATTCTTATTGTGGATTATTGACAGCTCCTCTATCCACTGAACATAACACCGACTAACTTCTTTACCATCGTGACAATTGTTGATCTCACCCACAACCTCACTTTTATGCAGCGTCATTGACAACCTCATCATTTCTTGCTAAAAACAACATCATTGTAAACCACAACCAATCAACAACGACAACTCCATCTCTGATCATTAAGAAATAACATAATCAATGAAGCAATATACATAAAAAGAAAAAAGAAACCAATAGAGAGAGAAAACTAAGAGAGAAGAGGATAGGGAGGTGGGAAAACCAAAACTTAAAGTGTACTGATGATCTCTTTGCTCATGTAAAAGTGCATCTTATCATTGGCATAAAGAGGAAGAGAAAGGGAAGCTATAACTAGTCAGCTAAGAAACACCACTAATAGAGGCAATATGTGTCGCCATGTACTTGTAGAAGTGGCGGCACATAGACCATAAGCTACAGTACTACCTGAATCTCCACCTTTGTGAGCCTTGTTTTGGCAGCTTCAAGCAACGTTAATAGCTTTAACTTTATTTATTTTTAATTACATCCTTAAAATCTATATTAACATAGTTGTATTTGCTCTTTTCTACTTATATTTGCATCTTCATTTATGTTTGACTTGTCGTTAATCCAGCATTGAATTAGAGATCAATTTTATAAGAAAATAATTCATGTTTGTCATAGGGAACATCGATGCGAACTATATGTAAAAAGGGTTATGCAGACTAAAGTAGAAAAAGAATCGTCACCTTTTGATAACTAGAAACCCTAACTAATTTTTAAAGTTTCTAGGTAAGTTTCTTCATGTTTGTTTGTAATGATAAAGGTGTCTAAATTTTTTTTATACATTAAGACTTTCCCTAAATTAATGTATGTGTGTTTGTTATTAAAGATAAAATACTATTATAACCTAATAGTAATAAAGCTTAATCATCACTTTTAAAATACGGGTGTTAGATCTACAATAATGGTGAGCAAATGATAAACATATGCCTATTCAAGATTCTATTGATTAAAACGGATCCAAAAACCACCACTCACACTTCATGGATCCATATGAGATCACACTAATCTAACTCGATTTCCCTTGTCACACCAAACAAAGATATCCCAAAACAAGAAAACAAAAATAAATTCAACACATGATAATGGGAAATTTAAATTCACACTGATCCATTTAATTCTAGGTAGATCTATGAATAATAAAATTAATAATACATGAAAAAATTGAAAGGAAGAGTACTTTGAAGCTACAATAATATAAGGCATTACGAAATTTTATTATTCACTAATCAAAACTCTAAAAAAACCCTGTGAATAATAAAATCATTAATACACAACAAAATTGTGCATTAAATTCATGAACACACAACATAACAAATAAAAATAACTTACCACTTAACATGAAAAATGAAAACAAAAACATTCATACATAACTTAACAATTTAAAATCAATCTTAACACATCAAATTTCACACCAAGACTAAATTGTTACATCTGAGATAAACAAAAATCAATCCTGACCTTCCTAACCCCATCATAGAGTATTGATTCCGACCTTATTCTACCATAAAAATAAATCCCTGGCGAAATCATAATTTTAGAGCTGCCACAAAATGGTATAGACCTCAACACTTCAAATATTCACACTCATTCTCCATAATCAACAACATGTTAAAAATTGTTCAAATCCAAATATCACATTACAATAAAATTAATATCATGTTAAAAGTTGTTTTAAAATAAAAAATAAAATGCATTAGGGGTTTGAAATCAAGAACTAAAATGAGAAAAAAAAATGTTAAGAACCATTGGGGGGAAAACTATTCATTTCTGGTAGAAGAACAGTAAACTCTCTTAATGAAAAGTGTTTCCCCCAAATATTTTAGTTTATTAGGGAGTGATAAAAAGGCCAGAAAAATTTTTTTTTAGCCACGTAGGACAATTTTTGAAAGGGCTAGATCATTTATTTTTAATGATAGAAGGCCCCAAAATTATTTAGATTTAATCATAAAAGGCCCAAAACTTTCTTCGGATCCAGGTGGGGGGGGGTACTTACCACTGACCTATCCCTACTCGTCCAAACTTGATTTTATTTTATTTTTCAATTAACAATCCAGACTTGGTCATCCTTGATTTGAAAGTATTGAAATATCTGTGATAAAATAATATTTAGTTGCATATATTCTGTTTTAGGAGAATTTGTGTTGTACAAAACTCATGGGTTCTGAAAATGTTCAGGGGGCATTGCTAAGTGTAATGTACAAAATTGAATCTTGGACTTGCGCAAATTACAGGTTGAGATTAAAAACACTAAATTTATATAGAAAAAAGAAGTAAATTAAACCATAATTCTCCCCCTTAGAACTCGTTCGTCTCTAAATAGTCGTATTCACAGCTTCATTTTAGAAAAAAAAAAACCTCGTAGTAATTATTGGGACTCTCTTCTGCTAAAGAAAATTGTTTGTTCTCCTATATTATTGTGGGCTTTGTTGCTACTACTAATCGCACTTTTGTAATCATTGGATACCCTTAATTTTTCGTAAAGAATCTAGGGTTAAATCTTTACTTATGCAGTTTAAAATCCTCTGATCATTGCAATCCCCTTTATATCATTGAAGTCTCTTTTTTTTTTTTTTTGAGAAATGATTTTTCAAGTGTGCTTCAAAGCTTATTTAACGATGAATCAAGATTGAAGCAGGAGTGGATTATGACTTAAGTGGGTAATACCGATAGAAGATGTTCTCTAAAGTTAAGCACCACCTTACGTTATTTATTCTCAACCACTAGTGATGTTTTGCTTAGGTGGTAGGTCCAATATATCATCTTCTCTTTAATCTTTTCATGAGTAGCTTGCTAATGGCAATGGTATAACAACAAGGGTTCTTTTCGATCCACTCCATCATCCACGCTAGATAAAAATCATTTATTCTTTGAAGCTACCCTTTCTTTTATGTGGTTAATTATCACGAGCATGATTTTACGACACTTCTTTCACTGTTAAAAGATGGATTTCATTAATTGGGTGCAGAGGCAGCTTTATTAAGTTTTGAGATCGTATACTCTTGTCTTCATGTCTGAATAAAATACCCGTGGACAACAAGAAACAACCCATCATTGTTGGACGAGAAGAAAAGATGATTTTGCTTTAAAATTTAGTATTGTGATGGTTAATCTTGCCGCAAAAAAAAAATTCTTAGAAGTTGCTTTCGATTGAGGAATTATATACTGATGAAATAGAAAGTTAATACTTGTTGTAGTTCCTGCTAAACAATCATATCGCGGTATAAAATAAATTCGAAGAGAAAATAATCCTCTCTTACAATATTGTACATCTAGTGCTTCGTCATTGTTTTTAGTACTTAACCTTTCTTTAAAATATAAGTGTGTGTGTCTCAGCTATTTCTGTCCGAGAAAACAAGTATCTTTTCTACCCTAAATACAATTCTTTACAATGTCCTGCATTTGTAAGGCCTTGTATTCCTTGTAGATAAAAAGAGAAGTATTGTCCGTTGGAAATGTATCGATCGAACTGTCAAGTATTAATATTACAAGTTTGGATTACCTGACTCGGTATTGCCATAACTGGAGTTACCTGACATAGTGTTGCAACTGGGTATCCTCATTTTCCATTTAGAGTTTAAATTATGCAAGTGACTGGGTCGATGTTTCAAAATCAATGAAATGATTAGTTGACTGGATGACAACTTTTTATCTGATAGTTCAGAAATATTGGGGCTCCCAATAAATTGAAAAAGAAAAATAAAATTGGGAGAAATTAAAGTGTCTTCACTTTTAAGATAAAGTACACATGCGCGCGCGGTTCAAAGCAACCACGCATGACCTCTGTCCTATTTTCCTCCCACACCATGCCCTTTTATTTAGGACAATTGCAAATAAAAAGAAAAGAAAAGAAAAGGGAAAAGAAAGAAAAAAAGAATGAAAATGCTATAAAACATACAAGAAGAGATCAAAAAAGAATGATGACAATAATATTGGGATGACTGGAGTCGGAAACCATGATAACTTCATAATTTACAATGATTGAGGAAATAACAAGAGAGATTTTCTAGTACTAGAAAAGAAATTAACCACTATAATGCAACCTTATCTTTTATGACGTTGTATCCAAAACCTAAAACAATGATTATACAGGGTACTAATGAAGTGGTGAAAAACTTCAAACAAAAATTAAAGTTTTCATTCCTGGGATGATGAGCTTTACTGATTTTAAAAAACAATTCAAGAAATTCTCCAAGACAAGTCAATATGAGTGTAAAGGAATAGATATACAGAATAGAAAAAAAATAAATTAAGGGTTAAGAAATATGTATCTTTCAGTAATTTTATATGGCTTTATGGATTTGAATGGCTTTAGCTCACTTTTATGACCTCTAGCTGGTTTTTCTGGTTATAAATTACTTCTTTGTTGTGTTTATAGTGAAGTTATGGCCGGTCCAAATTGCCTCTACCATGAATGATTAGGTGTATTCATACACCTGGGTTTGGGGATTTTTTAATAGAGAAGAGATTATGCAATTGATGGAAATTTTAGTTTGGTTGGCCATGGTAGCTCTTGGTTGATGTGCCAAGCATAATATTGGGAGAAATGCCGATAATGGTTTGCTAGGGAAAGGTACCTACTCTGCATATAAAAAGCATAGAAAAAATCATATATATGTATAAAAGAAAAATTTAATAGGCCTTGCATTTGGTTTTTGTTAATTGTTAGTGTAAATCTTTTCAATGTTTCTACAAGATAAAGAAAATTTTAATTGGTTGCTTGTGCAAATACACAGTGTAGTAATAAACAATGAGTGTAAGAGTAAGTTAGTCTTATGTATGAGATTAGAAATGTAGTTCATGAGTAGTCAAAGAGACTAAGAAGATCCTCAATCCTTTTTAGATACAGGTGGTCAAGAAAATTTAGGGAAGGATCCCAATCTTCTTTTTTTAAATAATTAGTCATGAAAACCTATAGAATTTAAATGGAGACTTTTCTATGGAGATTTCATGGAGACATGAAGAAGCACTACTATTTTTTATTTGAAAGATTTAAAATATAGATACAATTTTTGGGGGAAAAAAATCTTATTTGAGGCAGTGCATCATGAAGATTTTTTCATGTTATTTTAGGTTGCATTTCCTTATTTTCAAATTATTGAAGGTGTCCTCTGACAATCAATCTTTCTATCTCTTTTTTTAGTGTATAACACTCTTCCGTGTCATACTCATGATCATGATGAAAGAGACAAAACTTATTGGGGTTCCTTGTGTTTGAACCAATTTTCATGGGAGGAGGGTGTTGCATAAAGTCTTTTTCCTTTATGGTGGCCAACACATCAGCATGTGTAATGGTAAGAGGTGTGGTCAGGAGTTCAAGGAATGTCAGGCAATTACGAATGTGCTCTTTGGTGTTTGTTCCCTTCTAATGTTCTGGTGGGAGACTGATAGTGTTGGAAAGATTCTACCTTTTAAAAATGATAGTGACCTTACCTAGTCACACTGGCTTTCTCTACTCGAATATGGTTCTCCATTACTTGTTTCATGTTGATAAAAAGAGTATACAAGTGTTCCTATAATAAGTAGTTATAGAATCTACTGATTAGGGTTTAATGGTGATGGGTTTGAGAAGATTCTTCATGCTTAGCTTTTCCTCATTATGTCTTTAGAGATATGTCCTAGTACTTTCATCCTCTCATTGTATAATAGCAAAAAGCTCAGTTATGATCTTTTTAACTAGAATACTAGTGCTGAAATGAGAGATAATGATCACGAAAACCAAGAATGAAATCAGGATCAAGGTTATGACACCACAGCCCAACAGATCTGTAAAAAGTTATAGGTAAAATCTTAAACATGGTATCACTCTTTTTTGTCACTAGTGTCGCACCTACGCGCGCGATAATGCGATGTCAGGATCAAGGATTCATCATCTAGTTGTTTGGTTCAAGGATACTAGGAGACCCAGGTGGACTAATCTTATTTGAAATTTCCAGGGTAAGAGACTAGTTGTGGCTAGGGAAGATATTAGCAGCCTTAGCGCACCTTATCTGAGGTAAACTACATTGTGTGGTCTGGATATGATTTAAAGATGTTGATAAGTTCTTAACTGGTGGTCTGTTTATGGCTCAAAATAAACATTTACGCTCATGAATAAATATGGCCTTTCGAATTAATTACGGGATCGTATAGTAAGATAAATTCTTATAGAAATAATTTATGTAGATGCCCTAACAAGGTTCACCTATCCTGGAAAGTGAAAATATTTTTCACAACTTATAAATTGTGATGAAAAAACCAATATATGATTGATTCATCTAATTAAATCTCCCGAAAAACAATCAAGTCCCTAAACTTTAATTTATTCCAATTAACATTTAAATTGACTCCAAAAACTGATTTTTCTTGTAATCAAATCCTCAATAAGATTAATTAAGCCTTCCAAAATTCTCATTGAGTCTTTACCTATCTAAATTTTTATTTTTTTACCCCAAATAAAAAAAAATTTCATTAATAGAGCCCCTTTTCAATCAAATTGGGTTGCTAGTTTTGCCAAACTTATACATTTTGGTTTTCACTTGTCATTTTGGTCCTTCACCATCAACTTGGGTAATCTTCTAAGCTTTCTTCATGTATATCCTCTTATATTTTGTATTTTTTTTTTCTACTTTTTCTTTTTTCTTTTCTTGACTTTTTATGGGTTAAAGAAAGGTAACAACAACTACCTTGATGATACTTTTGGAATTTTATATGTGCTTCATAAGGTTTATAAGGTCATCATAGTTGTTTAAAATTGGTCTTTGCGATGACACAATCTTTGGAGAGGTAAGTGTATTGTAACGAAGTGAAGATTGTCCCACGTGGTGATAATGGTGTTCAGGAGGTGGTGCAATCTTATATCTATCATGTCTAGGTTTTTTATGACTAGGAGCATGTGAACGAGAATGAGACTCAGAAGAAGATTGATGCAGATCACCGTGTTCGTGGCTAAGGTCTGTTAAGGAGTTTTGGCTGCTTTAGAGAGTTGGGGAATTTTGCATACTTTCATGGAACCAAAGTTATCCATGAGCATCAGGTACATGTAATTGACTTGCATGTTGTTTTCTTATTAATTGAATGGAAGAGAACGAAGTTGTATTTGTATGTACAGAACAACGTTGTTGAATACTTGCACTTGTTAGGGGAGATGTTGGAGACTTGGGGGAACTAAAGTCCCTATAGTAGGAAGATCACTTACTCTCATTTGTTCTAGAGTTTTGTCATCCATGGACAATTTTCTTATGAAAAGTGAAAGGGAAGGAACTAGTTTTTCTTCCCTACATACAACACCACTAATGAAGTCATGAAATACTTCACATAGAAATTATAGTTTTCATGGTTGGTTGATAGGCTTGATAGGTTTTGAGAAAACAAGTCTCTTGAAGAACAAAGAACTTTCTGATGTTTGAGTCAATATATGTGTAAAGGATAAATATAAATGAAGAGAAAATAAAGTGAGGGTTAGGGAGTGCATATCTTTCAATAGTTTTATCAAGATTTCATGGCCTTTGGATGGCTTTTATAGCCTTTAGCTAGCTGTGGCTAGCTTTTATGAGCTTTGGATAACTTTTCTAGCTAGGAATTGCTCTCTGGTTATGTTTATGGTTGGTCCAAATTGACTTTTACATAGTTGACTGTGTGTATGTATACACCCAAATTGAAATATGTTTCCCGGAGAAGAGATTATATCATTGGTGGAAAAAATGGTTTGACTAGTATGGTGGGTGGATCTTGGTTGGTGTGTCATGCCATGGTTGTTGTGTCATGCATGTTATTGGTGAAAATATTGGTGATAATCTACTAGAAAATGATAGTTGTTTTGCATGAAAAAACATAGAAAAAGTTGTGTGTGTGCATAGAAAAATCATATAAAGAGTTTGTATAGCGGTTATAGAAACCTGAAACAATACGTAGGAAAGTGTGTAAGATAGAGTGGTTAGTCCAGTGTAACATCATGTTCAGATTGGACTTTGGCTAGAAGAATTCCAACTGATCGGGCTTGTCCTAGGTCATGGAAACAAATATTTCTTTTTAGAAAAAAAAAATTCTTTTTCTTTTTAATTTTTTTCTTGAATCATCATATATACATATGAAAAAAAATCTCACACCAATTATATATATAGCTGATTTTGCTGTTACTGAACTCTCTAGCCCGATTCATTGTTCGTTGATTCTTTTGATGCTGTTACTGTGTTACAGTGATTCGACAGTGAAAAAACGTTGTGTGAAGGCTGCTAGTTTGTTAATTTTTATGACTGTTTTATGTAAAGATTGTAAGGTTTAGCTTACAACTTGGAAATATATGTAATGTTTATGGCTGTTTAATGTTTATGGCTGTTTTATGAATAAGATTATGACAGTGTATTGTGTGGAATTGGATTATGACAGTGTATTATGACAGTGTTAGTTATTACAATTGTGTTGAATTACACGCCAAAAAAGGCTGCTAGTTTGTTAATTTTTTCTTGCCTAATCAGATTTAGTGATTTACAGTAATGAATTTTATTTCAGTGTATTGTGTTGAATCTGTAGTGTGATTAACAATGAGGTTGTCATTGTTAATCCAATGAATGGATTGCAAAGTGAGTTGGCTTGAAATTATATTCCCTCTTATAAATTATGTCAGGTCTTAAAATGTCTTCACATGATGGTAGTACTCCAAATAGTGATCCTTTAACGGTCCAATCATCTCAACCTTCAATTTCCATGTTAAGTGGTAGTAGAGGAAGAACAGATTTAGCATGGGGTCATTGTAGAGAAGCTCCTGAACTTAGTGTTGGATGTTAAAAAACTAAATTAGTTTGTTTATATTGTGCTAAAGTATTTGCGGGTGGTGGTATTAATCGATTTAAGCAACATTTAGCTGGAGCTAAAGGAGAAGTTGAACAATGTCGCAAATGTCCTCCTAATGTTCGACATCAAATGGTTTTGAATCTTGAAGGAAATGCTGATACAAAAAAAAGAGTTAGAGAAATGCAAGCAGAATTCAATCCATTTAATGCATAACAAAGGGAGCATGAAGAGATGATGATTAGGCACTTAGAAGTTGGTGATGATGATGATGAGGATGTCAATACTAAAAAAACATATGTTACCATCGAAGATTGCAAAAAAGAAAAAGATTCAAAACACCAGCACTGTAAAATAATCTACTACAAGTTATGGGAAGCAGAAGAAATCTGCAACATTAGAGACATATTTCATGCAGAGAACAACTCCTGGTGCTCAAAAGTCTCTTCAGAATTGTTGGCAAAGGAAGGAAGCAGTTGAACAGTGTGATCTTGCTTTAACGAAGTGGATGATTGATGCATGTGTGCCATTTAATGCTGTTAATTCTGTGTATTATCAACATGCCATAGATGTTGTAACAGCCATGGGTCCTGGTTATAAAGGACCAAACTTGCATGCTATTCGTGGTTATTACTTGGCAAAAGCGGTTCATGAAGTCAAGATTTATGTTGAGATTTGGAAGAAGACTGGTTGCACATTAATGGCTGATGGATGGACAGATCAGATGAGGAGGACTTTAATTAACTTCTTAGTAGATTGTCCTAAAGGAACAGTTTTTTTGAAAACCGTGGATGTATCAGATGTCTCAAAGACTGCTAGATTGTTGTATCAGTTGTTTAAAGAGGTTGTTTTGTATGTTGGGGTAGAAAACATTGTGCATATGGTGACTGATAATGCTGCAAATTATGTTGCTGCTGGCAAGTTATTGATGGAAGAATTTCCTTCAATATTTTGGTCTCCTTATGCTGCTCATTGCATCAACCTCATACTCCAGGACATTGGTAAATTGCAGTCAGTTTGTTGTGTTGTTGAGCATGCTTCTGGTATCACAAAGTACATTTATAATCATTGTTATCCATTATATTTGATGAGGAAGTTCACTGGAGGAAAAGAAATACTTCGTCTAGCTCCTACTTGTTTTGCTACTAATTTCATTGCATTGCAAAGCATTTTAGCTCATAAAGATGAGTTGAGAGCTATGGTGACATCTAGGGAATGGATCTCACCTGCTTATGCTAAAGATAGCAAAGGAAAAAAGATTGTTGAGAGTGTGCTAAACTCTCTGTTTTGGGAAGAATGTGCAATAATTGTGTGAATGAGTGAGCCTTTAATTCGAGTTCTACGAATGGTTGATGGTGATGGTAGACCTTCGATGGGATATTGGAATGATGCTATTCATTATGCAAAAGAAGAAATGATGAGAAGATTTCAAAAGAGAAAGACTAGAGTGAAACCTTTCATAGACATTATCAATAATCGGTGGGATGGACAATTTTATAGAAATCTTTATGCAGCGACATTTTGGTTGAATCCTCGATTTCAATATGATGCAAATATAATGGATAAACATATGAGCACCATTTCTGGACTTCTAGATGTTCTTGAGAAGTATGCACATGGAAATCTACCATTGCAAAGTAAGATTACAAGTGAGATGAAGTTATTTAGGAATGCTGAACATGACTTTGGTCGAGTGTCCGCAATAAATAATCGCACCCTTATGCCTCCAGGTCTCTAATTTTTATATTTAAAAATATTATTTGACATAGTCTCCTTTTACTTATTATTTTTTTGTATAGATGAATTGTGGATGACATATGGAACCAGCGCTCCAAATCTACAACAGTTGGCTATACGAGTGTTAAGTCAAACTTGTAGTTCTTCGGGATGTGAGAGAAATTGGAGTATGTTTGAACATATTCATTCCAAGAAGAGAAATAGATTGGAGCACCAAAGGCTTAATGACAGTGTTTACATCCACTGCAATCTAAGATTGAAACAAAAGTATTTTTCTTTTCTCTAATTCCTTAAATATTTTTTTATCTTGTTTAGTAACATTATTAATACTTATATTGTGTTTATCTTCACTTTTAATATATAGGAATTATTGGAAAGGACGAAATTATGATCCAATTAATTTTGAGACAATTTGTGACATTGAAAATTCGGTAGTAGAAGATGACCCGTCAATCTTGACAACTGAAGAAGCAAAGAGTTTTCACCAAGCTCTATCAACTATGACCATACAAGATACTTTAGATGATGGTAGTTAATGATTGATTATTTAGTGATAAATATTATTTAAAATAAAGTTTTGTTGAACACATAATATTTATTTATTAATTGTGTTTGAAATGTAGATGTCATAAATGTTAATGCTATTGAAGATGATTGTGACGATGAAGTTTCAAAGGAGCATGCTGATGATTTATTAGGTGTTGACGAGATTGGCTCAATTCCATCAACATTTGATCCAAATTTTGCTCCTATGGACACAGAAGAACTTAAGGTGTTAATTCAACAAAAGTGAATGTGTTGTTGATTTAGAATTTATGTTGTTGGATGTTTTGTTTTAAATATTTTAGAATTTATGTGGTTGGATGTTTTGTTTTAAATATTTAAGAATTTATATTTGGTTTGTGCTTTGGATATTTAATTAAATTTATGTTGTTGGTTTATAATTTCAATTTGGTTTATGTAAGTGTTGCATTGTAACTAGTTATGTGTTTTTTTTTTGGGTTGACCCGGGTCAACCCATCTGACCTGCGACCCGATCACTTGACCGGGTCGGGTTTCAAAACTATGAACGAGTTGAATGAGGGGAATTTAGTCTTTTAACGAGTTGGGGACGCCTACACTCTTTGAACGAAACTAGCAGTCAAACACTGACATCTGCAATAACGTTGGAAGCATCATGTTATCCTCTTCCCGGTGGTAAGACCCTTGTGCAGGCGGAGCAACGATTGGGCTTTAATGGACTTTTTTTTTAACCCTCTTATCTCTCTCCTTGACTCAAATTTCATGCTAACCCTTTCAAAAATTAAATTTGTCCCTTTAGTTTATATTTGTACAATTTTGGTCCTCATTCTTTTTATTGTTATTTGTTTTGCTTTTGATGCTTTTTCAAGTTGATTTTTTTCCTTCAATTTAATCCCTCAACATTTTATTTCATTTAATATTTGCACCCAATTTAGTCATTTTTTATTGCTATTTTTTTTTTATCTTTTATCCTTTTCTTGATTTATTTTTTAGAATTTCATCTAGCATCATTTTATTTCATTTAACTTTTTTATTCAATTTGGTCATCATTCTTTTTATTGTTATTTTTTCTATCCTTAATCCTTTTCTTAATTTATTTTATTTTTCAATTTAGTCCCTCATTATTTTCTTTCATTAAGTTTTTATACCATATTTGGTCCTCATAGTTTTGATTGTTATTTGTTTTGTTTTTTTACTTTTGGATGATTAGGGATTTTGCGTCATAATTTTTTCCTATTTGCATTCTATGAGGTAATTTTTATGAATTTTAAAAATTAGCTCGATTTAATTTTGGTCTTGTTTTTATGTTTTTTTTTTTTAAATTGATTTTTTTTTAATTTCATCATTCGACATTAGGTTATTAAGCCTTTAGTTTTGTGATTTTTTTTGCTTTTTTTTATGGAGTTATCTCAATCTCATATTCTGAATCGCGGGTTGGCTAATTTAACATGGGTTGACTAAGGGTTTTTTGTGTTTTTTTTTAATTTATTTTTTTAGTTCTGTCTTTTATCATTTAGTTTGCTTGAGAGTTGACCTCCATTATTTTAACAATTATTTTATGTGGGGTTGTCTTGGTCTCATGACCGGTTTATGAATTTAACATGTTGATTCAAGTCAGGTTTTTTTATCTTTTTTTTTAAATTGATTTTTCTTTTAGTTCAACCTTCAACAATTGTTTAGCTAATAATTGAGCTTTGGATGTCTTCTATTTTTCTCTCTATGAGGTTATTTTATTATCATTTAATTTTTGTGGTGTCATTAAATAAGATCGTTGAAAAAGTTTTAAGAATATTTAAAGGGTTTCTTTTTATAATATTGACAAACATTTATTTTTTTCAATTAATCATTTTTTTAGGGGGGTTTATTTTCGTTGGTTTTTTTATATTATTAAATTAACCAAGATTATTGAATCTATTTTTTTAGATCATCTTTTAACATTTATTTTACTTGTAATTGAACTTTGGATTTCTTTGGTTTTTCTTTTTTTGGTGTTCTCTTTCTTATTTATTTATTTTTTGTTATAAAAAAAGATTATTGAAATATTTTAAAAATATTTAGAGAGGTTTCTTTTATAATATTAGCAAGCATTTATTTTTTTTCAATTGGCCATTGGTGCTTTTTTAGGGGTTTTTTTTATTATTATTAATTTTTTTAATCATATTATTAAATAGGATAAAAAGGATAAATAAAATTTGCCCCCGTTAAATTTAAAAAATCTTGTTTTATTTTTTTAAAAAAAAAGTAAACAAAAATCATTACAGCTATAATTATCCAGTGATAAATTAAATAAAGTTGTTGTAAATAGGAATGCTTGATATTTGTCAACAACACAATAAGATTGCGAAGATCTTATTAATTACTCACGTACCTAACTTCTAGGACCACTTCATAAATGTGTGACATTTCCAAGTCCATGAGACATTTTGTCAGTATGTGTGAGACAGTACATAATTTTTTCCCCAGAAACAAACCATCAATTTCTACAGAAGATCTCCGAATATGAATTTCTCTCTTGGAGAAAGAGACGTGGGCCTGCCCAAGGCAGGAAAATTGATTGCCATAGTGCCCCGTCCCATGCATTTGCCTTCCTATGTTTGTGCAGGCACTGCTCAGTTTGACTCTTCTCCAAGAATCCAATACAGTTATTTACTAGATCGGTAGCCGTTGCAGAACAATATTTTTTTAAAGTCAAAAAAACCTTACTTAATGGTAACATTTTTCAAGGAGCAAGAGAAATTCAAAAATTGGATAATTGATTTAATTTAATAACATAAATTTAGTTAATTTAATAATATGATTAAAAAAATAAAGAATGATAACAAAAAAAAAATCAATCAGGATTCATAGTTATAAAACTTGATATGACTCGACAGGTTAACCTACAATCCATGCAAGCCGAGATCTTGGTCAGGTTTCAAATCATAAAATCCTGAGCTGGCAATTAGCTTGATGAAGCTTGGGTGACCCAGTGTAACTTAGATAAGACCAAATATATAATTAATTAATAAATACTTAGTCTCACATATCTTCTTTTATAGCCTATTGTTTCTTTATTTTTTTATATGAAATAATTATACTACATTTCACATTACTTTTTTATATCCTATATTCACATGAAATTATTTCTTAACTTTTTGATGTGAGATAACTATACTACATTTTAGGCCTTGCATTTCTTTTTTATTTATAACTTACATTTACATGAATTATTTCTTAATTTTTTTGATGTGGGACAACTACAATGCACTTCACATTTCTTTTTTATAGCCTACATCCACATAGATTATTTCCTAACTTTTTTATGTGAGATAACTATACTACACTTCATGCCTCGTATTTTTTTTTTTATAGCCTACATCCATATTAATTGTTTTAAAACTTTTCCATATTAAAACCCCAAACATACTTCTTTTTTTTCTATTTTCCCGGGTTGACCCTAGTCAACCCGTGTGATTCGAAGAGACCGAGTTTAATAACTATACCCAGGTTAACCCGCAACCTAGTAGTATATGAGATCGGGATAACCCCATAAAAAAATAACGAAGCATAACCCCAGCAAACCCAATATTGAAGAATGAGATTGAAGAAAAACAATTGTAAAAATGACCTGAAATAAAAACCTAAGTCAACCTAGGCTAACCTTTAAAAGTTAAAACTCATGACCCGAGTCATGTGATCAGAATTACTCCATAGAAGGCAAATCCAAAAAAATCATGAAACCAAAATCCCAATCAATAAAATATTGAGGGATGAAATTGAAAATGAAAGTTTCAATAAAAAAGGATATAAAACAAAACAAATAGCAATAAAATCAAATAATAAATCAAATTTGACATAAAAATAAAATGAAATAAGATGTTGAGGGTTAAAATTGAAAAACAAATTCAATTAAGAAAAGGATTTAAAACAAAACAAATAGTAATCAAAAGAAAGAAGACCAAATCTAACATATGAAAAAATTGAAGGAAGATGAAATTGAAAAAAAATCTAATTTTATGAGTTATTTCAAATAAAAAAATAGTAATAAAAAAAGATGGACCAAATCTAAAAGAAAGCAAAATTGAAGGGTTACATTGAAAATTTGGAGGGTTAAGCATGAAAATCAAGGAAGAGAGAGAAAGGAAGAAAAAAAATTGTCGACACCAAACCGGAAGTCCATTGACCACACGCATTGCCTAGGGATGGAAGAGACACCAAGATGATTCAAATGTCTTCGCATAAGCCAGTGTTTAGTAGTTGGGTGACCCCACACACACCATCTGAAGAGCTTGGGCGGAGCCCATACACTATTCCGTACAATACACGCGCCAACTACTTTTTCTTTTTAAATAGTATTTTATATTTATTCAGATATTAAATTGTCCTAAGTTAACTTTAATTATATTAGAAAAATCATAATGAAAATAAAAAAAAAAAAAAGCTTTGGATATCTATTAAAAAAGCTTTGATTCGAGGATAATCTAGTTATTTTATAATATTTTTACAAAGAAAGTTTGAAATATCCCCTAAAATTCCTGTTTAATATTTTTTAGAAAAGTTAAGTTAAATTTAACTATGTAAAAAAAATATAAAAATATCATATTACTCTTAATAATCATAATAGTCGGGCCAATTGTTTTTTCTTGAGAAAGACAAAATACATATTTTACTATTTTAATTCACAATACAAATAAGTCTAGGTTGCAATTATGTTTGGGAGAGTGGTTGCAGTTGCTTTTCAGAGTGCTTTTCATGTCAAAATACATTAAAGTGATTTTTTTATTATTTTTAAAAAAATATTTTTGAGATCAGCGCATCAAAACAATCCAAAACATACAAAAAAATTTAATTTTTAGCAAAACAAAAATGAATTTTTTTTAAACGCAAGTTAGCCCGCGTTTCCAATCACTCCCTTGTTGTCACTGTAATTCCTTTGCTGTTTTAGTTTCTTTAAAAAATGATAATTTTCACAATAACCATAACTTGCGTATAGATTCGACCATATTTCATTCAACTCGTGTAATATAACATTTCCTATTATTATTAACTTTGATGTTTTCAAAACGTTCTAACATGTATTTTCTTATAAAATGCCATATTTTTTCTAATTTATAAATAAATAACAAATATACTAAAAGGTATAGGTGATTCATTGTAATCTCCCTTGTAATTTTTTACTCGCCACTATAATGTGGTGACTTTTTTATCCTTCACATGAAAACTTGCTCGCCTTTAAACTAGAGGTATTTTCATCTTTTTAGATAGTGCATTAGGCATTATAAATTTGTTTGAGAGTATTTTGATCAATTCAATATATTCATAATCAATAAAATAACTAAAATACCCCTAGGTGTAAAAAAAAAGGGTTCTAGGTAGAGGCATTTTTGGTATTTGTATTTTTTCATACACAGTAGAGTTACTCATGTACCCTCAGATCCAAGAAATTTAATTCATTAGGGGCAGGGATATTATGATCTTTTAACCTTAGTTGTTTTGTTTATTGTTGGTTTGGTCAATGGTAGTTGCATAGTTTACCATTAAAATAATATTTTTAATTCGAAAAAGCTACTAGTATGTGCAGTTCACGCGCCAGTGCGTTAGAGCCGCTCACACCCTTTGAGCAACGTATGCGGTAGCTCTAGGTGCTAAAAATGAGCTTTTATTGTCTTATGTCCTCGTTATCTCCTCTTTTATTTGGAGTGGCATCCAGATGTTGTCTGTTTATTATTGATAACCTTTTCTTTTTTCCCTTCATTTCTCTTTCCTAACCTGAAAAATACACCATGATCCTCATTGTTATTAGTATTTCAGATTCGGTCTTTTTAGTTTTGATTTATGTATTTTTTTTCATTTTTCTTTTTGTTAAAGTTTTTTTCAATTTAACCATTGCTTTCTAACTTTTATAGATAATGTTTTTTGATTCGGTCTTTCTACTTTTAATTTCTTATTTCTGTCCTTTGTCTTTTTGTTAAAAATTTTATGGCTTTCAATTTTATCCTTCAAATCAAGTTTATAGTTATGACTTTCAATTTTATCATTCAAATTAAATAATAATAATAGTAGTAGCAGCAGCAGTAGCAACAGTGGTGGTGATAGCAACGTTAATAATAATAGTAATGGTATTAATAGTTGTGATAATAATATTGATGATAGTAATAATTGTGGTGGTGATGGTGGTGGTGATGATAGTAATAGTAGTGGTAGTGATGATCGTGGTGGTTGTGGTAATAGTGGTGATAATAACCCTAATTAGTGTTGTTATACATTTATCGTGACTACTTTTTAATGTTCTTTTTTTTACTCTATTTCAATACCTAAATATTATTTGTTGTACAAAAAAATAATCTGTCCCCGAGACCACCATTAAGTAATAACTAATAATGGTGGTCTTTAATTTACACGAGATTGGGAAAATATATTGGAAATATCTAATAATTCATTTATTAAAAAAATAAAAAAACTTACATCCTTGGAAAAAGTTTAAAATGGTCATCTTAGTTTCCATTAACTATTTGACAATTAAGAAAAAACTAAAATGAAAGGTAGATCATGTGCATTGTTGATAGTCACAATGAAATTATGATATTATCTTTCTAGCTACAAACTTTACACAGTGATGTGACTAAACTATCATTTAAAGCAACAAAAAAAAAAATTAACATCTAGGAGCTGTTTATATTTTTTAGTTTTAAAAGCACTGTAAATTGAAATATTTATCTTTAGAATTAAAAAACCTATAACTCTTTACCCAGGGGCTTTGCTGTCTTTTCACCTTGATTTTTTTTTGTTATAACTAGGTAGGTTGAGGGGGAAATTGGTATTTTAATGGGTAATAAATATTATTAAAAAACAAGTGGCAGACGTATATGTAGCACACATCTGCGTGTGGATGTTGATGATGTTGTTTAAACGGTGCGTGAAACGTCTCCCGATATCCAAACAATGGTTTCCGATATGACTTTCGAATCATCTTGAAGGAGCCTCCATCCTTGGCAACACATGTTGTCAATAGAGTTCTAGTTTGGCACTAAAGACTTTTTCTTTTTCTTTTTCTCTCTCTCCTACTTAGTTTTCATTTCCCATGCTTGGCCATCCAAAATTTCAAAGCAATCATTCCATTTATTTTTTCATTCGAATATGGTCCATGTTTTTATTTTTATTTTTATATTAATTATTTATAGAATTGATTTTTTTTTTCATTTTCACCCTCCTTAATTATTTTTCAAGTGTCAGATTTAGTGTCTACTTTCATTGCTTTTTATTTTATTTTAATTGAATTTGTTATTCAATTTCATCCCTCATCATTTTATTTTATTTATATGTCAAATCCAGTCCTCTTTTTATTTGTTTTAGTTTGATAATTTTTTCAGATTTAAATATTTTTTTTTAATTTCATCCTTCAATATTAGGTTTGATTTATTGAGAATTGAACTTTGTGGTTTTTCCAAAGCCTCATATGTTTATCCCTTCTTTAAAAAGTGTCTAGGGCACCTAGAAATTATTTTTTATAGAAAAATAAAATATAAGCGTGGATACCGGGGCTAGTTAAGGGTTAAATTAAAACTTATTGGAAATGCTTAGGGTTATATTAGAAAAATTAAAACCATATTTATCAGACCTGACCCGAGGGTTGACCTGGTCAAGGAGCTAGGTCTTGGGTTACACTGGTTGACCTAGGTCAACCCAAATCAAACCGGAAAATTTTTTTAAAAATAAAATTTTAATATTTCATATGAAAAAAAATTAAGAAACAATGCATGTGAATATGAACTATATATTATAAATAATGAAGTTTAAAAGATTATTTCAAAAAGTTTTGTATCTCACATTGAAAAATATACTATGTTAGTATGTTATTTTTTAAAATTGAAATATTTAAACCAAAAAGGTTTTTTATTCCACGTTGAAAAAAAATAACTTTTTTTTGTTATGAATATAGAGTATATATATTAAAAGGCTTGAAATTTCACGTTGAAAAATAATTTTTTTTCTTGTGAACATGGAGTATATATATATACTAAAAAGTTTCAAATTCCACATTTTAAAAAATAAAATATTTTTCTAATATTTATATAGTGAACTTTGAAAATAGTTAATAAACAAATATATATATATATATATATATATATAAAAGAGAGGTCTCTAGCTGGGAGAAAAAACACAATTGAAAAAAAAATTGGGTCTGAATCAAGTTTTGTCAGGTCGCCCGGGTCAACCCGGTTTTGCCATGTTTTTGCTTATCCCAGTCTTTTGCCTTATCCGGACCGGTCTAGCCATCTGGTTAACCGGGTTCCGGGTTAACCTGTCAAGCCAGTTTGAATTTAATAACTATGCTTAAAACTACAAAGGCCAAAATAAAACATCTCTGCATCCCAGGGCAGAAAGCTCATCCAAAAAAATCACCAATGCAATTTTCAAACTTATTGCTTCGTAGTTTTTTGCCAGGTTAATTAGGTTATACGAAAGGGCCAGGAACTCACAGGCCTAAGTCCCAAGATGAACAACTGCGAAGCTTATCGTTCCCAGCAAGCAAGTGCCTGGTTTGGTAGGTACAAGCTGACAACAACAAGGGACAGTCCATGGTGTGAGCATTTGTTCATTTTTTGCCCAAAAAATATAGCCAAAGGTGCTTTGGTAATTGGCTGTTGAGAGGTAAGTGCATGGAGAAAGCGGGGACAACAAGATCTCTGGACTATCTTCCATGGAGATATCCCATTTAATAAGTACCAAATCCGACAGCTGCCCCTCCTGGCCATTTTAGGTTTGAGGGCACTATATCCTACATTGTACTATTACTACTACCCTACTGTGCTCTGCCGCTCTATCGGAGTCTATCCTACCTCTAGGTAGGGAGGGGCTAGGACTGGGGAAACATTGGGATAATGCATGGCGGATTCATCCTTCCTGTGGGCTTCCATCATCGTGACTTTTTTCTCTGCATTCGACTTCTTCAAACTCCTCTTGCTAGGCAAGAATATAAAAACTAGAATTTTCATGTCAATAATACCTTACCTTGGCCATTGATAGTAGAATGACATGATTTACTATGCTCCTTACAGCATGGAAAAGAACCCAAATTCTTAATTAACAAGAAAAACCAGCACCAGCTGTAATTATCATGTGTTCTGGTGATAATGAAGCATTAAAGCAGCGGTGGCTGAAAGGTGGAGATTAAAATATCAGGAGTTGCAGAGCTCACGGTCAAATCCTCAAAACCATTTAAATAAATAAATCCATGGCCCTTGCTTTTTTTAAAAGAACAAAACCGGGGAATAAAACACATCCATCCAACTTGGCGAATAATGCAAGGTTAGTAGTTCCTAAACCAAGAAATCGCTGTTGTCAGTAGCAGTAATGATAATAATCTTTACCGAACCAGAAAGGAACAATCCTTCGTGTAATGCACTTGTTGTCTCCATCTTTAAGGATTTTTAATAAGTTTAATTAAATACTGTATTAAAATAAGAAACAATATTATCCATAATCATTCTTAAGGGAAGACATTGCCTCTCTCTCTTTTTTCCCCTGACATTTAGCGCAGAGAAGATTGAGAAACAGAAGGTTGTCGGTTGGGACTTGGGGGCAAGTACTCTTTCAATTTTTAATGTATAGTCCCTACCAAACCCTGGCACTTCAAAATGACACCAAAAACAGCACTTCTGCCGCCACTTGAGACAAAACACGCATGGCATGAGGTGTTTTTTTTTTTTTTTTTTTTTATGATCTTGAAGAGCGATTTCGAATGAAAATAATAATAATAAAAAAGTCTCTGTTGTCGAGCGGAAACATGGTATTGTTTGAATTTGTGTTTTGAACGGTGTTCTGTAAAAAATATTTAAGAAGTTTTAATGCATTTTTAAATAAAATAATATTTTACTGTAATTGAAATTTAGAATCTTCTTAATTAACCCTTGAAATTAAGATTTATTCTCAAGAAATATGTGTGTTGCACCCCTAAAAGCTCTTCCCCTACCTAACTATGTTTATAAATTAAGCATTTATTGTTGGTGTAGGTAAAGTACTGAGAAAGAAAGTTGTATTGATAAAAATTGATAAATGTTTGTTTATATATGATCATGTCACAAAATTAGATGAGTTAGGAAAAATGTCTTCGGGATACAATATTGAGATTTATTTTTGAAATATTTTACTACTTCCACAATTTTCTTTTTATATATATATTTTATTTATTTTTCAATAATTTTGAGCAAAACGTTTTTGCTATGTGTCAATATAAAATAGATAACCATCTAGGTGGTGCCCAATGATAAAAACTTGGGACCAAGAGGTTTGCTTCTTCTATGGTCTCAGGTTTGAGCCATGTGGTTGCTCATATGATGGCCACTGAAGGCTTACATGATCGTTAATTTCAGGACCCGTGGGATTAGTTGAGGTGCACACAAACTGCCCAACACCCCTTTTAATCAAAAATATAAAATAGACACATATTAATTTATGTTAGTCACGTCAACATTTAACAGTCTTGGGTGACTGTTGATATTGGTATACCCTCAAATAGAAGGGAAAAAAATATGTACTTGAACAGGAAATTATAGTTTTGAACTATGACCAATCACACAAGCATCCACCCATGTCTCTTCGAATCATGTCTGAATATTGAAGAGCTCCGGTTATAGACCCTCGGACATGACAAAGTGTGTTTTCAATCCTTTGAACTTTTCAGAATTATCAAAGACGCATCCAAGAATCCTAGTAATAAATAAATATCACCATTACTTTTCTCTTTGTTTTTTCTTCGTTTTGTTTTTTGAGAGAAAAAAAAAAACAAAAATGATGTGTTCAGTAACAAGAAAAAATATATTTATCTTTTTATTTTCAGTTTTTGTAGAAAATTAAAAAAGTATTTATTTGTGGGAAACAAACAGATTTTCTCATAAATATTTATCTTATTTATATTTATATACAGCCATAACAATGACCTCATGGTTAGGTCTAAGGTACAATCTTGTAATCTCCATTTTAATGATTTGTAGTTAATCTTGATGTGTATGTTAAGTTTAATATTATAGATTTGTAGAAAGATGAAGACATGTTGAATTATCAATTTATATGAGTTTACAAAGTATTAATTTGTAGACTACATGCTTGGTAGGGCCTCAGTATAAAGAAAACTTGGTTCATTATAAAAAAAAAAAAAAAAAAAAAAGCCACTCCTTTTCTCACCTGCATGATCTATGTTTAAAGGCAAGAATTATATTTCAAAAAGTACAGTGTTATAGTTGAGATTTGTTTTGACTTGCATTTTGTTGCTTATCCAATGTATCATAGAATATTTTGATGTTAAATTATAGATTAATTTTATAAAATATAATTTTAGATTATTGTTGAAAGAGAAAAGAGAAATACCAAGTAAACAAAGCCTTTCTCATTAAAGGTCATGAAAAACTACAATTTGGTTTCTCAAGTTTTTATTTTTTATATATTTAATCTATGTTCTTTAATGTTTTTATAGCTTGATTTTAAACTTTATTTTTATCACATCTCAATCCCTGGATGCTGAGAGATGAAGGATAAAGTCATCAGAAAAAAAATAGAAGAGAGAGAATGGGGTTTGTTGGCCATATTCCAGTCATAAAAGGATCGATTTTTACGTCAATGAGTTCATTTTAGAGAGAAAAGTTCAATAAAAGTAGTTTTACCTTTCAAGCATGTCAAAAATACAGAGATCAAGATCAATCAATTTTATTTTGACTCAGTTTGATTTATGATTTTTAATATGATTAAAAAGTATTTTTAAGATTGGAAATGGCTTTATAGATATTTCTATGGTGTTTTTGATGTGTTTTAGATTAAAACAAGTTGAAATTTTTGTTTTGAGGTCTAAAAACTTGTATCCTGATTTTTTGACCATCAAAAGACATTGAAATTCAAACTAGAAGACAACACATTGTCTGTCTAGGTAAATGATGAGCTGTCCGTTCTATTAAAAAAATTGGGGTGCTGTTTTTTTTTTTAAAAAAAAAACCTAAGCAAGTGTGCTTGGCATTTTAAACCCATACACGCCTAACTTTTTTATTTTTAAAATTTAGAATAAATTTATCTTTAAATAAAATCATTAAAATAATGTTTAAATAATTATCCAATCAATTCATAGCTTTCAAGAAGATTACAGTTTTTTTTATATAGTATTATTAACAATTACTTTATAAATAACTTAATATGTAGATTTTTTTAAATAATTATTTTTATTAATATTTGATGAGAATAAAGTATTTTTTTTATATAATTTTATTAAATTTACCATTATTAAATTTTTTTATACGTGAAAATAATTGATTCATAATTTTTTAATAAATAATCTTTTATATAAATATAAAATACTAGCCTAAGCATGTGGGCATCCCTCAGGCCTCAGGCCCACATGCTTGAGCTTTTGTTAAAAGTCCATGATTTTAGTTGTTGATTTTTTTTTGTTTTTTTTTAAGTTTATTTTTTAATATTTAGATTTTTTATTGAATTTTATTATTTATTGTGAATTGGTTTTGTATTTTTTGCCATACAATAAAAAATAAAAAATAATTCAATAAATTGGAGTTCATAACCTGAATTACAGGTTTGATGAGTTGACTAAAGTGAATCTAGCTTATTTTTTATTCTTTGATATTTTAGATTGGGAACTACCCAATTGACAAGGTCATGATGAAGCAACTTCCATACAATTGAATTTAAAATTCAAGTTAAGTAAATAGTCAGGTCGAGATTTTTCAAGTTTAAATTATTATATTGAGTTTAACGATAAAAAAAAAATCAACCACCTAGATATTTTTTTTATATATATATTCTAAGATCGTTTTTGGTCTAAATGACAATGAGACCGCGATCTATTTGTGGTCCATCATAAGAGGGCAAATAAAATTTGACAACCAACTTGTTCATTTTTCTTTTCTTAAACATCAATTGCAAAAATCTTGAAGAAATTCAAACACATGGAGATGAGAAAGACTTTGTTGCCCAAAATTGAAGGAAGAACCATCAATCATTAAATAAATACAAGTAATGTGATCTTCTAATCCACTGCGTGATTATTGCTACAAGGACACTTGAATCAATGAAAAGGATATTACATTGTTGTTGTCAAGGGTCCATTTTCTGTAACCCTCTTGCTTAGAGGCATATTCTTCGTAGCTGTCTTGGCTTTGTGATTTTGTGGTTGATCTTTTATTGGCATGAGCTCTATTATTAAACTCTTAATTAATCACCCAATCCCCAATTAAAAATACAATAAAACAATCCATTCTCACGACGACTAGGTCAAATGGTTTCAAATCAATTCTTTTATACAAGCGACTGTCATTAAATAATACATATTTTTTAGAAGTTATTTTTTTCTATGTAATTGACTTAAAAGAAAACCCTTTACAGCGAACAATAGTCATCCAATTTCCAGACACAAGAACTCCACAAATTGTCAATGCCAATCTTCAATGCAAACAATACTGGGAGCTAGATGCGGTACTGCTGCAGCTATTAAATTAATGATGTTTCTGTTAATGCTACAGAAATGAGAGCTGTAAGCACACAGCAATGGCCGCCATTCTGCATCAGGATAGAAAAAAGAAGAAGAAGAATCCCTAACCTGGCTCCTTAATTCAGTGTTATTAGTAAAATAATATCAATACTTGTTAATTAAATATAAATTTAATAGTTTAATTCAAAACAACAACATGTCTATCCTTCAAGGTAACGTGTTGCTGTTTCAGTGTTTGAGTTTTTATTTTATTTTATTGAAGTAGAAATTACTAACAATTAATATTCTGACATACGGATTCTATCAATAAAAATTTTACTGAAAAAATTATGTGTCCTACATCAATAAAATAATTCTATTGGTATAACTATTTAATAGTGTAGTGTTATTTATTAAATATAAATTTAATAGTTTAATTCAAAACAACAACACGTTGATTGTTTTCAAATTCATTCTCCAATCAAAGTTTATGATATATATATATTTTTAATTTGATCATCATTCTTTTAATTTTTCTTCCTTTTATTAAAGTTGATTTTCTTTTTAATTTAACACTCCAATCAATTTTTTTTTTGCCCTCTCATTTATTTTTTATTTTCATTTTCATCGGTGTTCTTTTAATTTTATATATATAATTAAAAGAACACCTCGAGTTTTTAATATATTAGATGAACTCAGTTTTCATGGTTTAACCCGACAAACCCGCAACCATGATCATGGACTTCATTAAATTTAATAGTTTTGTTTTTTTAATTACTTTTTACTTAATAATATAAAAAATTAATGGTGGCGTAAGAAATATATTTGAGTATCCATATTGCATCTCTGGAAATTAGTACTTTATTTGACCCGTGTTTCAACATAGGTTGGATAATGTTTTTTGACAAATAAAATCTTAATTATAAATCTAAAAGCTCATGCATGCATTTAATTAAATAAATTGAGAACTGTTTATGTCAGTAAATGCAAAAAAAAAAAAAAAGTGTTAATGCATTTATTCAACTCGTCTTATTAGGGATCAAATAATTTTTTTAAAGCAAAAGAATAAATGTGTAGGTGTTAATAACAATTTTTTTAATATCGAGTAAAAAATATAATTATGAATTAAAAAAAATGATGCTTATTTATAATAAAATAAAGCGAATATCATATGTGTTAATAAAAATGTATAAGATCTTAGATTATTTTTTAAAGTAGTAGAAAAATAAAATAATGTTGCAATTGTTATAGTGAAATACAATTTCCTTTTAGTCTTTGTATAATAATTTTTCAAAAAAAAATATCAGGAAAAAAAAGAAAAAATTTCAAAAACAAATTAAAAAATAATAAAGATAAGAACAAAAAAATTGATATAAATAAACCAAATGTCTAGAGTGATAAATATCCCAAATATAAAGAATAAAAAATAATATTTTTTTCCAAAAAAAAATGTAAATAATAATAATAAACTAGGAATTATAAAAGAACGAAGATAATAATAAAAAAATAAGTGAATGGAGAAGCAAATCCAAGCAAATATTTTTCTCCTAAAAAAACAAAAAATTACATTAATTTTCGCAACAGCTGCAGTGCCCACTACAATAAATAATTGAAATTTTTTTTCATAATTACGCAATTTCTAAGAAAAACACAAGACCTTAATTATATATATCCTAAAAAAAAAAACGCAAGATTACAATATAAACCAATTCTGGCATTTCACAACAACTATTTTTTAGATCTCTCGAGGAGAAATCACTGAAGACAACGAAAAGACACTTGCTTGCTCTGCTCATTATTATACATATATGAACTGAATTGGACGACTAAACCACCCTATTTAGTATTCGGTAGCTAGCTATATATGATCGGAAGTTATTATTATGCCTGCTTTTAAGTTTACTAATTGATGCGGCTGTAGCCCACAAAGACCTAATCCTTTTACGCCCTTTCCTTTTCCTCTGGTCTCTGAAAAAATCAAGGAGCACTAATCAATAATATCCAGAGTCCTGTATATCTTTCGCCATCAATATATCTTTTGGTTATTGCCAAAGCAAACTCATGGCAGAGACCCTCTCGCAAGAATTATTCAGGTACCAATCTGAAAGCAACGACTTGAGCTAGGATGGAGACCTTGCTTGGTAGAGGGGGGGTTGGAGCATGAATTCTAAAGGCATGACAAGTGCAAATATCACAAGGTAGGACCTAACATGAGATGTGTTCTTTCATCTTAACATGCCATTTTAGCAGACATTGAAGGTTACCTGTCATCCTTCTTCTCTGGGATTACATTTCCTCTACGTGTTCTTCTCATCCTTTTATATTAATCACGCTCCGGCGACGATATGATTGTGTGTATATATATATAATCACAAGGTTTTCACGACTAGTTCACATATCGCAGCATAACAAAAATATTGGGAGGGAGCTCCAGATATTTATTTTCACGCGCATCACACGTTCATGTAAGATATTTGCACTGATTTAATGTATTTAAATATATAAACTCTTCTCTGATATGAAGAATATTTAAACTAATCTTCAAGTTAAAGGCTGCCTGCCGTACGTGAACTTCCTTGACCGCCAAGTCTATCCTTTAAATTTATAATAATTAGGTGATTATGATAAAAGGGACACTTGAAGTGATAAATTATGGAATTATAAGTGCTTTATTAGAACCAAAAATAAAATAAAATAAAATTTAAGCGAGTGAATCTCTTTCCTTTAGGCTTGGTTTGTAGGAGAGGTAGAATTTGTCCTTACAAAATTTAAGCGAGTTTGAAATAATTTTTTTTATTTGGGAGACTTTTTAAGGGAAGGTAAAATTAACACTCAGGGGGTAAGATTTAACCTCCAAGGCTAGTTTATTATTATTATTATTGTTTTTTTTTTCTCTCCTCCCTCTTTACCTTCAAATTAAATACGTACATGCCAAATAATTTTTTTTTAAAATTTGTCTCTCGCTAATTATTACTGATATATTTTTTTATATTTTTATTAACATTTCACCCTTTAATTTATTAGCGCACCAAATATTCTTAAAATAAAACTTTTATATCCTTAAAAATCATTCTTATAATAATTATGTTTATAACAATTTACTTTTATTTCTTAACCCCGTACCAAATGACACCTTAAATATCTAAATATGTTGGATTTTCTTCCGGATATGTCTTTTAATTTTAAAATAAAGTTATTAAATCTTGCCGTCCCTTATATGTATTGTCCGGAAAATATCCCTCAAAACACATAAATCTTAAATAATTTTGAAAAAAAATACGAAACAACTATTCTGAATACAGGCTGGTGTTATAGCTCTTAGATAAGATAGAAATGAATGCCACGTGTACTGATTAGAAATAATAATAAAAAATATTATGATTATACAAAATCCTAAATGAATTCAAGAAAAAAGAAATCTGTAAAGGAAGGAGTTGCAAAGCGAATAAAGATACTACACAAAAACAAGATAGGCGTAAGATCTTGAGTTGGGGGCCCAAATCCCAAAAGACCAAATAGAAGCTGCGTACGGAGCTATTTATATTTTATACAGCAGCGATTAAAGGGAAAGGAAAATAACTGCACCAACAGAAAAAGTAAATAAATAAATAAATAGAAAGCCCTCGTGATTCTTTTTCCCCCCCTTCTCCATTTACCTCTTTTTTTTTTTTTTTGTTATTATCAATCTTCTCTTTCTCTTTCCTTTTCTTGTGCACAGAGCTCCCTCCTCCTCCTCCTCCTTCTCCTCTCCTCTCCTTCTATAAATACATCACTTTACTTTCTATGTGTGTTGCCTCCCTCTCTCTCTCTCTCACACACCTTTTATTATCTCTACCTGTTCTGTTTTTTTCTTTTTTTTCTTACCATGAAAAACGGCTAGAGGAGCTAAAGAGAGACACTGAGGCAGACACACACAGGCTTTCTTTCTTTCCTTGTTGTAATAGAATTACTATTTTTTAAGACACATCAAAGTTGTTAAAAATACCACCACTGCTACTCTACATTGCAATGTCGGCTTACAGAGATGAAGATCCTCGTATTCATGACATCAAAACTAGGATTCGTGTTGTTCCCAATTTTCCAAAACCAGGTTTTTTCTGTTTTTTTTCTTCTTGGTTGTTGAGAAACATAGACTTGGCGGAAATAGCTTTATGATCTGGAATTTTAGAGTTAAATTCAAGAATCGGTTGCTGCAACTGGGTTTTGCATACGAAGTTTCTTCTCGATTCAAAGTTTTGTTCCTTTTTAAAATCTTCACCTAGTTGTTTGAGGTCAAACACGTTTAAGCTTTCATGATTCAAGACTGTACGTGCTTTTCCATATATATATATATACTACTCTACTGGCGGTGAAAAGCAGAGAATCTATGGCTGTGCTTCTTTTCTGGTTATAAGTTTATCATTGATGGTTTATTATGGCAGGTATTATGTTTCAAGATATCACCACCCTATTACTGAATCCTAAAGCATTCAAGGACACAATTGATTTGTTTGTTGAGAGATACAAAGGCAAAAACATTTCAGTTGTTGCAGGTAAAAAAAACAAAAAACAAAACTCACAAGAAAGAGTGAAAGACCCCATTTCTGCTTTTTATTCTTTTTTTTTCCTTAGCATATTTTCATTCTGTTTGAGGTGTAATTAGAAATCTGATTTTAGGCCTTTTAACAACTGATCTTGGGTTCAAGGTGGTAGGGTCCTTTTGCTTACATAGCAAAATGCACCACTGCCTAAGTTTCTTTTTTTCTTTTTATGACTGGCTTTTTGATGGGCTCATTTAATGCTAAATGGGAGTGACTGTTTGTGTGTATGTGATGTTTAGTTTTTCTTTCTTCTTTCTTGTTCGCCTTTTTTCTGCTAGAGAGTGATTTCTTGTTTGACTAATGGGCTTTGTTAGTGTGGTGTGCCATTGATTGCTCTCTGTTCATTTTTCCCCCCTTAGCGGCTCTCATCTGACCACCTCTACTTCTCTCTATTGTTGCTGTTGTTGTTGTGGGCATGTGCTAGGATCTGATTTGGGTGGATTGTGGTTGGTGATGGATGCCCACCTTGTTAAAAAAAATAGGTGGACCCAAATGATGCTAAAGTTAAGATGGGCCGGCTTCTTTTGGCTCTATTGTAACGTAGATTTCCCCATTTTACTGTTTGATGTTTCGATCCCATACCTCGGTTATATTGTCTCTTGTTTTTAGTCATATCCTTTTACTTTTCCTTTTGCAGTAGCCAGTTTTGCACCTGAAATTGATGGCATTGTGAGGTCTTAAATGACGAACCGCTATCTTTCTTATAGTGGTTTTAGGTTTTCTCCTGCGATGGGTGATTTTGTAAGATGGCCACGGTCGCATCCCTCTTTGGTTAACTGGGTCATGTTCATTCAGAAACTCGTGTCTTAAGTTGCTTATGAGTGATTTTTTATTAGCCGCACGTAATGTGTTGTCTTGCACTTCCAAATAATAGCAAACTATGCATACTTGAAGAGGTTTCATGATCTCTTACTGATAGTGCCGTTAGACCTCATTTTGATTTTGCTTTTCGAAGATGAAGGATTCGGTCAGCATTTAAGTGTACTTTGCTTTGTCCCGTTGTGTGGGCATTAGAATCTGTCTCTTTGTACCACGTGGATGAATTTTGTCTTCTTGTGTTTATGTGGAACTTTATACATTAGTGGAATCTTCTTTAGAGATTTTAGTTTCACATGGAAAAGTTTCGGCCTTTTCCCTTGCCAGATAATTATCTGTGTTTTTCGTACCTGTCACCAGTCTATTGATGCTACCACTGGATTAGCTCTAGTGCATGTGTTCCGCGTTTGGTCAGTTGGAGATCTAGCTTATCAAATTCCAGTGCAGGTTTATGTCACATTCAAGTATTTCGGGCATTGACTCTTGCCACTTGTGCTTAAAATAATCACATTCATCATGATTTCTGTTGTTCTCTGCACAGTCCTATTCATCATATTTTAGATGTGGAGTCTTCCAACACTGTATATACAATGCTTTGCAGCTCATATAATTCTTTTTCCTTGATGGAAGTTCTGATAAAAACAATTTGTTGGTCAGAAAGTTTTCCTTTGCATCATTTGCGTGTCCTAGCTTTTGTGTCGTTCGACTGCCAGGGGGCATTTTATGGTTTTCATCACTTGAATTACTCCCAAGTCCCATGGTGATCAAATCTTAAATGTGTTTCTTGATAAGATATCTTGTAGCCTGCTTTGATTCTCTCCTGCAAATTTTGTGAACTGCTGCCACAAAGTTTGTACTTGCCTCCTGTTACTGTTTATTATTATTATTACTTACAAGTAGTCAAGATTCTGACTTTTGAGCAGTTTCCATGTGAGGTACTATTTCAAGAATCGAAAGCTTAATTAATGGATACTTCTCCCTAATACACACATACAAGACTGATGTTTTAACTAATAAAAGAGCTCAGCAATCTGTTTAGCGTATCAGAAATTTGGACCTAAAATGTGAGCAATTGTCTTTTTCAGGAATAGAGGCTCGGGGATTTATATTCGGACCTCCCATTGCTTTGGCAATAGGAGCAAAGTTTGTTCCTCTGAGAAAACCAAGGAAGTTGCCTGGTACTCCTCGTCTCTTTACTAATAACCTTTCTGCAGTGGCATGAACATGTTTATATTTCAAGATGTATTTGGTACGCTCATGATAAATAGCAAGCTATATACTGATCGTACATTATTTGATCACTGTATTGCATTTATTTCTTCTTCTCTGCATGCTCTGGGATTCTACAATTAATACTGATATATTTTTATGGCGCTTCACAATTTTTATTGAAGTTAAATCGACAAAGGTGTAACTTGAAACTAAGACCTCACCCCTCTCGCTTATGATTGTGGATATAGGCACTACTCCTTGAACTACATTCTTGGAGCTACGCTCATGTGGAGCAATAATCAGCCGCTGATTTACATCTTAATTTTATACTTTTATAGTTGCTAAAGTGTTAGTTATTGTGTGTACTATACAGTTGGTCCATTTGGTAAATTAGCACCCTTGTATCCAATGTACTTTGTTTTATCCTTATTAGGCATGATAGTGGATGTCCATTCTGCGTTAGAAAGCCAAATATATTCCTCACAGTTGATATGGTTACTGTATTAACAGAATGCCTGTCTTCTTCACTCTGTTAGCCACCCAACCAGTATAAGTGCTTGAGTGATTTGCATTTTCCTTTTCTTTTCCTCCTCCACTGCTAGCTTAGCTGTGTGGAGTGAGTTTGTCCACATTAATTTTCACTCTCCATATCATCTGTCACATCAGAGAATCTTTCAGACACATAAGTATTGATGTCATTGATTTCTGTAGATGTCTCTGTTTTATATGGACTAAAAGTCTCAGCTTCAAAGACGCTACATGTGATACTTAAATTCATATTTTCTCTGTTTACAATCTTGTTAATACTTATTGTCGTGTTTACAGGCGAAGTTATTTCAGAAAAGTATATTCTAGAATACGGAAGAGATTGTCTTGAGATGCATGTTGGAGTAGTCAAATCGGGTGAACGTGCTTTGGTGGTTGATGATTTGATTGCCACTGGTGGCACTCTGTGTGCTGCCATGAATTTACTCGGTAAACCTGTTTCTTGTTAAAAGACTTGAGATTAATGTATGTGTTTTAGTTGTTACGTGAGCTGTCTGTATAACAATTCATGTATACAAGACCATTGATGAAAAAATACGCAAGATTGTCGTATTCATTCTTAAATGTGATAAGAGAACAATGATCCAAAAACACTGAAATATTTATGTTTGATTAAAATACAAATTCAGCTTCTAGTCCACTCATCTGGGACATTTAAAATGTCAATCAATCCAAATGAACTAGCAATGAAACATGCTATCTGGAAGTGAATGATAAACAAGTTTTAATGGCAATATTCTACAGCAGGAGTGATGCGTTACTTGCATTATACATAATGTAAATGTTGGTTGCAGAGCTGTTCAAGTCTTCATAAACAGTAGATCCATTTACATGACAAATTAGAAACCCAAGTTTTGCTGTACTAGAAAAAGAAGATACTGAATAACAATTTTCACCAGGGGTTCATTGCTTCCCATGTGATAGAGAAGTTACTACAAGGTGATAGTTTTATGATCTGATCAATGACTAATATTTTGATAAATTTGTCTCCTTGTTGATTGCTTTCTCAGAAATTTCACTGAAGCATGATCCAATTCCTTGCGATATATTTTGTTTGTGTATTATCCAAACCTTTGTTCTGATTGAGTGCACGGCTTGACGATATTATCTTTCAGAACGTGCTGGAGCAGAAGTGGTTGAATGTGCATGTGTAATTGAATTACCAGATTTGAAGGTGTGTATGCTTCCATATTTTCTTAGTTTTCACTATTTTTCTGTTAATCTGTGTTTGGAGTTTCTGTTAGAAACGGGACTTATCTGTTGCTTTGATGTCTTGAATTTTTCTGTCCTCTGTCAGTCTTTCTCACTCTCACACACACTCTGTAGCTAATCGTCTTAGTTACTTGAACGGATAATGGGTTGCATAATTCAACAGTTGACGATCTATGTTCTTGTAATCCTAGGATTTTCAAACGTAACAAGAAAAAACTTCCCTTTTAACTGACGTCTCAAGTGCCTTATTTTGACCTATGGCTTGAACTCTCTAGGTCATCCTTTTACTACTTGTGTCTCTCGGTGGCAGCTTCCCTTTAGTTGTTGGTTTCATTTCCTGAGCCTTCTGCCGCGTAAACCAGTTAAAAGGTCTGGATATTCAAATATAAGATTTTCAACGAAATCATAATTTTTAAAGATGGAGTTACCAGCATAGAATTTCTGGGGTAAATAGCTCAATGTGTCCCTTGTATAAATGGTCAGGTCTTCAACATGTCTTTATGTTTTTTATTATATCTATTATGTCCTTGTATAGCATCAAATTCTCCAATGTAAATTAACATAACTATACTTTTCATTCTTAAAATATCCTTAAACTATACAAAAATATATTATGTTAAAAAAAAAATTAATGATCGAGTAATTTTAAAACTCTTTTATTCTTAAAACATTCTGAGAAAATTTTCTATTATATCCTCTTGTATAACTCGAGGTTAATTTTGGAATGAAAAAAATATAATTGTCAATTTGAGTGGAAAAACTTGAAGGTTATATTGAAGAATTACTGTACAAGGACATAATGGACTCAAAGATAGGGGTATATAAAGACTTTTCCAATTATATAAGGATACAAGGATAGATTAAGCTATTTACCTTTCACAATCTCGAGAATAATTTTTTAGTGGTACCTTGAGGTTCCGTGTCAAAATTGGCCTGGATAATTTAATGGTTCTAAGCAAGTTTTCTGCTGATTTTGCATGGGGTGAAACCATTATGTTCCAATCCTGTCTACGAGAGATCTTTTGCTCATCACTTTCTATGGAAATAATGGAACTACTAAGTTCGTACAAAAGTGAATTTAGTCCTTGTGAGATTAGAATTTTGACTTCATGGTGTCAAATGGAAGAGGATTCCTAAGAAGTGAGTTTTCTTCACTATGTAAAGAACCTTTAAAGAGGTTTTGATCACCACTTCAGAACCTTAATCGTGTCTTTCCAAGAGCTACACCGTGTCCAAAAATAATGGGTTAATGGAGACCTTTTTTTTTTCTCCAACCCAGAGCAGTATATGCATTCCAATATTTTTTTTCCAAATAATGCAACTTCAGGGTTGTTTCCCTTAGAATTGCCTTTTTATGCTCGTCTGTAAAGTGCAGGTGCTTCAAGGAAAATTACTTTTTCCTTGTTCTGTTTTCATGGAAAATAGGCTTGAGATGAAGTTTCTGTAAGCAGGGTTAGAGTAGCATCACAGCATGACTTTGATGTAAATGCTGATTTTGCTGTGGTTCTGAAGCTCAGCAAGTGCTTAAATTGGCAATGGCTTTACTCTTAAACTCTAATGGTTAATATAAAAGTAGTGCCGCTTATCTGCTGAGTTTATCGATACTTTGAAACTGGCACTTGGATGCAATGCAGTGAAATATATTAAATCAAGATATTGTTACCTCTCTTTTTAAGTGAGCAGCATCACTTCTGTAAAAATTGCAGTTGCACCTTAACGTGTCATTTCAGTTTGTTAACATGGGTGTTAATTCTCATTCATGAATGCATTTTTTTAATTTTATGACAATAACAATTCTCTGCTACAAAAATGGTATTCCATTATCACATTTATGGGTCTGATGTTTCAGGGTCGGGAGCGATTGAATGGCAAGCCATTGTATGTACTCGTGGAGTCCCATTAATCATGGCAGATGATACAATTCTCCTGTGATGATGCAGAATGATAAATGTACATTAGAGGGATATCATTTGTTATTTTTCAGCTGGAATTCGCCTTTCATTTAGCCCAATTGTTTTGACTATTAGTGAGTTTTTGATCAATCATGGTAGTTGAGACCCTTACCATGTAATGCAGAAACATCGAATTTATGTGAAGGGCTTGATTTTAAGGAAATGATTGTAGGAATTTCTCCTTTTTATTTTTCCCATCTGGAAGATGAATTCAACCTATCTTGTGTTCATCCGAGGTTCAAACTTAAACTTTCAGAACAGAGATTATGTTGCAATCCAATTATTCTCTGCCAGACAAGGCAGCAGGCATAACGAATGGAAGATTCAATGACAAACGGAAACGAGTCAAAATGACGATGCTTTCCTTGCTCACTTCTTCTCTCCATCATGTTACTTAAATTAACATGGATGGATTTTGTAGAGTCCACTCCAGAGTTTGCTGTGTTAGTGTAGTTTTCCTGAACACATGGCTATGATATTTTGCTGTTACTGACGCTCGCAGAATGAAAAGCAGTATTCTTCCTTGGAGAGGAAAAACCTTGCTATGATAAGAGGTTGATGTTTTGCTCGCAGAATGAGCTGTCTTGATCAGTTTCTGGTTCCAATGGGATCTAACTGGACTGGACATGTACTCCTTGAACCTCAAAAGTCTAAATCGGAAATCTTTGAATTTCTTTGTTTTTTTTGTTGTATTGGATAGCCAAGCAACTATGTCATGGAATTTGTGTCAGCTATGGAGTTACAATCTTTACTTAAACTACCAAAACATATAGGCAGGTAAGTGCATGGTAGGGGGTCATAGGTTCGGAATTAGATTAATGAAACAATAGGATGAGAAGTGTTTATCAAAGATGGTGACCACGAACCATCTATCTGCCTTTCATTTTCAACCAAGGGAAGCGATTGCTCAATCAACTTGTTCAAAGTTTGACATGTTGATTTTATGTTTGAAAATCTGACATTTTAATATAATAACTACTCAAACTTCTTTATTTATAAATAATTTAAATATTAGATAAAATATTATTAAATAATTCATATGTGAAATGTATATGTTACACTGTTTATTTTACAGCACATCCGAGTCGGCCTATTTTTTTTATTAGCCTTTGAACAATTATTTCATTTTAATTATTAAACTTTTTTGTTTTCGTTTTCATGTTATGTTTACACTGTTTTAAGTTTAATAATTTATTTCGGTTCACATGCTATAAAAAAATTATCATGACATTAAATTAAAGCTTGATATTACAAAATAGAATTTAAGTTTATTAATTATAAAAGAAAATCCAACATTGAGGATTAAATAACTCTTCAAAATGCCAAACTCTCGCTCAATAGTGTTCCATATGAACAACATTGAGGATTAAATAACTCCTTTTTTTTTAATGAATGGTTCGTAAATTCATTCAAGTGATATCGAACTCCATGTAAAGGAGAAATGTTTTTTCTTTGAATGTTGTAACTGGCATCACCATGATAATATTTATCTATAAATAAGAATAAAATATATTACTATGTTTTTTTTTTAATTTAGACATTTGGTCAAAGTGATTGCTCAATCAACTTGTTCAAAGTTTGAAATATTTTATTTTATACCTTTTTGAATTTTTAGACCACTTAATTTTAATAGTGCATCACCTAAAACACGTGAATCGTGTACACTTCCTTCCCAACAAGCTAAAACATATATAAACCTCAAATCAAAATTTATAGCTACTAAAACATTTCCAATTGTTCCTTCTTTTCTACCTTGAATTTCAATAGGAATATTTAAAAGAACATGGTTATCATTAATTACTCTCACACAATTCTATATAAATATGAAACAATAATGATAAACTTTTTCTTCTTGACGTAATTAATTAATGTATAAAAATATTAGTATTATTCTCATGCTTTAAAATAAAGATAAAATCTTTGATTATTCATTATTTCTACAAAAACCATATCCTTTGGGTATTTAATAAGGTGTTTGCACAACTTAAAAACAACCTTTAAAACAATTCTAAAGTAACGATGAATAATTTCAATGTATTTATAGTAAATACCACTAACAAAATGAAATCTTGGGTCTCATCCCATAATTTGTAAGAACACAATCACATGCTCCCTAATAAACACAATTTTAGTTTATCATAATAGGTCATGACTTGTGAAGAAGTCACACAAATGATAAAATATATGTGGTTTTGTACGAATTTGTTCGACACAATATCTATCACCTAGATCCAAAATGTTATTCATATAGAATTCTCTTCGAGCAACTATATTTATATGTGATTTTCTTAGTATATAATTCTATTTTCTTCTCGTTCAATAATAATAACCCCTGCAGCTATAATGGATAAAACTGCTCATATACATGTTGTATGAATAGATTTATTATTTATAACAAGCAAGTGAAATTCTTGGATAACAAAGACAAATTTGTTTTTGTTAAAAATGGTGGATGGCAAGTCCATTGTTAGAGTACCCAAAGAAATATTAATCATAGTATTACAATATAAGAGGCAACAAAAAATATATTGCTTTGCAAGTGTAAATATTCCAAACCACAATGACTCAACACAAAACACCCTTTATGGCTCTATCTTAAGAAACCACACCCAATCACCACCCAAATTACTACATTATCTTGCAGCCCACTAATAAATATCAAATTAAAAGTGTTCAAAGTCATAAGTTAATGCATAAAACTATTTAAAAAAAATCAAACTTTGTTATTTTGGACCTCTGCATTTAATGTAGCTCTAATACTCTATATATACAACATTATCAACTGTTAGATATTTATTACGCAAATTTGTAAGATGTATAAAAGTTCATAAACTAAAGTGGTGTAATTATGTTATGGACCAACCAAAACTATGCTTACAATAAGACAATTTATAAACTAATATTAGAACCCGACTAACTTGAACTCATAACTAAACCTTTTGCATGATGGTCTCTTATATAATATATATAATATCTAGTGTTCTTCCTGAAAACAATACCTAACATGTTTTGCTGTAAAAGTTATGTATCTCCCTCACCAACAGTCAATCTAGAACGACATTAAGTTGCAAAAAAAGGCTGTGTTTTTTTTACCTGTCAACACTAAATGTTTTCTGATCCCTGTGGCACTGATCACACCATATTTCTTAATAACTCAATCCTTTTTCTTCAACTACTCCTATTATGACCAATTATAAACATTGTTAGACTTAGCACTATAAAACAAAACATGTAAACTAAACTAATCATGTCAATATACGAAGCATCAACCTAGAGAATAATGCATTTGTTTCATTGGAAAGTTTAATCCCTTATAACGGATTAAGGTTTGCCTCCAAACTTGGCTTCTTTATGACAACATTATTCCATAGTTCATACTTCAGTTTCTTTAATATTATAGAAAGCTTAATTTGTCTTAAATTCGTAATGTACTTCACTATTTTCTAAATTTGTCGCCATTAACTACAAAAATACACCTGTTGATTCATGCATAAGAAATACAAAATAAAATCAAGTTCAGTAATAGAAGATTTATGTCTTTTTTAAACAAATAATCAACATTCTTCATTGATGATTCAAGGAAGGCATATCCACCAATATATCAGTCTAATTTTGCTCAACCGGATCGATCGATCTAGGGACCTAAGCAAGGCTATAGCCTCTAAGATAAGAATCCCTATTTCCATCATTAGCAATAAACTTTCTTAACATCTTGCCCATAAAACCTAGATTCAAATCTCCTAAAACAAAAATCATCAAAATCAACACTCAAATTCAAAGAGACTAGCCAACAATAATAGAAAGCAATTCATTCCTTTACAAAGAAAAGTTTAACAAAAAAATCATCAAATAAATCACAATTAAAAAAAAACACATTATGAGAACTGTTTCAATGGGTAAAATAATTGAAGCAAGTCAATTGAAAATGTAAAGCAATAATTGACGAAGCAAAGACAATAATCATCTGAAACAAGAAACTAAGGCATGAGGTTTGCTCCCTCTATGGTCTCAGGTTCAAGCCCTGTGGTTACTCATATGATGGCCACTGGAGGCTTACATAGTCGTTAACTTCAGGTCCCGTGGGATTAGTCGAGGTGCGCGCAAGCTGGCCCGGACACCCACGTTAAACTAAAAAATCTAAAAACAAAAAGAAAGTAAGGCATGACCGAGACCAACAAGTAAGGACAATCGATGAACAATCGTTTCTTGTTCCTTTTAGAAAATCACAAAGAAGCCAAGGCACAGGGCTTTGAGGTTTGTGGGCTTCTTGTTCTTCTTGTTATGTTTTTGAAGAGGGAAGCAAGAGGCAACTATAAATGAAAGTATTGTTGGTCAACGGTGGTATCTATCGATACCTTCTCCATGCCTTTCGTTTTATTAAGTGATATGTAGGAATAACATTTCAATGAGAGAAAATGGATTTTGCCTACTGAAATAGTTATCCCATTAGAGCTACAAAAAAATGGATAATAATTAAATTAATATTTATTTTAGTTTTGACTTTTATTTTATATCTTGCATGGGAGATGATCTTGTAATTCAATAAATTTCTTTTACAAAGAATCCAACACTTAAATATTATTATCATAATTTTATAGTGTTCCCATTGCTCATCAATGTGCAAATAACTATATTATAACAGTTTCGCAGAGTCAAATCTCATTGTCAATTTATTTTTTTAAGGAAGAAACTACCCCGACTTTGCCTTGTCTTGTTGTCAGCACTGGAGCTCCAACAAAGAATGAGTTGATAGCTTAACAAATCAGCATCAATCTAATCGTAAAACGACTAAGGACCCACACACACACAAACACTTTCTTGACCAAACTCTCTTCTTTAATCACAAAAAAAGTTACAAAAGAACAAGAGTTGGTGGGCTGGTTAATGAGCAATCATAGCAATTATTAGTGCATTTAAACAAGAACAGGCAGGTAGCTTAATTAGCATTTATCAACCCAATTTCTCCCACAATAACCACACCATTCAAAATAAAAATTATCCACAGCTCAGCATTTAAAAATCAAGAAGCAAAGAAAAATTGTGTTGAAAAATGCACCCTTTTTTTAATATATATAAGAAAAAGGAACTTCCCTGGAGATAAAAGAAAAGAGGGAAAATAATTTCCACGTATTTTTACAATCTATAGATAATAAGAAAACAAGGCAACACCGCACGACTATCAAATACCAGCAACTCGCCATTGTCCCCACTCACCGAGTCAAACCCGACCCGACAGTCATCTATCAACGAATCAAAACCGATTTGCTTTGTAACCCGACCCGCTACGACCCGACAAACAAGCATTGCTCTCCTTCCCCTACCAGCACCAGCGCTCTCATGAGCTCCTCCACTGCCGGAGAACGTGCAAACCACTGCCCCTTTCCCCCCTGGGAAAACCCACGCAACACCACGCGCGTCATGTACACCTCCAGCGGGACCCAGGCAATAAAACCGCATCATCTCGTTTCCATCGGCGACGCACCTTGCATTCTCCTCCCACGTGGTCCCACCCGACAACCCGGCCCGGGTTTTAACAATGTCTCGGTATTCTTCAAATCGGGTCACCGTTCTGGGCCCGTTTTGCACTTTGAAAATCATCTCGATCCGACCCGGAAATGATTTATTGCTCCAACTCGTGTGAAAGATAATCTCTACCACATTTCTCGAAGGGTGTCCCTCGGGCAGCTCGGCGAGGGCAGGGAAAACCGGGTCAGGGTTGCGGGCTGACCGAGAAAGCGTCGGGGGTGTAGAAACGTGTTCAGGTTTGGGCTTTTGTTGGTTCTGATTGATAGGATGGTGTTTAGGTTTTGGTTTCTTGGTTTTGGTTTCAATAATGACATCTTTAATGATTTTTGAAGAGGTTTTCCTGCAACTGGAACTGGGCAGTAAGTGTTTGGGGTTCGGGTTAAAAACATCATCAAATGCTCTTGACTTACATTGCAATGACTTAACCCACCCGCTCGCCATTGAACGGACCAACCTGCAGATTAATGGTTACTTCCAGCAAAGCAAATACTTGCTGTAATGTTAAAGGACTCGAAAAGAGAACAAGAACGAGAGGGAGAGGGAGTTTCTTGAATTCTTGTCTTTCTCCTTCTATCTTGAGTTTCCTGGGTTAGAGTTTTTGGGGTTGTGTTTGGTTTTCTTTTTCATGACAGCAGAGGCGAGGAGTTTGTGTTGTGTAATGTAAAGAATGGCATGGAAGGGACATGGCGCGATAATAAATGGACTGCCCCTGCCTCTGCCCCTGCCCCTTTCTCACGCTCACGGGGTATGTTTTTGAAATGACGATAATGACCTAGATAGGGTTCATCTCTGATTGCCCACGTGCGCGCGCGTTTTGTTTGTTTAATTTGGTTTTCCTGACGTGATAGATAGAAAAGGAACAGAAGAACGAACGTTGCTTTATGTGGTTTCTGCCGGTAAAAAAAAGAAGAAGAGAGATGTGGTTCAGGTGAATTTTCTTTTTACCACAGGTAAATATTTTGGGTTTTGAATGGTGGAAGGTAAAGGTTTAAACTTTTTATTGGCCTCATTTGCCGGTTTTTAATTTAATGCTGTTGAGAGGGAGAATGAAATTGCCATATCTTTTCGAGTTAAGTATCCTCTCTCTCTTTCTCTATGTATGTATGTATGTATGTATGTATCCATATAAAGTAAAGAAATTTGGTTGCTTTGGAAAGGATCTCATCTTATCAATACCTTTTAATTTCATCTTTAATGCCTTTTTCAGTACAATTTCGTTTATATCGTGTAAAATATTTTTTAATGGGCTAGAAAAGTACTAGATACCCCGCACTACATTGTGGGGTTAAATTATTATTATTATTTTTATAAAGAATAATTTTGAAAAAAGATTTAAATTTTTTAATTTTAAAAGCGACTTCATAAAAAGAACTAAGTCAATCCGAGTTAATCCATTAAACTCGTGACCCTATAAAAAGATTAGAATAACCCAATATAAAAAAAAAACAAATAAAATCACAAAACTTAGTTAAAAAAAGATTAAAAACAATGTCGAATGATGAAATAAAAAAAATAAGTAAAAAAAAAAAACAATGTAAACCTGCACTCACTTTCCAAAATTGTAACTCATGTCATTAGACCGGAAGCATCCTATCTGAAAAACCACGAAACCCAGTCCCCAACCAATCAAATATTAAAGGATGAAATTGAAAAAAATAATTAAACTATACAAAAGGATTCAAAACAACAAATAACAATTAAAAGAATGAGAATCAACATTGAAATAAAAAAATTAGACTACTATTTTTTTTATTAAAGGATAAAAAATAACAATTAAAAGAATAAGGATAAAAATTAAAATAAAAAATAAATTAGAGGACAACTACAAATTTTTGATTGAATGTTGAGATTGAAAAGAAAAATTAATTTAACAAAATTACAATTAAAAGAATGAAGATCGAATTTAAAAAAATAAATAAATTAGAGGATAACTATAATTTTTTTTATTGAAGGGTAAAATTGAAAAAAAAAATTAATTCAATAAAAGGATAAAAAAAATCAAAACAATAAGGGTGAAATTAAAAAAAATAACATATCACTAATTGAGATTAGATGATGAAATTGAAAACAAATTAAAATTTTATAAAAGAACCAAGAGTGAAAACTAGAAATCAAAAAAATAATGACCAAAATTGAACTCTCAATAAATAAAAAGATAACTCTAATATTTTACATGGTTAGCGCAAATTAAAAAAAAAAAGGGAGAGAAAAGATGAGAAAAAAAAACAAAAGTGTCTTTGGCATTTTACTGTTGCACCAACACCAAGACGTACCACCCTAACCGGAAGAGATCGGTGCAACGCTTCCAATTACATGGTAAAATAGAGATTTTGGCTAACGTACCGTGGAGATTAATTTGAATAGGAGTGATAAAAGTGAACCACATGTATGTATGTATGTATGTATGTATGTATATACATTCGCTTCTTTTCATTCTTAAACAAAAAAAAAAAAAAGGATAGTTTTCTGGTTTTGACTTCTTTTTCAGAAAAGACAAAAGCAGGGAGGTATTTATGGCTTTCTTTGGAGGTTGGAATCCCACACCCACTTAAATCTGTCAAGCCATATCAACCCTGTATTCGAAGATTTCTTTAGTCTGAGATAATTGATAGCATTTTGCAAATTAATTGATCTGTGCTCAACGAGAAAGAAAATTATAATGATCAAATATTGTGTTTTTGTTGTTGTTGTTGGTCTGTTAATAATAGTTAATCACCCTATATCGATCGGTAAAGCTGCTTGTCTTCGAGCTATATGATCACAGATCACCGGTCAACAAAGGAAAAGAAATATTATATGTCTTCTCTTATTTGGTAAATCCCACAATATCATTCTGACGTCCCTTTCTCATTTTAACCTTGTTGTGGACATTTTTATTAGAAAATGCTGAGTAGCTTAAAGTTCATGATCAGTTCTCATTTCGGGCGTACCATCCATCTGCCCTAAACATAAAAAAAACTTAATTATTCTGCATCAACATAGTATAAATTAGTTAGCACTCAATCCAGTCAAGTCATTTTCCATTAAAGGCCAGCTGATCTGCCACCTGGTTTTGAATGCTTCGCGTCTAGCTTTGTTTCTCCTTCAAATCAAAGGAACATTAACTATAAACAGTTTTCTTGGTGGGGCTGAAGTTTCAATGCAATAGGAAACCCTATGGGACCCCTCCAGGTTTTTTGTTTTGGTCTTTATGCATTATGTATTGACTCACCTGCACATATATAGGCAGTCTTGACAAGTTTCTCTATGATCAGCATTAGCGCTTTCAATATCAAAGAACGAAATAATTAGTTACAGAGACTTGTTTGAGTGATATACTTAAGAGTTGCGCCTCCGTGCATTATAAGTAATCCCCGTTGTGTTCACGACGGAATTCAAGAATTTTTCCAGTGGCAATTTTCTATTTTGCGTATAGAAATTAATTCCTTGCATTAAAAAAAGAAAAGTATGGAGGACCGAAGAGGTGGAATCTTTTATTGGAGTTTGAAATGGTACAGGTGAGAGAATAGAAGAATAGAAAGAGAATGGAAACTGCAGAGAACGCAATATCTAAAAAAGCACTGAAATTTAAACTAATATATAAAACGACAATTTGTCTTCCACATTTATTTTTCTTTTTGGATTTTAATATTCCTGATATCAACCAGCATCATGAGCTACACTCAAGATAGGTAGCAGGTCGCTATTCAAAATGTTTGGTGCTCATTGGGATAATGGCTAGCGGTTATGTTAGGAGGCGACAGCATTGATTTGTGTAACCCTAACAATAATTTTATATCCATCTTTTCCATGGCAAGCAGTACTTACATGGCTCAAGTCCTTAGAACCAGTGACTGATATGGACGCCCATTTAGCTATCGTAGCAGGAAATTTGAATCAAGCAAGTCTTGATTATATGGTAATAATGAGATACCATACGGTCATTTGATTAAAAGAAGTGCAAGAGGTTTGGCATGGAAATGGTTAGGGCATAAAAGCTAAATATTGGTGGGTGAAGGTGGGGTTGTGGTTGGGTCGCCAGCCTTAGCTCTCACGCCTGTAGAATCTATTTGAACTCCGGGAACTGCGTTGAATGTGGCGTGCTTGGTTTTTAACAAGCCCCCAGAATTTCTACTTTTTAGCCTCTTCAGTCTTCACCACTTTTGTTTCGAAAATGGTATGCATGTTTTAGTTTTCTTGGAGAAGCTTGTCTAACCATAAGTCCTTCTCGCTTTACTTCTAAACTTCTAGGTCTCCTTCATAATCTTTACGAGACCTAAATGATTTTACCTCTTAACTTTTGTGCCCGTAGTGGGGACTTGTGTGTTTTGCTTTTACCTCAGTACTAGGTAAAGTATTCTATGTTATCATTAGCGATGTTTATGAATATAGTTATTGTGGTAAAGTATTCTATGTTATCATTAGCGATGTTTATGAATATAGTTATTGTGGATTTGAATCCGTATCTAACATAACATGTGATATTTTACAATTAATAAACCAACTCATTCAATTTGTTTTAGATCCAGATGGGTTAGATATTTCAGATTGATCTATTTTTTATGAATATTATAGATATTTATGAATTAAATTTATATTGCTAATTTTTATAGGTTCGTATTTAGATACAAACCTATAATATAGATTGTAGATGTCATGACACCTCTAATATTAGATCTAATTTTCATACCTTACACCACCATTAAATTTTAGTTACCCCCCTTTCCTTCCAACAAAGAGACAAGCTCTTTTTTATTACGTTAAATAAATATAATAAGAAACTCACTAACAAGAGCTTTGAAGAAGAAACATTTATAAAAAAAAAATCAAAATAAATATTCAATCCATAAACTATCAAATATAAAGACAAAAGGAATATAGGGTATACGGGTTGATCGAGTTTTATAAATCTCGTCCTGCCACTCGATTCATGATATCCATTTCTTAGTTTTTTGACACACTATCATCTATAATATCCACATTATCCAACTTTGACGGGCTGGATAGTGCAAATATTACAGATGAGCCGAGTTTCCTAAACACCCCTAATACCTATGTACTCTCATGTTTTGGTTCAGGTCATGAGAATATGATAACTTGATAAAAAAAATAAAAAAAATCACAAAGCCTATTTTTTAAAGAAAACCAATGTCAAATGATGATATTAAAAATCAAAATAAATCTAAAAAAAAGATGTTGACCCGCGTTAACGTTCCAAACCTGTGATCTAGGTCATTAGACAAAAAGCACTCCACCTGGAAAAACCATGAAGTTCTATCCCATACCAATCAAATACCAATGGATGAAATTGGAAAAAAGAAATTAAATTATACAAAAAAATCTAAAAAAATAGCAATTAAAAGAATAGGGATCAATATTGAAATAAAAAATAAATTATAGAAAAGATATTTTTTTTTATTTAAGGGTGAAATTGAAAACAAAAATCGATTTAATGACAGGATAAAAAAATCAAAATAATGAGGACCAAATTGAAAAAAAAATAACATATCACAAATCAGGATTGAATGATGAAATTGAAAAAAAATATATAAAACAGCCAACAAAAATTCAAAATTAAAAGAATAAAGACCAAAGTTGAAATATCAATAAATAAGAGGATAATTTTGATTTTTTGCATGTCCAACATGAATTTCAAAGAGAAAAAAGAAAAAAACCAACCACATACACCACCCCATCAGGAAGAAGATGCCTTAAAGATCCTTCTATATACTGGCACACGCCAACCATTTTTTTAATTATATTTATTAAAATACCAAATTAACCCTTAATCAACTCAATTATCTCTTAAAAAACAATATGAAAAAGATAAAAGTGTCCCTAAACACTAGCTTTAAAATTTTGATTCCTACAATATTTTTGTTGTTTCACTATGTTTCTAAAATGCAAAAAGACCCACTGGTCCCTACAATTTGATAATGACTCATGAACCTTATGCAAAAACCGTACTACCATCAATAGCCACTTTGTTTATTTTTTTTTGTGGGAAGGGTAAAACCATCATTACATTATTCTAGTAAACAATACCACTAAGTATGGATGAACGATGTTTTTCCAAGGGGAATTAGTTTTTTTAATGTTCTTTGCTTATATGGTGGTTTATGAATGTATGTTTATATCTATAAACCACATTTATTTTTATAACGATAAGGCTAAAATGAGATGAGGACAGTGACACGTAGAAAAATAGCAATCATTTAGGTAATAACCTCTTTTTTTTTAATTCGAGGAAACCTCATTCCTCGGAAAGCGCACTTTTGGGCCCAGGTGAGCGAGTAAAACCCCGGTTGTCTCAGGCTCTTACAAGAGGTGCACTCCCTAACTCGAACTCGAGACCTACTGTGCAGATCTCAAGCCCTTTGTCATCACGCTACGCCCCTTGGGGACTTAATAACCCTTAATGGGTGATGATGTTTTGTTCAAGGATAAATGATCTTATCATGTGGGACATCAACTAAGCTTATATAGGTCTAGTTGTGATGTAGGTATGTTAGAAGAAAATGGATGCATTTGAGATCAAGGTATGTATGCTTAGGGCTAAAAGGGGACCACTATCTTGTTATATAGTTACAAAGGTTTTTAGGCTAGTTTGGAACAATTAGAGTCGTGTCATACGTGCTGGACTTTTTAAGAATATGTGTCATTCCTCTTAGTGGTTTAAGTAAGATAAAGAATGAATACCAAAATGATTAGATAAAATATTCTTTACTTATATTATAGTTAGTGAACATATATTTATATCCATTAATCATATATCCTTATATAATGGTTAGTGAATATATATACTTTCTAGTCAAGAATGCTTAAGAAAGACTGATATAATGATGTCATTTGTTGCCTTTGTGACCATATATTGCTTTACTTCTAGATTTTTTTGTGTACCTACTCTAAAAATGCTCTTCATAGTGATGAGAACAGCTCTTGGATGGACTCAAAGAGAGATGATGCTTCTTTTACTCTCATACATATCATTTTGACATGTCTCTTCATAGAAATGTAGTTGTCTACATGCATTAGAACACTACCAGAATTCTTATATTTACCAACGGATTTTTCATCAGTATTTGTACTATCATTTCATTGGCAATTAATTTATCGACGGAATCACATTCGAAAATGCTTCGTCGGTGACTCATTTCTCGGTAATTTTTTTCTGTCGGTAAATCCATCGGTAATAAAAAAATATTATTACCGATAGATTTACTGATGGGAAAAGCACGAAAAAAAATTACCCGCTTCATTCTGTCAGTATTTTCCTCAGGAAGATTGTTGTATAACCAAAACAAATACCATATGCAATTATGTCAGTGATTATTTAAAAATATTTTAAAAAAATCTATTTAACAAAACTAGAAAATAATTAAATTAATATAAATCAACACTTTATAATACTCAGAATTGAGTTGCTTGGAAAAAAGAAGAAGAAAATCAACTCAAACAAATTTACAACAAATAAATAACATAAAAAAATAAAACAACAACATTGATCTCATATGAAAAAAAATCCTACAACAACATTCATACAATTATTAAGAACAGAAAAAATTAAAAATTAAATAAAAAAATATAATGAAAAAAATACAAAAAAGAAGAGAAAAGAAAAATCTTACTTTAATATAGTTGCGAGTGAAGCTGAGAACAAAAAAATAATCATAAAGTATGTTAATTAAAAAAAAATAAGAAGAGAAAAGAAAAAAAAAAGAGAGAAGAAGACATACTTGGGAATGGAGGAGAAAAGGAGTTGAGGAGAAGAGAAAGAAAGAAATGGATGTTGATGTTTTTTATATAAGGGGAAGAAGAAGAAGAAAAAAAAGAAGTAAAAAAAGAGGCTCGTCTGTTGTGAAATGAGGGATTCTATTTATTGAAGCATTTTACCAGCGGTTTTACAGACGAATAATTAAATATTAATATTTTTAACCATTCCATCGGTGATTTCATCTATAATATTTAATTTAAAATTTTAATTTAATCAAAATTTTTCAGAAACCGCCAAATATCACTGATGACTTTTTAATCCGTTAGTGATTTTATCTGTAATATTTAATTTTAATTTTCAATTTACTCAAAAATTTTTAGAAATCCGCCAAGTATCACCGATGACTTTTCAATCCATTGGTGATTTCGTCTGTAAAGAACAGTAATTAATAGTGCAATTGGAAAGTGAACAGTTCCAGAGCCTCTGAAAAATACCGATTGAATGTTTCGTCGATAATTCCCTTTGTAATTGACATAATGCCTAGTATCAAGGAGAAGTGAACAATTTACCAATGATTTTACCGATGAAATTAATTTCCTTGATATAAATAACACGTCATCAAATTTTTTTAGCTTTATTTTAATTTTTTTTCTCATCGTAATTCCATCAGTATATAATACCGGAGGAATATTTATGTCGGTAAAATTCACTATAATTTACCGATAAAAAAATATTATGTTAGTATTTTCGTTTGTATTTATCAATTTTTTATAGTGGAAGGTGGAGTTAAGGCTCCTAAAAAAGAGGCAATAACCGAAGTTGCTTTTATGTTGCTAAAAGAGTCTGTATGCACATTCTCATTTGTTGGGCTAGTTGATAGAGATTTAAAGATGTTGATGGGCACTTATAATGTAGAGATCTGTCACCCTCCCATGTCTTGGAGTTTTTGGGTTATATGATAGGGAGAAAAACTAGAAAAAACTTATATAAAAAAAAAAGTGAAATGATTTTTGTTTAATATTTTTTAGAAACGACACTAATGAGAAGCTAACCTAATTGAATTTGGACCTTTCAATGACAAATAACCAGGTTATATGGTTGAAAAGGAAAGATACACTATAAGTTCAAGAAAACCTACAAATTAATCAAGTATGTTGTGATGCTTACAAAACCCTTCAAAGCTTAGTGAGATGGATAAGAAAGAGAATAATCTTTTTCATATGTATTGTATGTAAATACAATACAAATTAATTATGTAAATATCTAAATATTAGAAAGAATATTCCATGCTTACCTGGGGTTCAAAGATGCATATTTATATACATGAACTTGCATCATCTACCACGGGGAAAACATAAACAATAATTTATGAGATGTTTGGAAATGCGGTTCAATCATGTTTTTTAAAAAAATTAAATTTTTTTACTTTAAATTAGTTTTTTTTATATTTTTAAATTATTTTAATACATTCATATCAAAAATAAATTTTAAAAAATAATAATAAAATATTATTATAATGTATTTTCAAGTGAAAAATACTTTAAAAACCAATCTTTATCATTGTCTAAACACCCCCTAAAAAAACCGTTTCTTAGGAAGGTTTGACAAGTAGAAGATATTCAAAGGCTTAAATTTATTGAGTTGATGCATATTTTGACCAGCTTCGAGCCATGAGACAATCAAAGCATTTTTAGGAGAACTAATGCAAATGAATTAAATGCACTTAGATCTCCCTCCTTCGCCCAATAAATGAGATATTGTTTCTTGATCTACTATATTTCTCATTCAAAGCCTCATAAATGCCGGCTTGGAGTTTTCCCTTTGATGCCTCGTTGTCATCCAATTTTTACCATTTCCTGCCACGAATTTCCTGAGGAACATGTGACCCCTTCGTATAATTTTATTATCCTTGCATCTGTATTAGCTCTATTATATAGCAAGAACTAGTGAGTTTATGGATTTTTTTAAATCGAATTATGTGATAATTAAAATAATTTATAGCAAGAAAAAAACGATTTATATTTTGGAGAAAAAATGTATTCATGTATTAAAAAACGTTTTTTTTTACCCATGCATAACTTTTTTATCTTGATAAAAAAATATCTTTTTTTATTAGCAACATGGTTTTTTCGAATATAGATTTAAGTGGATGATTTTTAAATATTATTTTCAAGATAAATTTATTAGCATTAAGATAAATAGTTTTTAATGGTTGTAATTTGACTAATTTATATCTTTCTTTCTTTTTTTACAATAATTTTTCTCTTCTCATTCAACATTAAAGGACTTGAAACGTGGGGAAGAATAAAAAAGGTTTTATGGCTAAAATATCAACATAAGAACAAGGAGACCGAAGAATTACATCACTTTTTCTTTACCTAGAAGAAATAAAATTTGCACAGTAGAAAAACAGTGAAATCGACAATGACACGCTAAGATAAGCTATAGAAATGAAACAGTAAAACATCGATATGTTTCTGTTTTTCTTATAATTATAATTATATTGGAGAATAAGAGTTATAAGCAACTCAAATATCAAAGGAATGAGAGCAACCACTGCGCACTAAACAGCAACCCGATATCAATAAACCAGACAAGAACTGAGGTGATAGAAAAGAAAGAAATTACTTAAAATAATAACACTGTCAATTAACTTAAAATATGAAGGAAAATGAAATAGACAGTGGGGCAAGGTAAGAAAGTCCAAGAAGCCACAAAAATCCTTGATCAGTTGAGGAGTGATTATCGGATAAATCAGAACAATTTAGTTTTGACTGTCCAAATGGAAACAAGACGTGACAAGGAAAGGACTCTGATCATCATGTGATTTTTTTTTGGCCATGAGGATTTGGCAGGCTGGTAAGGGAAGGTTGGCTGGGCATGGAAAACCGCTATTTGCAGGCCCCATTTCAAGAGGTTGGTCCCCGTTCAGACCTTCGGTAACTTCCATGACAGTCACCCTTGATCTGCCCTACACCATTTTTGATCTTCTACCCTTACGGTAGCACTTTAGTATACAAATGATGGAGGATTTTTTTAAAAAAAAAAAATGTGTGCAGATTTGGACCCTTGCTGACTTGGTATGTCTGCTGGGAAACCTTTGCTTGGTAATTAATTGGTAGCTGGTCACCAAATTGAAAAATTTCTTACCATTTTACGGCGCCGATGAGCTTTTCTCTTCATGTAGTATATACGTACACAGCTGGAATGCATGTTTTGAACACAAAATCTCTTACTCTACATGGAAGTTAATCAGCTAGTTTTTCTTTTTTTCGCAAATACAGGAGCCAAGATTCCAAGAAAAACAAAACAAAACAATGAGAATAGCTATCCCAATCGCATCCTGATGCAAAAGATCAACGATTCCTACGTACAAGCTGCGTATTATTGTGCCAAGATAGCCGTTTTATTGTGAGGTTCTGTAAAACAAGTGCCGGCACCAAGAGGGATGATTTAAGAACTGAAAATTGACCTCTATTATTTCGTCAGAAGCTGTCCTTCCCCTTTTTTTTTCACTCGAAACACTTCAAAACAGTAGGATAGGTCGTCATCGTAATCATGTGATGCTTAAGCACAGATACTGCATGGAGCAGCACATGATCAAATTCAATTCCTGACATGTTTTTCCTCCCTAACACCAGCATATTTAAGCACGATCTCAGCATAGGTGTTTTCTAATCACTTCACCAGCCCGCCCATTTAATCATTGAATCACGTGTTGTCTTCCATTGTTAACAAATCATTGCAGGAGGACTGAATCCACCCGTGCTAATGCAGGCAAGCATCCTGTTTAATTACTACTACTATCTTAGTATAATCCGTCGTATCACCACCATTTGCTGCCTCATTATCAGTCATGTAAAACTTCCATAATTGAAGATTTCGTTGCTCGTTTCTTGCATAAATATTGTAGTATCTGATGATGATGCAATGTCTTTGTCCCATCGTATTCATCTCCATGCAAGGATTTCCCCATTAGCCCCCTGTTTTTCAAACTGTGTAAAGAAATGGATTTAATTCCAGTTGAGAGGTAGGGTCTCAACCCAGAATTTAAGTGGCAAAATTGCTAAGAAGGCCCATTATATATTATTGTTAAAAAGAGCCGAAAGGTAAGAGGGCCCATTAGTAATGGATACTAGCCGGCACGATAAATTTAAAACCCATCCTAAAAACAGTAACACTACTAGCCCATTTTCTTAATGTTAAAAATAATAAATCAAGATAACATCACATACAATACAATAATGAATCCTTTCAATATTTGGATGGCTTGGGTGCTTAGATATTGTAGTCGTAGTTGTTGCTTTTTAAAAAAAAAAAATTACTCGGAAATATATCAAAATAATATATATTTTTTTATTTTTTAAATTGTTTTTTACACTAGCACATTAAAATAATCTGAAAACACAAAAAATATATTAATTTAAAACAAAAAAAATTCAAAATTTCATAAAAAAATTCAAAATATTTTTAAAATACAAAAACAAACATGCTCAAAAACAACCCTATGAAATTCTCAAATTTAGGTCATCCATGATAAACTTGATTGCATCTTATATAGACAGTCACTATAAATCGACAAAGACATTATCTGACTTCTTCGTTGATGAGAGATTCAAAACTATTGATCATCATTTACCTTCATCCAATTAGAAACAATCATGAGATCTTAATTTGTTCAATAAGAGAAAAATCCTTACAAGCGAGGAACATAAATAGTCAATATACGATCATATACATCCACATACAAGATATATCTATAAATACAAATTGAAAAAAACAACTTGTATAATCTCAAATTATGAATAAGAAAAAAAGAGAGGTTGTTGCGGTAAAAACGACCACAAATAATTAAATAGGTATTTAAAAAAAAAAAAACGAGGTTTTATAACTATTTTGTTTTTAGAAAAAGGGAAAAGCTATGTTTTTAAATCTTGTTCTGTAAAGAGAATTTGAGCTAAATTAAAATTTCATTTGACATTACTTATAAAAAATGATTTTTGACTTTAAATCATATTTTAAATAAATAACTTTTGAAATGAATGAATTATTCAAAATTACGTTTTCCTCTGGTTCTTCCGCTAGCTCTAGGTGCCAAGGGTTTTTTTTATTGGATTTGTGATGCCGGACAATTGTAGTTATGGATGCTTGTTTGCTGGCTTGCAACTGAAATGTGGTAAACTAGTTGGATTGCTGAATTTTGGCTTCGAAACTTATTATGCATTAGAAAACCTGGGTTTGTCTTGTGCAATTGCGGTCTTAGGGATGGAAGACATTATTATTGTAGATTGACAATATTGTTGCACGAATGTAACTGGTAAAGTTAGCATGTAAATTAAGATTTTTCGAGAAAGGTATATGAATTAGCATCACTAGATCTCCAGGACTGATAAACCAGATTAAGAGTGGCAGTTTCATCCTGGCTTGAAAAGCAAAGGCGAGCACAATCCATTTTGTCAAATATCACTTGTGTTTAGACCTCAGTTCGCTCTGCTATTCAAATCAATGCTTGAGGTGATTTTGGACTTAATTCCTACTAGCCTTTGGCTTAGCCACCCCGATCAGTGCTCAACTTTTGATTTTGGACTTCCACTCTGTTTATTCTCATTCTCTCTCGTAAATCTTTCCAGGAATTACCAACTCTACTGATGTCTCTTAATATACTTCCACAGTGTACAGGAATTGGTTGACGACGCAGTACAATGACGTAGTTTTTATGCGTGTTGCGTAGGAGGGGTTTTGCATTCTATGCTTACATTTCCCTATATATGCACCAGTAAATGGTCCATTGAATGCACTAACACGCATAAGATGGACCTTTCCGGATTTATCTTGATGCAAGATCCATATTCAAGGTATCTACGAAGCTCCAGAATTCTGAGATGATTGGTGCGAGTTCACTGAAACCATAGAATACTGGAAGGTGCTGTTGCTAGCTTTTGCCATGTTGCCAAACTAATTCGTAGCATTGTTTTGTCTCAATTTGTACTGTTCATTGGTACTTGGCGTTAAATATGATTCTCTAATCTCTTGAATTTGACTGAATGCAATTGTTGTTCACCACAATATTATCATACTGTGATTAATTAGTGGAAGTGGTTCACTGGTACTTGGCATTAAATATGTTCAAAATCTGCTTCTGTTGCAACAAAGCAAATATATATATATACACACTCACACACTCTTCGAGTCTTCTTGCGTCCCCACTATAATGCTGATGCGAAGGCCAAGGAGTGCATTAACTTTCAGGGCTCAGAACAATTGTGCATGCATCTTGTGGAGGCTCAAAAAAAGGCCATGTTGTCTAAATGTCATTGATGGCCCAAAAACGTCCCAACTGTCCTTGACTGCCATGTGAGCCGGTTTAACTTGCTGCACCCTGCCAGCTTTGCTTAATTTGGTCAGCCCCTTAAATCATAGTTTGCTTCATTTAAGGTAATATAACGGCCCAGAATGGTTGGTGGACCATTTGTCATGACATGCCTTTTCCTACAAAGTTGAGTAAAATAGACTTTCAACTCGCCACGCAGACCCCAGATGTGAGTACTGAACTGGAACTGGAGGCTGGACTTGTGCTGCTTCAATTCTTGTAATTCTCAATGGAGCAGTTGAGGTCTCGCATGGCTCTCGTTTGGTTGTAACATCCTGAAGCAGAAGCATTTGCTTGGAACTGCTCCTCTAGCTGCAGAAGAGATTTGGGGATTTCATTCATTATCAAAAACGAAGAGGAAAAAAAGAAAAAGAAAAAAGTGGGTGGGGGCAGGGGTGGGGCGGGGGGCTCTTGGCAGGATCTGTAACGTATTCAGTATTGTATTTCCAAAGGATAATGAAAAGGTTTAGAAAGTAGTTGGCTCAATGATTTATGCAAGTGCAAGACTTGCTTTTGTTTTGTTTTTTGATCTAGCTATGATAAGATAACACTATCCGATAAGGTAATGTTTGTTGTTTGATTGATCGATGTATTTCGTGTTGCTTTTAGTCAATCAGGGAAAAGGGACATGGTAAACTTGCTAGATTAGTGCTGACAACGATTGTTGAAACTTCTCTAGTTGCATCACTGTTTTGTTAGAGTGTCATGATGGAAATGGGGAACACATCCAAGCAAAAAGAGCTTCAATGCTTGGTGCTAAACGCGATACTGACATCTGGTAACACCAACGGGGATCAAGAGGATATACTGTACTGTATGATAGCTTGTTGTATAGAAAACCAAGTTGTAGAATACTGGATGGTGGTTTTAATATGATCCATGTCATTATTGTTTCTTAAGTCCATTTCTAATTGCTGTTGTTGAAAAAGATATGCACATGCGTTCTTTGAATTCTGTATATGTTTGCACTTCGTTTCGAGTTGCAATCACATTTTGTTACTGTAGAATCTAAAGATGGTCTCTATCTAGCCCGCTAATGGAAGGGTCCTACCATGGAAATTAAGCCCTTTGAATCTGTGACCTGTTTTCATGTTTGTCTATATTGAGTCGTTCATTGTGGCTGGTCCCCAGCTTAACGATTGACCGAAAATGATGGTTGCTAGCTTGCTGTTTGATGATTACGTAATTTTGTTTTGGTTTTGTGGAGATGCTGTTGGAGCTTGTCAATTTGCGAAAATAACAGCTGCTTTTGTATGTGCTTCACTTTCTTCATTTACCATTTCTTGATTCTCCCGTTAAATCAAGCACCCTAAACTCTTTAGGAACACAAATGCCCCAATCGCATTGAGTGTAGTGAGATTGAATGTGCCAAAGCGCTCCATTGGCGTTTTAATTAAGAGTTTACAGAAAGAAACCCTTGTTTACACACCACTTTAATTTTATGCATATATAGGCTATTGAAGCCCACCTACAGTACTACTACGATCGACATGAAACATCAAGTTTACGACTTTTTAAGTCCACAAAAACAACCTGTCATTTTCTATATCGTGGCCAAGTTTTCATTTCACTATCTTACAATAAGATTAGAGTTGCGGATGATAAGATTACAAGCAATCTCTCTTCTTGTACTGCTCTTTTGGAGACTTGAGAGGCAATTATTTAAAGTTTCCTTGCATCGTCACCCAGATCAAGTTTTGAAATAAATTAATGGCCAGAAAGAACCATGGCCAGCGTGCCAGGGTGCACGGGTTTGTTGCTGTCCACCATTTTATGGCTGGTGCAGGTTTATAGAACGGCACCCTAGGCTATGTGGTTGTTCACCCATGTACCTTTAAGCTTCATGGACCGACCTTGCACCTGATTGCCTCTGAAATATTAGACCAGTCAAATCGAACATTTATGATTATGACCAAATTTGAGACAAAAGTTATGCTGAGAAAGCCTGTTATGGATAACACTGATCAGTAACTGTCATATTTCTCTTCGTGCTAGCTTGTGAGTGGAAGCCCAAGAAAGTGATGCAAACATGTGAGGCATAACTGGGTTTTTTGCAGTTTGTACATACACACTTGAAATTATTTTGGGAGGCTGGCTTTGGCAACTGGCAATTGCATAGGTCATTAATTGGCTGATACGGACTAGTTTTGGACATATTCTGATCACTAGCTGAATAATGGCTATGTTTCCATTTTCGAAATTAGGATCGGACCAAATTGGGTTTGGAGTAGTGAAGGTTTGGGGTCGGATTTATTACTTACGGCTGTGGTTCTTTCTTCCCCCCACCCCCACTATTCACCATTTTATTTACCCTTTTGGTCATCGTCACTGGCACAGTCAGATAACCTGGGCAGAGAGAGTCAGAGGAGAAAGACTGACAAAATGGAAGAGAAATACACTGGTAAGAGTTTGGAGGGATGGAGTCGAAAGTACTGCATCATTTGAATGACTTTTTTCCTTTTTCCCACTTGCTATGAATTATGATGAACAAGGCTCTTTTCATTTGTGTGTGTGTGAGAGAGAGAGAGGGGGGGGGGGGGGGGGGGGGGGGGGGAAGGGGCGGATGTATGCGTGTGTTTTTTAGCAGAAGTAGATTTTGCTTTCTTCACCATGCATGCACCCGTCGTTTTATTATTGCAGTGATAATCATTGGTGCTATAATACGCCAACAGGTTTGCTAATGAAGAAATCAAGAGGGTCAATTAATACATGGACTATACATCATCTAAACGACAACATATCAATATATAAACATGCTTATAACCACTGCATCGATCATCTGATCGGTTAGTTTACTCCTGTAGAAATCAAGTGTGTTATTCATGACTTCTGGGCTGCGCGAGGATGCAGTTTCTAAATGTAGTAGTAGGATTCCATGGGATGCACTTATGTCCACTTGGGAAGATCATTTATTCTTAATTCCTATCACTATCATTACCTAGCTAGTTCCCTTGATTTCAATTTCGGAGAAAAACCTTCAAGATCGAAATCATGTCTCTTTCTTCCTTTATGCAGGAGAATATTGGATCGGTGGATATTGAATTTACTACTCAATGATAAAAGCGAAAGAATAATAGAACATGAATGATGGTTGCCCTCCCACTGGATTTTTTTTAACTTGCCTCTCCCTCCACAAATTTGGATGTTGTAAGTTGTATATACTCGTACTGTTTGTTTTTTTAGTTTTAAATTTATTTTAAAAAAAATATATTTTTTTTTATTTTTTTATCTTTTTTAAATAAATATTATTTTAATCTATTGATATTAAAAATAATTTTAAAAAAAGTTATTTTAATACATTTTTATATTAAAACAATTTTAAAAAACAACTATTTTCATATTTTTAAATTCTTAATTAACGCCCAGCAAATAGCTAACGCCTAGCAAATCGAAGCGTTAATAATTATAATTTGTCTTCAAGTTAATACAAATTTTACTACAGTGTAGTTGCAGTTGTAGGGGTTATGGTACCAAGCAAGGAAAGTTTTGTTCATGGCTACTTTTCTTGAGTTATTAATAAGGAAGTTTTTCTTTCTACGATCTTTTTATTAAATTAATATTTTTTTATAATTTTAATATATTATTTTAATTTATCTTTAATTAAAAAGTATTTTTACAATAACACCATGTATAATGTTACTAAACATACACTTAGTTTTAGATTTTGATTCTTGACAATGTTAATGATACTACTATTTATATCATATCCCCTTCTATATAGATTTATTTCATTATGAATCATAATATAGATATAAATTTTTTATATTATGGACGACACTGTAGTGTTATTGAAGCATTATCTTTGCTATTTTTTAGTTAAAGAGTCCTACTAGAGGCATTATCTTTTCTATTTCCTGTGCCAAAAATTGTTGGGACTGACTTGAAAGCCAAACTCAAATCACTTTTAAAAAGTATTGGGTCTGGCTGGATAGCTAGATATTTATAATTATATTTTTTTGCTTCTTTAAATTTTTTTCTCTCTTATTTAATTTTTTTTCATACAATAAAGAAAAAATAAATTGATGAGATTTTTTTCACTTCTAACCGAACTTAATAGCATTGGATTTGGTATTGTTGTTAGACTCAACACACTTAATATATTCTCTATACTCTTTATCTTTTTTTATTTTAAAAAAAAATTATTATTGACCCGCTACAAAGCATAGACTAATATGCTATTGTGCATGAACGGTCATGTGTATATATATACACACACATGTTGAAAAAGAAGAAATTTGTATTCATTAAGTAATATTCATTGAAAACATATTGAAAAAAGACGAGAGAAAATGGTGGTGAGTAAGTCCACTAATATAAATTCAAGAATACACATACTCTGGACACAACTACAAGACAACAGTTCATAAACAACACAAATCTCTACCAAGCAAACCTACCCAATCAACAAAGACTAAGATCTTCGCTTCAATCATCATCAAGTCAGATGAGAAAATTGGGAGTTACCATGATCTTTTATTGTAAAAATTGATTGCGGCGGGCCCCGGAATATTTCCACCGATTGGAATACAAAAGTGCTTCTGAATGCCTAGAAACAGAAGCAAGGATTGATTACAAAGAGAGAAATGGGAAGTGGTAAAAATAAAAGATGATGCCTTTCTCGTACGGTACAAATCGGTCACGCACCTTCATAATTGCAGTTAAGAAAGCGCTTCCACATTGCAACTGCATTTTTTTTGAAATGAAACATCATTCAAATTCAAGGACGCAATAATTCTAACGTCTTTGAATTGTTCATTTAGTCAATGTGATTAGCATTTCATGTATTTCTCGTAAAGAAAGTCCAAAATAATCATTTGCCATTCACACCGGAAATCCCCACTGATCAATAATACCATGGTTCTGTTGATAACATCATCGAGCCTGACCACAATTTCAAGTGGGTCATGTGCCTAAGCAATCGATGTCTCCTCTCTGTTTTTTGCTTTGCTTTTTAAGGATGTAATCACAGATCTTTCATGCTTAATTCTACTAGTTTTGTTTTCTTATAGTGAAAAAGAAGACGAATTCTTCCATCTAGCTAGTGTCTCTCGAGGTCTTAATTAACATCATGGAAGGCCTAACAAAGCTCTTAATTACCATGGGCCAAGTCCACTCAAGATCAAGGCTTTCCCCGTCAGATGAGAGCGACATGCTATCAAATATTTGTGAGTGGTAAATGAAAATGAAGAAAAACTGATCCGACTCAAAAATATTCTTCCTTTGAAACTCAGCTTCGATGGTTGTCTTCCTTCGAATGGAAGCCTTCGGATTATTCGTTTCTTCGGATTAAAGAGACCCATTTTGACAAAGGTGAGAATATATAGAACCTAACTAATAACATGATCGATAACAAAAGGCAAAAAAACAAAAAAAACAAAAAAGCCCACATCTAATTCTTGCCTCGCAAGGGTGATGATACGTAGGGGCAGGCACATGTAGTGCTGGTGAGGCACAATTTTGATGCGATATAAATTTTGAAATGATAGGGGAGAGTACAAGTGTTGCTTGCTCCGTGCACAGATGACATGAAGGAGATGCGAGGGGCCGGCGGGGGACGACGTTCTTATAGTGCTCCAATGAGTTGTTTCCCAACTGGAAGTGGCGATCTGATCCATATTGTTCAATGCTTGAGAAACATGGATGTGATTGCAGGTTGTTGGTTTCTTTGCACTTCTCCTCGACCCTCCCCCTTCTCCTTTGAATAACCTAGCTAGCGTTTGCCATTTCATTGTTGTCCTTGATGCTCTTGAATTCCTCATCACGACTTTATACTGAATATTGGAATAATTAAGAAGCCCCACAGTACCCAAAACAAATATCTATGCTTAATATCTGAACTACAAACCACAGCTAGCTCCATTGGGCATAATTTGGTACCGTCTGATCTTGCCAGACCTCCCTTTCAGTGACGAGATTTTTACCACCATGAAAAGAATGCTCCAACTAGCTTGTCATGTTAAAACCTTGTTTTTTTATTTAAAAATATATTAAAATAATATTTTTTATTTATTTAAATTTATTTTTAATATCAATACATAGAATAATACAAAATCACACATAAAAAATAATTTTAAATTAAAAAAATAAATTTCAAAAAATAGGGTTGTGCTGCAATTCCAAAGAATTCATTTACAAGTTCCGGTGGTTAAAAACTTCAAATAGAGAAAGTACTCTTTACGGCTGTCATGGAATGGAATCTGTGTGATACTAACTGGAATATATATATATATATATATATATATATATATATATATATATATATATATATATATATATAGGTGACACGGTGACACCCCTCAGTCAAGAAAAAAAAAAAGGTGCGGTGACAACTCTATTTATTGAGCACATGCACTGACACCTAAATGCAGCTATAAGTGGGATCACCCCTATATTGAGGTGGGACTTGGGAGGCCTTGATCCAATAAGATTCCTTGGCGATGTTGTACGGCTCACATTCCATTAAACCGCATTAATCATTAATCATGGTTAGCTACATTTATTTTAATTAGTTGCCAACTAGTAAGATTTAATTCACTAATTAAATTGACACCAAGTACTCCTACTACTAATCCTTATTTAAAAATCAAGTTAATATTTTATCATAAAATAATCAAACTGAGTCCCTATTGTAATTGGGTCATCACTTGCTAGCTTCATCGTTATTTTTTTTTTATATTATAGATATATTTCTAGACTATGCTCACTTTCAAAGCTAAATTAATTATATATATAAAATCCCGTTAACTCGAGATTTTCAATCAATTATATATTTATATATAAATTTAAAAATTTAAATAAAAAATATTTATTTTTTTAATTGATTTCTTACCATTTCTAATGCTAGCATCATTATATACCAAAACATGTCATGCATAAAGCTTCTCGTGATTAGGCATAATCTGCTTATTACATTATTAGAGTACACAACCCCCACATAACTTGGAAGTGATGCTCCTCATTGTTTGCCTCCAAATACACGAACAAAAACTATATATTATAAGTTGATGGCCACGAATTGTAATAAAGAATAAAACCAAGCTGATGCCACGATACAAGCAAAGACACTCACACCTTATCTTCTTTAAGAAAGGGAAACTTTTATAAGCCTAATTTATGAAGGCCCGCATATGATCATAAACCACAAAAAGGTTTTATTTAATTTTCTTCTGTTTTTTCCTGCTTTTGTCTTCAATTAATATGGAAAACCAAAACAAACAGCTACGGTCCATAATGGAAATAATTAAGGTGTCAGTTCATTCACTACTAACAATGAAGTTATCGTGGGAGACAATGTCTTTTAACATTTTAAGACATTGTGTCTGCCAACGTAAAAAAAAATTAAATTTTCATATTATTGGGAATACTTTTATTGTTGTTCGGGAGCTAAATAACATTTTAAGAATCAATGGATATACAAAAATCGATAAAGGTAAGATCGATGAGCTTTAATTTAATAAAAAAGAAAATGATGGACATGATGATAATAAAATTGAAGATGAAAACGATTTTGGATAAAAATAATTTAAAGTGACTTTATATGTAAAAATCAATGTTTAATGAAATTGATGTTAATATAATTTTTCTATATGTTTTTGCTTTATAATGAACTATTGTTAACACAATTTATGTTACTATATTGTGATTTTACTGTATTTGCAGGTTGGATAGATAAGAAATATAAAATTATTAAGGAAAAAAATTGTTCTATACCGATAAAAATACTGACAGAATGTAAAATACCAACAAAATTATCGATAGACATAATCCCTCGGAGAGTTCTAGAGAGTTGAAAAAAATTACAGAACCTTGCCACTATTTTATATGAAGGAATTACCGATGAACTTAGTCCCTCGAAGAGTTTTAAAGAGTTGGAAAAAAATTACAGAACCTTGCCACTATTTTATATGAAGGAATTACCGATGAACTTAGTCCCTCGAAGAGTTTTAAAGAGTTGGAAAAAAGTTACAGGAATTTGCCACTATTTTATATTGATGGACTTAGTTCTTCAGTAAAATTTACAATTATGTGAATTTTGTGTACATGCTTGATTTTATTATTAGCATGTTACATTTTGTGTATGATTTTCTTTCAGCAGCATTTTCACATAAAAAATAAAATATACTAGTTTACAGCATAAGTTATTGATGCATATTTACATGTTTTTAAATTTTAGGTAGGCTTTAGTCTAAGAGAGACGCTACTGAATTTTTTTTAAAAAATAATATATAATGATAATGTTATTTTGTTTTTTATCAAATTTATTTAGACAAGAAAGAGAAGATTAGTAAAGACAAAGACGAACATGAGCAAGTAATGCCACTAGATGCCAACCATGACAAGGCATCTCAAGCACCCTCCCTCAATGCAAGCTCGATGAGTGCAAGTGAGACTCACAGAGCAGGTATCCATTTTGAGTAGAATGTATACACTAGGAATTATATTGCTTAGTGTAAGCCCGACCACAACATGCAAGCTTGTTTTCCTTTCCTACATGATAAGAAATTAAACAACACTGGATAAAGCCTAAATAATTAATTTTATTGAACGAATTGAAATTCATGTTTACAAATGTTGAGGTATCTCACCCGATAACATCGACGTAGAAATCATCGATGAAAGTGTCTTTATTTAAATGGAATTAGTTTTTCAAGAATCCTGAATGGAAGCCTATGATTGATACTTATTTCAGAAAGTTCAAGGTTTGTATATACATAAATAATTATTTTTTTAATATTTAATTTAGTTAATTTTTTTATTTTTAATAAATTAATTATTTTATAAAATTGACGTGTAAGGAAAAATTTTATTGAGAGGAGCTGACAAAGGTGTGGCTAGGAGATAAATAAATTGTATTTAATAATATTTTAAAAAATAATAATACAAATTTGGTTTTTTAATTTAATTTAATTATGTTTTCATTTTTTTAATTGTATTGTTTGTTTTAATTTTTTTAAATAATTACATATAATACAGACGGAATTGCCATTAATTAGTAACATACATATAAATATAATTCCCCGACGGATTAATTGTATTGGTGATATGTCATAATCACTTATGGATTTACTAATAGAATTATTGCCAGTAATTTATTTTGTGCAATAATTCTTTTGATAAATCTATTAGTGATTGTGTTATCTATGGAAAGACCATTAAAATAAAAATCACCAATAATATATTTTCTGATGATATTTTTTCGTCTAACATTTTGTCGACAATTATACTTTCAATAGAATCTGGCTTTAAACACCGAAAGAATATTGCAGTGGTGTTTTGCTATTCTTTGTAGTGATTTATTGCCTAATTCATTTTGCTACAAAATCATCAAATGGAAATACTATATATGGCCATGCTTGGCAGGACAAACGAAGTGGTGTCCTATGGACAACTATTCAAAACTCACGAGGGTATTCGATTGGACCCACTTGAGAAATCTTGAAAAGTACCATCGACCACCCGAACCAAATAATTACGTCGAGACCTGTATAATCTCAAGATTATAAATAATAATAGACAAATAAAAATACCACCATCAATTAGGATAACTTGACTATTTGTCCTTACAAAGTTGGGGCTGCAATTTCCACCATTTAATTCATGTACGGAGATATTGGATTGATTAAATTGTTGCTTACAATGGGAATGCGAAGATGCTGGTGACTTGAAATGAAAACTTCATGTTTTTAATTTCTTCTTTGAGAATCTAAATAGAGATGGGAGGAGGTCGTGCATGGGAGCTGTGATCAGTCAAGAATAAAGAGTTGAACGTTGGTATAGAGATCGACTCAAAAGGTAGAATGATCGTGAGAGAGGTGGGTGTGCCTGAAGATCATTATTTAGGGTAGTGGTCTAATTAAGACTATGTTATGAACCCTTGTGTCAAGGCGTTCTCCTCTCCCTCGACACATGAGCATGTGGATCCCCACATACAGCCACACAACGAAGGACAAACTTCACTATTCTCAAGCATAATATATTATATATAAATTTAATCAAGAGCATAGTTGCAGTAGATATATTAATGTAGAAGAAGATCAACAAACATTATATTGTGCTCATGGCAATCAGTGCAAGCAATACCTTCGAAAAGAATGAGAAAACGACTAATACATAAAGTTAAGGTCCACAGATAAAATAAATAAAGGATAAAAGAAGAGGTGCTTTACTTTGGTTTTGTATAAAGTGAGATTTAGGGTTCCTTGCGTGACACTTAAAATAACCAGCCTTTGCCTTTTCAACAAGGTGCCTGGAAGCGACTTGCGATTGGGAACGTCAATTCCTGAGCTTATTGTGGGGCCACGTGTAATGGGGTATTAACGCACCTTAATACAGACACATGGCTAGGGGATAACGCAGAGAGTCTTGGTCTCACAAAGACCTGACACCATTATTTCATGGGGCTGTGGGGGTTCGTGATTTGATTTGATTTGCTTGCCCCCATTTTCATGTTTTCATTGAATATTTAACTCTCCTCCTTGGATTAGATTCCCTGTATTATGTATGACCTTACTGCTTAATTAGCCATGGCCATGCAATCAAGGGTTGTTTTGTTCCTCCTTTATTTCTCTTCGTTGAGAGCCAACATCCATCTCAGTTTTGAACGCGAAAAAATTCATTCCCAGACAAAAACCTAAAAGACACAATATCCATCAACACAAACCCATTACTTTCTTACAAAATACTACCTGAAAACCCTGATTACCAATCTCAACACCACCCCTAAGAAACCCCAAATTTATTGACAGCGAGACTTTATTTTTTTAAAAAAAATAATGCCGTCTATAGCAAAGGAAGTGGCCGACAAAGCTCCCCTTGATCATAAAGACATGTGAAATTCATCCCTTTCAGCCCCTGAACCTAATGAATTTGTTGTGCTCGGGAACTCGTGAAAGCAGTTTCACTTATGGCTGAAGTCCTCCTTTGTGCACAGCCAAACCTTCTGCTCGATCCTTTGTAATTTTCTTTCATGAATGGTAGATCGATATTGACAAATCCAGCAGGAGTGCAAGTGAAAAGGAGTTTCTTTGTTGATTCTCAATTTCTGATGTACTAAGACTTGAAACATCTAGACTACAAATTAAGTTGTATATTCATGGAATTATTAACAAAAAAAAAAAAAAACAGCATGGAGTTCGGTCGGCATGCTTAATTGTAATTTTTCGAACTATAGTGGGTAATAGGAATATAGATTAAACTACAGGATATTACTGTAATTTTCCCAATCTTATTTCATAAATTTTGTTCTAATATAAATATCATGTTTTATATATATATATATATATATATATATATATATATATATATATATATATATATATATATATATATATATATATATTACCAGATTAGAGAAACGAATTTAATTTTGATAATTAAGTAAATCTTGTGAAAATATATATCACAAACCATAAAATTAAAAACAAATTATATATTATATGTCATGTATATGAGATCAATATTTTCCCTCGATTTTTATTATTTATTTTAATGGTATACGTATTTTTAGGCTAGTTTTTGCATACCCTAATTCTTTGATAATTGGAGTAAGCCAGTTATTCAATGAGGTCGGGTTCTGGTTCCGCATGATTGAATCGACGTGTTCGCAAGTCGCCAGGCCTGCTTTCTGACTAGCTTGTAGTGATCATATTTTTCTTTTCTTCTTCCTTTCCTTTTCTTGTCAGTGCTGAGTTTGACACGTATATGATTAAGCCACAGGTAAAGTATACGGAGAGTGACCATATATATAACCACAAAATCTACCTGAAACTGAAATCGGAGAGGCACCACTTGATTGCCAGGATTGTTTTTAATAAATTAACATAATAAATTAAAAATTTTAATAGAATAATATTATTTGAAAAAACTATTGTTCAAATAGTATATTTTTATTTTGTCATGCTTCGTAATAGCGATATCTAATAAACATTATGTTTTACAAGCACGATAACTATCAATTGGTAGGCCAATTTAATTTGCCGACCATTTCACATAAAAACTCATAATTTTATGAATATTTTTTTAAATATATTTCATGAGTAAAAATATATATCTTTGTTTAACTTGTAGACTATAAAATAGACTCCAATTAAAATTTTAAAAAGTTATCTTTCACATGGTCACAAGTGATTTTGAGTAGTTAGGTGTTGTTTTGTCATAATTAAATGAGTATTTGTTTCATATAGATTATGTAAATAGCCTAACATATGTATTTATGAACCAATAAAATAAGTCTAGGCCCAGAATAAAGTTTGTTTACGCCAGAGCAAAGTAATGGCTCAAATGACAATAACTTTTTATATAATCGTTAGATTAAGCTCAATTTTTTATAGGAGTTTTTGAATACTGTTTTTTTTAAAGCAAATGCTGCGAACCGTTAAATTTTTATATTTTAAAAATCTAACTTAAGGGTTCTGGTTTTTATAATTTTAGTAATTTTATGATTTTACTTATAAACCAGTACACTAATTAGATCTAAATTTAAATAGATGTCATGATTTGTAATAATGATATCATGGTTTCTGGTAGGCATATCTAAAAGTATGGTATTTCATGGAAGCTTTTTAATTCTCTGCATCATTTCACCGTATATTTGTATTTTACATGCTAATTGCCTGACTTATCATGATCGCCAAGGGTGGATCTCCATGACTACACATACATGAAGAACTCTTGCGTACGTCAGAAAATTTGGAAAACCAAAAGCATATTTAGGGACTTGCGCTAAAATTACATCACGAAAAGAATGGATTGTGGAGGACCATGTAGATTCAATGAGGCGTTAAATGTGATAAAATAATGCAAGTGACGACGTAATGAGCCATGTACCATGCTGCACAAACGCCTATCTTGTGCTGCGATGAGTCGTTACGGTATAATTGTATCCATTTTTATTGAGGTATACTTTCATTTATTTGAATAGAAGAAGGGCTCGTTGAGTGAGTGAACCGCAGGTTAGATACAATTTTTTTTTTTTTTAGCAAAAAGAAAAAATATCCAGTCAATATAAACATATTTTAAAGATGGGAGAAAATTAATGTTGAATGAAAAAAATCAATGTTAAATAATAAAATTAAAAAAAACCTAAAAAAATAATAATGTTAACTCATGTTAACCTAATGAGCCTGTAACAAGAGTCAATGGACTAGAAACACCAAGTATGGAAAAACTACTGACCTCAATTCTTAACAAATAAAATTTTGAATTATGAAATTTAAAAAAAAAATCACCCACACAAAAAAAAAAGTAATTAAAAGCGAAAAAAACAAGCACGATGCCACCTGGGTTAACCCGTCAAAACCATTGATCATGTCATAAGATTAAGATAATCTGATAGAAAGAAAAACAAAGAAAACCACAAAACCTATTTTGTTAAAAAAAATGTCGAGTAATGAGATCAACAAATAAAATAAAAAGAAGAAGTCAACCCATAAAAAAAATATGTCAGTCTATGTTAACTTATAAAACTCATAACCCAAGTCATTTAATCAGAAGCACCAAACTTGAAAAAACTACAAAATTTAATTTTTAATAAATCAAATATCAAAGGATAAAATTAAAAAAAAAAAACAATTATATAAGAGGATTCAAATGATAAAATAACAATTAAAAGAATGATGATCTAATTTGAGAGAAAAAAACAAATGAGAGGATGAATAATTTTGAATTGAAGGGTTAAACTGAAAAGAAAAACTAATTTCATAAAATAATTAAAAGAATAGACCACAAAAGGAATGAGGACTAAATTAAAAAAAATAAGAAATTTTTTTTTTATCAAATGACAAAACTGGAAACAATTGAAAGTTTACAAAAAGAACAAGAAAAAATTAATGAATAAAATGAATCAAGACCAGCATTGAAAAAATAAATAATCATTAGATTGAATGATAAAATTGAAAGAAAATAAAATAATTACAAAAGAGTTAATGAAAAAAATTACAAATCAAAAAAATGAGAACCGATGCTCAAATACTCGCAACTAAGATGACTACCGTGAAATTTTAATTGACCAGTGCATGTTTTAAGGGATGAAAGAGAAAAGAAAAGGCTTATAGCTACAACCCGTGAAGAACTAACCAGTTGTTAACCTATAATTGACATGTGCATGTTTTAAGGGTCACATATTAATATTTATAATATCTTGTATTTTTATGATAACAATTAAATGAAAAATTGACTAATGATATGTTTAAATAAGATTAAATTTAAACAAGTTTTATATGAAGATTACATCAACAAGCATATGGAGTTGAATAAAAAAATTCATCAATAAGTCTAAGATGCAAAGCAAATGAAGACTTAGCTATTAAGAATTCATTTTAGAGCTTATTGTCAAATTTTTATATCTTACTCAATATCAAACTAAAATGAACTCACATACATCGCATTGTATGCATAAATAGAATTGATATACACTAAATCGATTTAAGTTTCACTAGGTTTGAAACTGTCAAAACTAGCTTTTAAGTTGAATAGGTCGATCGGTGTTCATATGTAATGAACATCTTGGAATTTTACAAGAACCGGTCGACAAATGATATGATCATTTGAACCGGTCAATCCTTTAGACGTCAGAGGCATTCCAACGACGATAAACAACTAATTTCTTTTGAAAACATATACATAACTCTCTTTTATGCAAAATTAAAAAATAAATTATAAACATACATGATATAAAAGTTATTTCAAAAGAAAAACCAACTAGAAATCATCAATCCTGACATACTCTAAGTTGTGCTAAGTTAAATCTTTATATTCTAGCATAATAGTATAAAATCTCACATTTATTACACTTACACATCTTCAATCATCCTAAGTGTTACTGAGCGAAGTATAGAGATTATAGTTTTCAATTGTATGATCTATTATTTTGAGAGAGTGAATCTTATTGTAAACAAATCATAGCTTTAAACACTTGAAGGTTTTGATAAACTCTTGGCATTTGTGAGTTATTTTCACAAAGAAAAAAACAATTAAAGAGAGAATATCTTCAAATGGTGTAATTACTTGGTGTAAATTCATTAAGGATATTGTATCTTTCACTTGAATTAGTAAAATAGTATGATATTTAAGTATGGTTGGTACTTGAGGTGTGGATGTAGGCTTGTCGAATCACGTTAAAAACCAAGTTTAAAATCTCCCATCCCTTATCTGTTTAATTTAAATATTTTAATTATATTATTGGTTATTGTGTTTTTTAATATAATTGGTGGAATACCTAATTCACTCTTAGATGTTATTTCTGTCTTAATCCTAGAACAATACCAAAATGCGTTGTCTCTTGAGGAAGAGGATGCCACATGGAATCTAATGACATGATATAAGGTTTTAACCACCATATATAATAGTTTTTTTTTTTTTGAAAAAAATATAGATCTCTAGAATATTTATCAATGTTATGTCGCTGGTTGGATCAATTTAAAAAAAATTAAATAGTGTAGAGATTGACCCGGTTAACTTATTAGATACTAGATAAAAATAAAAAATTTAGAAAAAATTATTTAAATATATTTATAATTAAAAATTATTTAATACCACAGTACCAAATACACAACAAATAAAATTTATTCCATATAAATATTATCATGCGGTATGACTAGCATTTCGCACGTAGGATAAGTGAATTATTGACATCGATAAGATAAAAGAAAGGAAGGAGGAAGCGTGGGGAATGGAAGAGCGAGCCAAATGCACGTACCGAAACAACTGCTACTACTGTTACAGGTGATTTAAAAAATAAAATTAAAGTACACTAAATTAAAAATATTTTTGAAAAAACACAATAAAATATTTATATAATAGTATAGTTACAAAAAAAATCAGTAAAATATCACAATTTATAATTGCATGATTAAGAAACATTATTCGTACATTAAAAAAACCCTACACATGCAGATCTTGCCTTTTTAAAATTAAAATAAATTTATTAAAATGATATTTGAACAACAATCAAATTATACCATGACTTTCAAGAAAATTAGAGATTTTTATGATAATATTAACAATAAAATTTATAAATAATTATATATTAAATTAATATACAAAAGTTTTTTAAAACATTTCTCATTAATATTCAATGAAAATAGAGTTTTCATATATTTATTATTCTTATATTTACTCATAGAAGTGAAACATGATTGATTCGTATTTTTTTTATTGAAATTTACTTTAACAATCATAATAATGTTTTATTTAAAACACAATGCTTCAATAAAAAATATGTTTTCATAAAAAAAAAAGCTACATAAACAAGAAAAGGGAGTTTTTGATTAAAAAGGTATATTTTTTCCTCTCGGATTCAAGTAATTAGAATTTGTATAAATATATATTGTAATTTTTTTTTCAAAAAACCATGTTGTTGTTAAAAAAAATACATGAATGGAAAAGGGATAATTACATTTTCCTTCGGAATTTTATCATCACTTTAGAGTATCTATTTTAATTATGATACAAGGAAATAAAAATAAATTTAAAAAAGTGCTTCTTCACACGGAACTACTTGACTAATTGGTGAAAATGTATACTACTACAATTTAATTGTAGAGGATGAAATGGCGGCTAGTTCATGTATAGCCCATAGGCCTCATACCATACACAGCTGAAAACAATAAGCCTAAATAGCAACGAATAATCAATGACTAATTCTATTTTTGCCTCATAAAAAAAAAAAAGTACACATAAAATGATATGAAACGATAAATTAAATACATATACAGAAGCCATTTATTTGACTGCTCACACGTGTGACATTGAAGAAATAGTAGAATAATTGCTCCTTTTTTTTCTTTGTTTTTTTAATGTCCGGACCAACTTGCACGCATCTCGATTAATTTTTACGGGTCTTGAAATTAACAACCAGGTAAATTTTCAGTGGCCATCAATATTAACAACCACAAGACTTGAATCTGAGATCACAAAAAGAGTAAACTTCTTGATCTCAAACTTTTATCATTAGACCACCTATTATATGATTGTAAAATAATTGTTCTTTACAAAGAGAGAGAGAACTTGTGAAACCAAAATTAAGTTTCACTACATGTCTAAATTTCAAACACAGCATCAATAACACAGGCATAGTATTTTTAGATGGTTTTAGTATATTAATATTAAAATTTAAAAAATTTAAAAAATCATTTAAATATCTTTTTAATTAAAAAATATTTTTAAAAATTATCTGACACTATGATATCAAATACACAACAAATAAAATTTATTCCATATATATATATATATATATATATATATATATATATATATATATATATATATATATATATATATTTATTGGTAACCCGGGGTGTCCGGGCCAGCTTACGCGCACCACAATTAATTCCCGGACCTACTGAACACCCTATAAGTCCAGTAGACAGGTAAGATACCGCGGGGATGATAGGCGTGCACGCTACGGCTCGAACCCAAGTAATAGAGGAAAGAAACCTTGCCTTTGCTGCTGGCCTAGAAGCCTTGATGCATTATTCCATATAAATATTATCATGTAGCATGACTAGCATTTAGCACGTAGGGTAAGTGAATTATTGACATCGATAAGATAAAAGAAAGGAAGGAGGAAGCGTGGGGAATGGAAGAGCGAGCCAAATGCACGTACCGAAACTACAGCTACTGCTGTTACACGTGAACTTTTTTTTTAAAAAAAAAAGTTAAAGGACACAAAATTAAAAATATTCCTGGAATAACACAAAAAAATATTTGTGGACTAGAATAATTTAAAAAATAATTATTAATATAGCATAATTTATATTTGCATGATTGAAAAACATGATATTTATATAATAATTTTTAAACTTTTTTATTAAATGAAAAAAAAAATATAAAAACAATTTTATAATACTACCAGTAATTTTATAATTGGAACTTCAGTGTATTTTCAAGATTTTTTTTTTCTCATTTAACCTCTCCTGCTCATTTAATAATTGTTTTTTGAAGTTGTCAACAAGTTATATAAATATTTTATTTTCAAATCAAGAAATATATAATTTATGTTATTTTACCACTTTTTTTGAATTGCCAATGTTTTTTTTTTAAAGTACCAAAAGTAAAAATAGCCACTACATGTGAGAGCTGGTGATTATTCCTCTTGTTTCATCGATAGCTGACACGTGTCAGAAATAGGGTTGTCTACCACTCTCGGCCCCTCGACGTCCCGCCGGACCACTCTCTCAGATGCTATGACTTTGAGATCCGTACGGACAGCGTGGTTAATTTTCACGGGCCGGCTGGCTCTACCTAAAGGTTTGCTCCCGAAATTAATAATTTTTACTTTTTGTTTGTTGTAGCGGCCGTACCCAGCTAGTGAGATATTGACATTGTTGCATCGCTTTCACTGTACAGATGTTCTTTTTTTGGACGTCCACATATACACATATTCGTGACTTGCTCACAAGCCTCTGTAATATTCAAATTCCATTAAATTATTTCATTTTCACTTTTTACTCTTTCGTTTTTTTTTTAAATAATTAAATATATCAGTTGGATCAAAGATTCAGTGACTTCTCACTGTGTCATCATATCAGGTTCTTATAACGCATGCGTTAATTAATAGTTAGTGTTTCACTTAAATGGCAAAATTAGATGGCTTTATTTTAGGGGCAGGGAGGTATTTTTCATGGGACTTGTTTGTTATTACAAGAAAGAATGGGGTTAGATTGTTTTTTTTGCATTTTTTTTGCACACTATAATTTTATTTTATTTTTATATCTTTGTTGAATATAGTTTTTTGAAAAGAAATTTTATTTTTTTATTAAATTAAATTAATTGTGTGAGAGTAAGCCTAGCTTGTCTTTTAGGTCACTGTTTTGAATCTTCTGATAGGATATGCGATATCTTTTGATTATTAAAATTTTAGATTTTTTTATTTTTTTAAAAACATCAATATCATATAGATATTTTTTTTATATTGATAAAAAATTGACCTGACCCGTAGCATATCACCTGAGATTTATCTAGTTAATAGTGTAAGAGAATCATTGAGTTTAGAATTTAGAGATTGGATTCATATAACTAATTCCACGGGCCCTGAAGTTAACGACTATGTAAGCCTCCAGTGACTCTGAAATTTGTGGGATTCGAACTAGTGATCTATAGGGCGCAAACTTAGAGTCTGACCAATTGAACTATACCCCTCAAGATTATACAATTTTAGGCTATACAATTCTTATTTCTATGTGGTACCAATCCTTTATTGTTAATTGTTTTTCCCAGTAAAATAAAGAAAACCACTCACCTCTATTTTTTAGCAAAAAAATAATTATTATTATTTTTAAAATAAAAAAAATTATTGAAAAAAAAATCTTATGACCTGTTCACCAAAAAAAAATATTTCTTTTTAATTTCTGTTTTTTTTTCTTTTCCATTTTTTATTGATGAAAAATACATTCATTTATCTAGAACAAAGACAATTTTTTCCAATGCAAAAATGTATAATAATCACCTTAATATTTAATATTTGTGATGATCTAATTGTAAGACATTGATTTTATTTAATTTAAATTAAGAATTATCATGAAAAAATTATATTTTTAACTTAGAAAAAATATGTATATTATATTTATAATAAAAAATAAATTTACAACACTAACTTTTAAATTATAAAAAAACAATTTTAATCATTTACGTTTCTAAAAAGTACTTGTATATAAAGAAAAAAAAAATCTACTGTCGATGTCATTTTCTTTTTGAAAAAACAGTAAAAGACTTGTAATAAAAAGTGGAGAATCTCTGAATTATATTTTCTAAACGCAGTGTAAATTTGAGAGATTAAAAGAAAAGTCTTTAAATACTTAAAATGAAGAATATTGGATTAAAAAAAATATGATTTCCTAAAAAGCAAAATATCAATCTGTTTTTCAATTGACTGGTTGACATGTTCCAGTAGGCGCTCCACTCCGCTCCACCTCTTTGCCTCTTCCATGAAATTTCCTCGGAAGTGGATGGAACATGTCCACGATCCCCTTGCAATATTACTTGGATCTCCAGCCTCATTTTCGAGAAATGGAATTTATCGTTCTCATTGATCTGTCACTCTCACGAAACAAATAAGTAAATCTTGGTCAAAGAAAAACAGACTGGAAATAATGGTCCTAAGAATTCATTTCGCAGGCTGCCTTAGTCTTGAGTCAAAAACACTTGCTAGCTAAGAGAGACTAGGGTGAAGTAGGAATAGTATAATAAGTACTGGTCCTATCCATGGCTATGGAATTAGTACTCTCAGCTCTGTCTGTGGTTACTGCAGCTGCGAGCGAGATTTGAAACCACCGTCAATTCCTCCTCTGTTTGCGTTCAAATACTTTCTTGTTTTTTAGCCACTCCCCGCGAGGTGGTGTCTCCATGCCCATGAGTTTTGAGATAGTGGAGGTGGCTCTGTACTCCACGCACAGAACATGGTAAATGAATCCAAACATGACCCTGTTACTTGTAGGGGAACGTCAATCTTCAATCTCAGCCGTGAATGATCTCAAGTGGTGATTTCCAATTTGATGTTATTCACGTAAACAGTTAATTTATCACGGTACACCTGTAAAACTCCGGAGAGCTGAGAAAAGCATTAATGGTGACTAGAGCTGTGTTTGAAAATGCTGTTTAAATTGTGTTTTTTTTAAAAAAAAATAATTATTTTTAAAATTTTTTTAGATTATTTTGATATGTTGATGTGAAAAATATTTTTTTAATAAATTTTTAATCAAAATATATTTTAAAAATCAAATATTATCACGTTTTCAATTACCCCTTGGAAATCACATACCAATATGATTAATGTTGTGATATTTGAGTTTGTCTCATTGTGTTAAGTTGTTTTTATTTTTTCTTTTCTTTTCCTTTTAATTAACTAATTAGAAAAGTATCTTCTCCTTCCTTTACCCATTTTGGCTACAATTTTGCGCCACCTCGATATAAATTTGAATTTCAAACGATCGATCTCTTCCATTCAAATTGTCCACTGAAGCTACAGCAAGAAAATGATCCTAAGCTAAACACAGTGAATGCAAATGATAAAAGTAAATTGCTTTTCAATTTTAAAAGTTTGTTTGCTTTTATATTTTAAAAGTATTTTTTTAAAAAAATTAATTTTTCTTTTCTTAAAATATTTTTTTTAATATTTTCAGATCGCTATAATGTAATTATATTAAAAATAAATTTTAAAAATAGAAAAATATTATTTCAATATATATTTTTTTAAAAAATATTTTAATTCTAATTAAATAAGCAAATTTTTTCTTTACACACGCGTATCCTGTAGAAGTAGAACATATCCGTGCAAACATCACCAGATAAACATAGTTTTGTTTGCTGGTGAAGCGTGGTAGTGTGAAACTTTAGAAGAAAACAATATCAAGTTATAATTTCAAAACACAGATACAGCTATTAGAAACGCGGGTAAATCTTTATTTTTAAAAAATTTAAATTTATTTTTTATTAAAAATTTATTTTTTTATATTTTAAATTATTTTGGTGTGCTGATTTTAAAAAATAAATAAAACATCATTTTAATGCATTTTAGTATGAAAATCACTTTAAAAAAACCGCAACTACACTTCCAAACATTCCCAAAAATATATTGAGATGGGCTTTAAAACTTTTAGATGGATAAGCTCCGTTTTTCTATTTATACTTATCAATCAATTATGCCGTTAGTTTGATGATTCAAAGTTTTGTAACAACTAATAAGTTCAATTTTCATGTATCTTGAAATTAGATACAAATTACCTAAAACCTCATAAGGTTTTAACATGTTAACATTTTCCACTCTCTGTTTAAGAAATTATACTTTGCATTGCCACTACGTGTATAGTTGATAACACTTTACTTGCTAAGTGTTAAGAGCTACTATGTGTGGTCAAGTGGTAAGCACTTAGAATTAAGGAGTTTACTTTCCCTGTGATCTCAGATTCAAGACCTATGGTTGCTAATATAATAATCATTGGAAGCTTACATGGTCGTTAATTTCAGGGCCCGTAGGATTAGTCGAGGTAAGCGTAAACCGACCCGGACACCCACGTTAATAAAAAAAAATTAACACTTTACGTGCTAAGTCATAAACACTCAAACTCAATTAATAAAATAATTAAAAAAATATTATAAGCTTGTTATTATAATATTATAAATTTATTGGATTTAGCTATTTTTTTATAAATATTATAGATATTTACGATTTAAGTTTATATTGTTAATTTTCATAGGTTTGTATTTAACGACAAACTTATAATATGGACTATAGCTTTCATGACACTCTCAATATTAGATCTAATTTTCATACATTACACCACCATTAAATCCTAATTACACTATCCCCTCAAGTTAAAAGATAAAATTTTTTATTACATTTGATGACCAACAAAAAATATTTTGAAGAGAAATATTTCTAAATAAAATAAAAATAAATTTTAATTCATAAACTATTAAATATATAAATAAATAAAATCTAGAATATACAAGTTCGATTGAATTTTAAAAGTCTCTACCCATGATATTTATTATCCACTATCGTTTATGATACCTATATTATCTAACTTTCACAAGCTAAGAGGTCAGATAATTAGTAGATTTTTTAACACCCTTGATTATACTTGATTTAAGTATGATTGATGTTTATAATTATAATTGATTTAATGTTTAAAAAAGTCTTATAAGTGTTGTTAAAAAAAATCATCTATCTACACCTCTCTCTTCACCAATAGCCTCCCTTCACCGCTGATCACCTGTCTTCCTCTTCTCTCCCCCACCAACCGTGTCACTAACAAACTCCCCTCACTCTCTCCACTCACCATCACCGACTAAAACTACCTAAATTAAGCCTAATTAATATCAGCAACCACATACTACTCACCCATCTCTGAGCAGCCCCGTCACTTCAAACCACCTCTTCCCCCCATCAACCACCATTGCAGGCTTCCCCACCATGCTAGCCTCTTCGTAACCTAGCAGCCCTTTTCTCTCTTCCACCACCGTAGTGAACCCAACACCACCACAACCGAACCACACGAACGCCAGAAATAGCACCACCACACCAGCCTAGCACTTCATTGGAATTAGCCACCACAGCCCAACAGTCACCAGCTCTGATTGAACCAGCAACTACCAGATCTGGCCTGTGCACCACACCAGCTAAACTAGCAACATCCGCTCTCTCCCTCGCCAGGAAACAACCTCAACCTCAAATGATTCCAACCACCCTACTTCTCTCATCTTGATTTTAGTGGCTGCGAAGCTCACGATTGCTTGGAGAGGGGAGATCATAGCCTCTAATATGACTAATGTTGTTATTGTCATGTTTGATGGGAGCTATTATTGGTGGTGATGATGTTGGTTGTTGTGTCACTCACTAGTTGTTATGGAGAATCTCGACAATGAGGTTGCCATTCATTCACAATTGTTATTGCTATTAATAAATAAGGGTTGTTGTCGTTGTTTTTCCATTGGTTTTCGTTGCGGGTAAATGTGCAGCAAGCTTTAAATCGTTTTAGGATCAAGGATGAAGTTTTCAATTTAGAAACAGTGATGGTTCACTATGATGATGGCATGGGGAAACAAACGAGAAAGTAGAGGAGAGGGGGGAGATGACTGTGGTGGCTGATGGAGATAGAAAGAGAGAAGGAAAAAAATCTAAGGACATTTTAGTCTTTTAATCAAAATTTTGATTTTGACTTCAAAAGTTGGAGAAAAAAATGTTATTGCATTCAAGCCTGAAAAGCAAAAAATAAAAAATAGATAAAATTATTTATTTTTGATATTAGGTTATTAAAATAATAAAGATATAAAAAATTAATTTAAATTAAAAAATAAAAAGTTTTTAAATTTTTTAGAAGCATTTTCATTGAAAAAAAATCAAACAAACTCTTTCGTTATAACGTTATACTGATTTATAAATTAATTTATCACAACACATCAACTAATAAATAAATATACTAATTTATTGAAATTGCTATTTGTGGAAAAATTACAATTCATCCTATTCTCATCTCTCATCACTTGTATTACTAGCTCACTAGAAATATTTTTAAAATGATTTCTATTTTTTTTTTTGTGTTTTAAAAATATTTTAAAAAAATTATTTTTTTTTACTTTAAATTAATATTTTTTTATATATTTTCAAATTATTTTAATATGTTAATATCAAAAATAATTTTTAAAAAATAAAAATTTTTTTTTAATAAATTTCTATATAAAATATATTTTAAAAAACAATCACAACTACATCTTTTAAGTCCACGTAAGATAGCCATTCATGTTTTCAAGATTTACTCGACGTGAATTTCAATCAATTAATTTTGACGCAAGTTTTTTTTTTTTCCTTACAAACAATTCCTTGTTTATAATGATAAATTAATTTCCTCATGGTAAAATAACATGTGGTCCTTCCTTTAGCTTAGCCAGTTAAACCAAACTTGCACTTTATGTTAGACTAAATCAACCGCTCCACTTCCGGTTAAAGGGCAAATATATATATATATATATATATATATATATATATATATAGATTGTGGTTTTTGTTATTTAGATGGTTTATAATTTTGATATTTGAATTATGATTCTTAATTTAAGTTTTTTTTATTAAAATGGAGATTTAAATTACTTTTAATATAAGACGTCATCGATTCAATAGTTTAATAATCCAGACCATGCAACGAGTACGATAAAAATCATCAACTACCTCCATCCTCGTCTTTGCTTGCACTCTCAGAAATCAAATAAATTAATATACTCATTACTGTTCTCTTGAAAGAAAAAAAAAGAAAAGAAAAAAAAAAAGAGAGAGGAGAAGAAGCAGCTCGAACTGGCACTTGAATTACCATTCTGCCATCATCCTCTCTTCCATAATTACCCCTTCTCCCTCAGTTTCACTCTCCTCCTTCAATGCATTGCGCGCACACATACACATACTATACATAAATATAACACAAAAACTGCAACTCTTCTGTACCAGTATAAATATTTTATACCTCAAGGACCCCTTTTATAAACAACCCAGAAACCAGAATCATCTCTTTCACCATTTCTCTCTCTCACAGGTATTGCCCAAACACTCTGTTCATTCTCTCACTATTTCTCTTCTGATTATTAATGCTGTTGTTTTGTTTTCATTATCGTCTCTCTTTTTGTGCGTGTCAATGCAGCAAGTGCTAGCTTGATGTGGGGATTGCCTTTCTTTTTATTATCTGTAGCGAATTAGCATTAAGTTTGTTTTTGGCTCTAAAGATGAGGGTCAGAGAAATGCATCCATTATGCTGCATCTCACTAGAGAGTCCAGATATCGGGAGCCAATCACCGGATGCAACGTTGACTCGAGCAAGATCGTTGCCGGCGACATTTTCCGGCGGATCTAACTGCAATGTAGGGGGGAAAGCGGCGGGATCGGAGGCGACGGTGGCTGGGGTGCTGTATAAGTGGACGAATTATGGGAAAGGGTGGAGATCGCGGTGGTTCTTGTTGAAAAATGGTGTGCTTTCTTACTCGAAGATTCGTCGGCCGCCGGAGAGTATTAATCTGTGTGATGATGTTAGATTGATTGGAGAAATATCGACGAATCGATTATTGAGATGGGATAGTCGTGGCAGTGGAAGACAGAAACCGCAAAAAACTGTTGGCACTGTCCATCTAAAGGTATCATGAGTAAATTGAAAACCAGGAACGGGAAATTAATATTTATGGATCAATGAAGTGAAAGTGTTTGGTTGTTCATTCATCCATTTTTCTTTATTTTTTTGGGCCGTATTGGAGGAACTGTTGCTGATATCGGAAAGTTTTTGAAAAAAAAAAAGTTTACATTGGATTTATTTTTCTTTACCAATTCTATCAATTTATTTTTCTGGCCAAATTGGTTTTGGATTCATACTTGAGTGAGCAAAAGAAGGAGATGTTTCCCTTTCCTTTTTAATTTGCTTTTGTTGTTGATTTTAATGTATGGGATGGAGTACTCTGTTTTGGTTTGTGTTTTTACAGTTTCAACTGGTTGTTAATGCATAGTGGGTCACATCAGCAGGGGGGGTTTTGGTGTGTTGTGGGGGTGGGTGGGTGGTGTAGCTAGAATAAGGTACGGTGTAGGTTAGGTATTTAAAGCTTCGGTCACACCAACGGTGTTGAATGAATGGATGGATTTTAGCAACTATCAAATGATCTTTCATTTCTTGCCTTTTATCATTGACTTGAGTTTTGTTTTCACACACATCCCATCCAATGCCAAATCCCATTAGCTTCTTTACTGCACTGTTTTTTTCACACCTAGGTTTACTTCTTCTTCTTTCCTTTTCTTTTTGTCTTTAAAATAATGAACATGGCATTGATCAAATGGTAGGGATGGCGTGTCTCTCCGAAATGATGAGGTGGGTTTTGTTTGTTACTGGATTTAGGTGTTTGTTTTTTGGGATTTGAGTGGCTACGTGGTTAATTCTCTTATTATTATTTTATATAATAAGCTACTGGATTATTTTTTTACTCGAGTTGATGGTTTTGATATTGAAGCAGTCATTGAACAATTTTGAGACAGGTAGGTGCGGGCTTCACTTATTTTGAAAGTCTCCGAGTTTATTGATTTTAATTCTACTGCGAGTGTTTATAACCTAGAGAAAAAAATGATGCTTTTTTGCAAGCATTTTAAGCATATTCTTTTATAATCAGTAGATCCAGCAGACTCCAATTTTATGCCTCTTTCTTAGCAGTGACAAGCTTTAGCATATTTGGGGTCTCATTTTTTTTTTGACCAAAACATTTTGGAATCTGAGCGGTGGTTCTTCGCTTTTGAGTTCTTACACCTGATTTATATTCTCGTGGCCAAACATTAGTCCGTGTTGTTACCGTTACTGGTGGTTTTGAGGCGCCATTTGGCCCTACACTAGTTAAAGGCTTTTGCTCCTACTTGGGTTATTTCTTGGTTAGATGAAAGGTGGGCAGGACCCGGTTCAAGAGTCTTAGCGGTTTCTCCTCTGGGCGTGTCCTGTTTTTTTGTTACAGTGATTTGTTACTTATCATGGGGAGCCTTGTCCTTTAACATTATAGCTTCTCCTTATCTAAATGAATCTTTGAAATGTTATCCCCATTTGAAATTAAGAACACATTCATTATTCGAGCTTATTCCTAATTTTTGTTTTTGTTGTTGATTTAGTTAGACAATCATGCTACAATCTTAGTTGTGAAGAATAAAGATAGCATTTTTAGTATGTTTATATTGAACAATGTGATGATATGCAATTGTCGGGAATGTTTATCGGGATGTTGTCTGAATTGGTGTAGCAGATCTCATCATTTCGTGAGAGCAAGTCCGATGATAGGCGGTTTTATATATTTACAGCTACAAAGACACTTCATCTGAGGACTGATTCAAAGAGAGATAGAGTAGCTTGGATACAAGCCTTGGTCTCAACCCGGAGCCTCTTTCCATCAAGATCGCTAAATGATAGTCTCTCCCTTGTATCACATGATTTGTCTATCTCAACTGACAGGCTCAAAAAACGTTTACTTGAAGAGGGTATCAATGAGAACCTTGTAAAGGATTGCGAGCAGATCATGCTATCCGAGTTTTCTGAAGTACAAGGACAAGTTAAAGTTCTTTGTGAAGAACGGTCCAATTTGCTAGACACATTAAGGCAATTGGAGGTAACTAATAACCACTAACTTTCTATTGGAGATATTGGTAGTGATCTTCTGTATATTTATGCTCTTGTACACATCTGAATGAATTGTTCTTTTTTGTTCATTGCATTATCATGTCAATTTTAAAATTGCTGTGATCGATCCTTTTCTTGAACACAAATTATTTAATGAGAGGATGGATTCAAGTATTTGTTCGTCTTCAAGTGAAAAAAATACTAAGGGTGGCCAAACAAATCTTCATCTTTTTAACAATACAAACATGACCCTAGCTCATGTAGATTAAATGTTATTGACAAGCGTATTTCTCGAGAAAATCCTTGGTTTTGTGCATCTCCAATATCTTCATGGATCAGGTAGCAGCTTAGCATTTCCTGAGTGGTAAAAATATGTCCTACGTGCTTCTAACATGTACTATGCTTTCTAATCTCTTTTTGAAATTTGTTTGAAAACTTACTATTATAGTGCACGAGCAAGAGCAGAGAGTTAATAGAACGACACATGATGATGCCGATATGGTTTTGAATTGAAAAAAAATATAATTTGCAGGTAGTTAATGCAATTTCTACTGTTCATTTGTAAAATCTGAGACTATTACAGCATATTGGAAAAGTGTGAATGCTTTGTAATTGATGAGTGCCTGGACAAAATAAGTTGCTATATATTTCAATTTATGGAATAAAGAATCACTAATATATTCTGCCAAACATAGACCAATATAATATTAATTTCAAACATAGAGGTTCACGTTTGTTTTCTTAGTATTAGTGTTGAGTAATGACTGACATGATACTTTTGTCTTTGCATTGCAAGTGATGAACAGTCTGTGACAATTGACAAAGTTGATCCCAAAACTATTTGAATTGTAATATTATGTCCAGTACCATGGCTTCTCTAATGTTTGCTTTAGATCATATATTTCTTGATATAACTATTTGTTTTCCTTATAAGGTGGATGGTTGCAGGTATTATTTTGTGAAGTATGTATGCTTTGAAATAAGCTTGCATTGCATAACCCCAGTAATAATTTTTTTTCTTAATTTTTTTATGCAGGCAGCTAATATCGAGGCTGAAACCGCAGGAATTCCAGATGGTGAATATCAACTGACAAAGCATGAATTTTCAAGTTTAGGACGTGGAAAATATAGTGGTATGGTACCTGGCACTTCATCTTCCTATTTTAAACACATTACTCGTGCCAATTACTAGAATTTTGTCTTTCTTCTGATCACTGAAGTTAACTACTGCTTACACAGCAAAATTTTGAGGGGATCTGGTGTATTTTCATGGAGTTGAAATATTTTAAATACAGAATGTTATACAACTTCTTTCTTGATTTTAGTGATGTTAATTGGTTGTCTCATATTTATTGAGTAATAGTTCATTAATATTCTGCTATGCTTTATTTATCTATCTTTTTTATTTTTAAAAGGTTTCCTGCTCAACCAATTTGCATCAATAACTATATTTCACAAGGCTTTTTCCCATGTAGTCTTATCCCTGGTGTCCTATTGTGAATTTCAGAATATAGCACAACTGAATCATCTGATGATATTGAGAAACAAGAGCTTGAGGAAGTGTCAGATGAAGATGGAACCTCCTTTTATGACACAAAAGAATATTTTACTGAACCGACATCAATGACAGAAGCTGCAAAGTACTCAGAGAAGCATAGGAGCTTTAATCAACTTGATAGTGAAGAGAAAATGCGTGCTGATAAGCAAGTTTGTAGTTCTGGATATCCACTTATTGAAAGGCGAAAAAAGCTTCCTGACCCGGTTGAGAAAGAGAAAGGGGTCAGTCTGTGGTCTATGATCAAAGACAATGTGGGGAAGGATCTCACACGAGTTTGTCTCCCTGTTTACTTTAATGAACCAATATCCTCTCTTCAGAAGTGCTTTGAGGACTTGGAGTACTCCTATCTTTTGGACAGAGCCTATGAGTGTGGAAAAGCAGTAAGAGTTACATACTTTTTAGTCTATTAGATGCTCCTCATGTCTTGATTCACATTGAACAACCTTTTCATTATTACACAATGCACATATCTAAGTGTCTTGAGTATTGCAAATTCTTTATTGTGTTTCTTTACATGGCAGTCCAATGTTTTTTACACTTGCATGTGAGATTCATAAATTATCTATTGTCAACAATGAGATGGTAAACAACACGGATTCTCTATGGAAAGTGATAGATTTTATTCTTCTTTATATCTGGACATTTCTCACAGATTATGGTCTTTGTAACAAACATCAATGTATTTATAAGCATTTTAAATATCTATGAGTAATTAGGAAACCTGAGGACTTCAGCAACTGATCTCCTCTCTGTTGATGATGTTTCCTTGCTGTGATACTGACTTGTACGTTAAGGTGCCATGTGAAATAACAATAGCCGATCTAACATCTATGGGAAAACCAGTGCCCCCCCAAGTAAATATAATTGACTCCATTAAACAATATCTCTTGAATTCCATGCATGGAATTCGGCTAAACCTTCACATATTTTGACCAGTAGATGTTGATGGATTTCAGATAGCATTTAAATTCTATAATTGCTAGTATAAAAAATCTTAGGCATGCAGTAAAATGCATGCGTTGTTAAGTCTCAGTTTCTTTCATTTCATGGACTTATTGGCATGTTTTCAGCATCAAATATTTCATGAAAAAGGAAAATCTTATTGGATTGCTGTTTGGTCCTCACTGTTCCGATGTGTTTTATTTTTCAGGGGAACAGTGTCCTAAGGATCCTAAATGTTGCTGCTTTTGCCATCTCTGGATATGCTTCCTCTGAAGGCCGGCACTGTAAACCCTTTAATCCTTTGCTAGGAGAAACTTATGAAGCTGACTTTCCTGATAAAGGAGTTCGTTTCTTCTCTGAAAAGGTCAGTAATCTTCTCCGATTTACAACAGAACAGTGTGACTTAACCTAAGCTGTATTTAATACTTATATTGAACTCAAATTGATCGCCAGCTGCTGACTGAGCTTTTATTGAGATATACTGTTTTCTTTTCTATACTGAATGAAAGATTATGACATATACTTTGGCAGAGTTTCAATTTATTGCATAGGAAATTTTTTAGGAAAAACATGACTGTTTAGTGTCCTAATAAATGCGGAAGGGCCTGCCTGCACCGCACTTTTTTTCAAAAGGGGAATTAAATTTTTTTATAAATCGCAACACGTGGGAAGAAAACTAGATGCTGGTCAAATCACTGTCCAGGGTTTGGGAGTAAAATTCTATTTGAAATTATTTAAACAAAATAGAACGGCTCATTTAGTTTGTCACATAGGTGAAACGAGCCAAACAAAATGTTCTCTGGGAAGATAAAGGAACTGTCTGGTCATGAATGCTTTTCTCTTCAGATGAAGTACATTTCAATGATATTTTGAGTTGAAACAGGTTAGTCACCACCCAACTCTCATTGCCTGCCACTGCGAAGGTAGAGGGTGGAAATTCTGGGGTGACAGCAACCTCCGCACAAAATTTTGGGGGCGGTCAATTCAGCTCGACCCTGTTGGAGTTCTGACCGTCGAGTTTGATGATGGTGAAATATTCCAGTGGAGCAAGGTATACACTTCTGTGTGACTGTCTGTGCAGGATATGACCAGTGAATTCTTTTGATCTTCTAGCTTCCATTTCTATCAGTATGGTGCATTTGATTTGACACAATATTTGCTTCTGTCAGGTCACAACAACGATTTATAATCTTATCCTTGGAAAAGTGTATTGTGATCACCATGGGATGATGCATATACAAGGAAATCGACAGTATTCATGCAAACTCAAATTCAAAGAACAATCTATTCTTGACAGAAATCCTCACCAGGTTAGAAGATGTTAGGTCTTCTGTCTTCATATGGTTTCCTCATTAGAATACAACATGGTTGGTCCTAGTTATAGTTATTTTCCAATTCATTCAGTGTCCTGTATTTATAGGTCCAAGGGTTCGTTGAAGATGTTTCAGGTAATAAAGTAGCTTCATTATTTGGGAAGTGGGACGACAGCATGCATTATACTACTAGCGATGGCACTGGCAAGTCAAAGGATCGCATTACCTCATCTAATGCCACCTTGCTTTGGAAAAGTAATAAGCCACCTCCTAATCTGACTCGGTACAACTTGTCATCATTTGCTATAACTCTAAATGAATTAACGCCAGGACTCCAGGTAGTGATGATTTATCATATAGATTTTCTAGTAACCATTTCCCTTTTCCACGTTTGCATCTCTAATTGTTTTTTATAGCCATGTCTGATCCCGGGTATTTGATAACGGATTAAGGAGAAGCTCCCGCCCACGGATTCCAGGCTTAGACCAGACCAGCGGCATTTGGAGAATGGGGAATATGAAAAAGCAAATGGAGAGAAACAGCGGCTGGAGAAGAGGCAAAGAATGGTATATTCAGAGCTCTTGATCTTTCTTTACTTAATTATACTTAATGTTAGTGCAGATATGTTGGAATAATTATAAGAACATGGTGTGCGGAGTTGGACTTTCTATTGGTGATGGAAGAAGATTTCTTTTTTGCCTCAGCTAAGATTTGAACTTAATCACTATTAGTAACTTGAGATTAGATATCACTGGTGTGATTATGCTGTTGCTTGTGCTACATATGAACTAATGAGATGAGGACAATTAGGCTGTTATGTAGTTTTTTTTAGTTTACTGATGCCTAGATGTTGATTGATTCTGTTACTTCGATCAACATCATTTAGACCCCTAAATATCAGAGTATAAATCTGGAAGAAATGATATTTAAGAATTCTTCGCATGGCTAGATTTGAATATTAAGAGCTGGAATGAGTCATAAACCTTATATGTGCACTCACAAAGACCCGTCATCATTCCTTATTGGAGGTCATTATACTTTCGTTCATTCTATGCAGTCAAGGAAATTACAAGAGCATGGATGGAAGCCAAGATGGTTCCAAAAGGAAGGTGAAAATGGATCTTTCCGCTATGTTGGTGGCTACTGGGAAGCCCGAGAGCGGGGAAACTGGGATGGATGTCCAAATATATTTGGCGAGTTCAATGAAGAACTTGTAGAATCTTCTGAAGGGCCTTGACTTGATGGAGGTGTATATTATTCTAAAAACTGCATTCTTACGCTTTCTTAAAAGTGCAACTTCTTTGAAAACTTTTTGTGCTGCTGCACCATTGTTTGTGGTGAAACGAGAACCTAAAGCATGAATCAATACGGAGACTATATATCCTAGTCTAGAAATTCTTTCACCAATTTTTGTTTTTTTGGACCCGGCATGTGCTCTGCCCATGCCATGCTAGCTGGTGAAAGGGTTAAACGATGAAGGAGTAGACATGCATTGTGATACAGTAAAACGAGGTCCCTCTAAAATTGTGTTTACCATTCATAGAAAATTCCTTGTGTTGAAAACGAAATTTCTAAGCAGCAAAAAAGTGGAAATCAAAACTAACCACAGACAATAGCCCTTCTATTAGAACTGATCTGTGCTTATTGATGATGCAGAAAGGGTTGTCACAGAGCAAGCTGTGGACATCAATTTGGTTTGGGTTGTTCCAGATTCCAGCCACTTTCAAAGGTTGTAGTCCAAGGTTGACAAAGTTTTTCCTGTGGACACTTAGTGAGCGAGCACCTTAATTTTTCAGTTTACAGAGGATGGACAGGATAGAGCCATTTCCTTGTAGCATTCGTAATTTTCTGCTATAAGGTGCTATTTGTGTAATGTAGTCTCTCTCTCTCTCTCTCTATTTGTTACAGTTCTTTGAACTACACCAGCCATTGGCTGGAAATCTTATTTTGATATTTATTTATATTTCTGTCAGAAATAAAAGAAAAAGGAAATGTATTATTGCCATCATCCCACACCAACTTAATTGAAAATAAAACACAACACTACTAGAAAATCGATAAATACAAACGGAAATACCGAGGGAATAAATTCCATCAGTAATTCCGTCGGTAAATTATGAACACCGTTCATCATGTCAATTACAAAGGGAATCACCGACGGAAATTTCCGTCGGTATTTTCCAGAGAGCTCCAGAACTGTTCACTTTCCAATTGCACTGTTAATTGTTGTTTTTTATTGACAAAACCGACGGATTGAAAAGTCGTCGGTGTTATTTGGCGGTTTTATGAAAAAATTCAATTAATTTAAAATTTTCATTTAAATATTACAGACGGAATCACGGACGGATTGAAAAATCGTCGGTAATTGTTGGCGGTTTCTGAAAACTTTTTATAAAATTAAAAATTTAAATTAAATATTACCGATGGAATTATCGACAGAATAATTAAAAAATATTAATATTCAATTATCCATCGGTAAATCCGTCGGTAACGCGCCCCAATAAAAAGTCTCGATCCCCTTATTTCACAAGAGACAGACTCATTTCTTATAATTTTTCTTCTACTTCTTCTTCTTCTTCTTCTACTTCTTCTTCTTCTTCTTCACTATATGTAAAAAACATAAATATCTATTTCTTTCTCTTCTTTTCTCTCCTCATCTCCTTCTCTTTTCCTCCATGTTCGGGTATGTCTTCTTCTTCTTTCTTTTTTTATCTTCTTAGTTTTTTTTTTAATTAATATGCTTTAGGAAATGTTTTTTTCTCTCCTTAACTTCACTTGCAACTACATTAAGGTAATATTTTTCTTTTTTCTTCTTTTTTCATGATTTTTTTCACTATATTTGTTTTTTATTTTATTTTTAATTGTTTTTGTTCTTAATAATTGTATAAATTTTGTTGTGAGATTTTTTTTCAATATGAGACCAATTTTTAGTTGATTTATTTATAGGGATTTTTAAATTTTTAGCAATTGCAACTTCATTTTTTTATATGAATTTTTTTAGTTGAATTTATTTTTTTCATTTTATTTATTTGTTGCAAATTTGTTTGAGTTGATTTTCTTATTTTTTTCCAAGCATTTTGAGTATATAATATACAGTGTTGATTTATGTTAATTTAATTATTTTATAAAATGAATTTTTTAAAAATGTTTTTATATAATTACCGACGGAATTTCCGTCGGTATATCCCTCGGTAATTCCGTTGGTAATAAAAACATTATTACCGACGTGTCTGTTCCGTCAGTAAATCCTTCGGTAATTATATTACCAACGGATTTACCGACGGACAAAACATTACGACGAACGATTCACCGATGGAAAAATTCCGTCGGTAAAACTGTTAAATCTTGTAGTGCAAGTATTTGGATTAACCTTCCAAGCTTTATTGATTAAATTAAACTTACTCACACTTAATATATTTATCCTTCTTATATTTATGTGGAGATTATACCTTTAACTATTCTAATCTAACTAGGAATCTAATTAAATAAGGATTCTAATAAATTAATCTAACAATTTGATTATCCAAAAAAAAAAATCTAACAATTTTATTTATTTTTTTATCAAGGATTCCTACATATACTAGGATTATAACTAGTATCTAATATTTTCTCTCTTAAACTAATGTTCTTAATACTCAGTTTATCAATGAAGAATTTTTTTTTAATCTTGTATTGAATATCTATTTTACACCAATAATCTTTTGTTTTTCTGAAAGTTTTGTCAATTCTCGAGTGTTGTTTTTCTTATTGACATCAATTTTATTACCCATAGCCTTTTGACACTTTATTTCTTTTATAGCATCTTCAAAAGTTATATGATCATAATAAGATAATATAACAAAATGAGTAAGTGGATCATCAAATTGATCCATTCCAATTGCCTTATAATCACGCATCCATGTAGGTTTTTGTCTAACATGTTGTGATTGTTGATTATTATTTGCTGACATTACAAGTGAGTTTTAATCATTTACTAGTTGTGATGCATTTTTCACAGGCTTGTCATTAAGGTTTTTTTTTTTTTTTTTTTCATATCTAGGGAAACTTGTTCCAACTTTTTTTCTACTTTTTCCCTAAGAGAAGTAATATGTTGAAGCTCTCTCTCTCTCTCTCTCTCTCTCTCTCTATATATATATATATATATATCTTAAAGGCTTTCTCTTTATCACTAGAGTAGTTTTAAATCTCTTCATGCCTCTTATAAAAACCTCCAATATTATGCATTTCCAAGTCCAATAAGAAGTCTACATGTCTCGATCAAGAAGTAGACTTCTTTTCTTATTAGCATTAATCTCACTAAACTTCGCAAAATCTTGATAAGATTAATATAAATTAGAGAATACTGATTTATCTCCACTCATGTGATTGCTACACTTAGTGTTTAAATATCATAAATTTTAGTGATTTTTCTCATTTATATTACAAGCCATCAATAAAAACGTTTCATCTTCATTCTCTATAAAATTAGATTTCTACCACCATTCTTATTCAAATTAGTTTTATATTCATATTTGTAATGTCCATATCTAAGACACCAGAAGCATTCAACCTTTGATTTGTCCATTAACTTTTGCATATAAAATGTTGAATGATAATAATCATATCATTTTTTTTATTTTTGAGAATTAGAAGACTGATTATCTTTATATTTATGACGTGGTGGAAATCTACCATTATTGTTGTTTGTGTTCCTTCCTTTTCATCTTATGACTCTTTGTGAGGTAGAAAAATTATTATTAGATGAAACTTATAAAACTTACTCCTCCTTGTCTTGTCTATTAAGTTTTTGCTCATTAATCAGCATAGAACTTTGCAATTAATCAATATCCTTACCTTTCTCTGTTGAACATACAATAAAATTGAATTTTGGTGTCAATGATTTGAGGGATTTTCTCAATGAAGGTTATATTCTTCATTTTATCGTCATGGATTCGTATCTTGTTAACAATTGCTAGTGTTCATGAAAAATAGTCTATGAATGACTCTTCTATATTCATCCTAAGCAATGCAAATTCTATTCAAAGTGCTTGAAGTTGTTTTATCTTTGTTCTAGTTGTTTCTTGGTGCTTCTTTCTCATTAAATCCCAAATATACTTGGAGATTCCCTTACAAAGAATGGTTTCCAAGATTAATGAGTCAATTAATTAGAAAAAATAATTATTTACTTTAAAATCTTTTAATTGTTATGTTATCTCTGTTCTTTGTGTATCCGTCATTGTTGATTTGAATGGTAGTCCAATTATTTGAAACAATTTGTTAATTACCGGAAGCCTTATAAGTTATAACATTCCACACGTACGGGTATTGAAATAGACAAAGTCTAGGTACGTAGATTGTTTGAAATTAACTACAAACGACGAGCTTGCGTAGTTGGTAAAATCACTCAAGTGATTTGGCCTCAAAATGCTGCTTAATTATAACCAAAGAAATTTCACCATTTTAACCAAAGAAAAGGAACCAACAAGTTCTGTATGATTGCCTTTCACACACATGCACGCACAAATTGGCGTAACACTTGCAATGTAATAACTTCAACTCCGGCGCATATATAGATTTTTTTTTTCTTTATAAATGTGAATTGCTTTATGGATTAAATTAATGAAATTTTCATGGCAGGTTGCCTATATACAATACAGAGACTAATTAGTCCAAGGTTTATAAACAATGAGAAAAAAAAATTTAAGTTTATTCAGTTAAAGAATGCTAAAAACTCAAATACAAATAACACATTAATTGTCATAGACTTAAACCTATCAAATTAGATATGTACAGAAAATAATAGCAATTTTTGAGACTCGTCTAATAAATTAAGTTATTTGATTAAAATAGTTCTTCGGTGTAGTTTTTATGCTGAAATTGCATTATATTGTAGTTAACTAAATGAAACTTGTCGTACCCGACATCGCGGCGGCCCACAAATAATTCTGGATTATGGAAAAAGAACATATTTCTAGCATCTTGTTCTTTTAGGGGAAAAAATCTTGTTTAAGGAGTCGCCACCTAATATTACGGTCACTAGGAACCCTAACCGGTCATCAGAGATTCTATGGCTCGGGATTGATTACGTAAAAGGGAAGATATTATCACCCCTTAAACATTCTGCCTGAGGCAGACTGCATTGCTGGTTTTGTCTTAAATTGCTAAATATTTATTAGTTTATGCTATGATAATTTGCTTATAATATTCCTGACTCTGGCGCCAGTGAATATTCAACTACGGACACTTCCAACTCTGGCGTTGGTAAATATTACGTAGCTATAAAATAAATTTAGATCAATATTTTTATTCTAACTCTAACGCTAGTGAATAAAAAAATAAAATAAATTTATTGTTACGCATGCACATATTTTTTTAATTTTTCTAGCTAAATAAAATAAAATACAATGAATAAAAATAATATAATTTAAACCAGTATTTTTATTCCTGACTCTGGCGTCAGTGAATATACCAATAAATTTATATTATTTTTATTTATGCATACACATTTTTTTTATTTTTTCTACCTTTTTTACTTTTCTTCTTCTTTTTTTTTGGTCGGGTCCAACTCGGCCCACATGGGCTGGGCTAGACCCAGCCAGACCAGCCCGGCCACTGGCCCAAGCCAGTGGCCTGGCTGGACAAAACAACAGCACGCATGACGCGTGCGGTGCAGTAAAAAGGTTAATTATAATTCAAAGCTACCATGTCTAATGAATTAAATTGCAGAATGGGAAAGGATGAACTTACCTGGTCTGGTGCTTGATGACGAAGATGAAGTTGTGGGTGATTGGTGCCCTAGTTAGGCAACGCCCCGTTCTTCCCTTCTGTCCTCCTTTACTTTCTCTCCTGGTCTTGGTTTCTTGTCTCTCTGGTAACTTTGAAAATGAAAACGTAAGGAAGACTGGCCTGCTGAACGCTTTTCTCCTTCTTTCTTCTTCGTTCTTGTTATTCTGTGAATGGTTTGTTCCCGTGCTTCTGGTATTTTATTGATCTTCTGTGCTCCCTCCGGTATGTTTCTGTTCGTTTGTTATTTGCGGCTGCAGAAGTTATGAAGGAACTCTGCCTTCCCTTTCCTCTGCTTCAACCTGCCCATGTCTTCCCCTGAGTTTTTTTTATTGTTCGTCTTCCCCCAGTATTTCCCCCCGTTCTCGGTCGCTCTCTTGATCTATTTTTTTGTTCTCCTGTTCTGGGTCTCCTCTTCTCTCAGTTTCCCCCGTTTTTTTAGTCTCCCCCCCCCTTCTAGTCTCCTCGGTTCTGTCCTTTTCTCCCCTGTTTGTTCGTCTCCTCTGTTTCTTTGAGAAGAAACCAGGGGAACCAAAGTCTGCTCTTTCTTTTTTTCTTTTTAGTCCCACTCGATTCTGTGGTTCCGTCCCCCCTGTGATTCCTCTCCTGCGCTCTCTAATCTTCTCTGGCTTTATAGCCAGAGAATACCAACCATTTGAAACGACTTCAAAGCCATTACTGCCTGAAACGACTCCTGAGGAAGAAGGCGATGAACAACTTCTCAAAATGGTGTCGTTTATGCAATGGGAATGACCATTTTCAATCTGGTCACTGAAGTTCTGAAATCATGCAATCAAGCCCCTTTGTAAATTATAATTGGACCCCTGTATTTCGGTGCTTTTTACAAGCTAATCCTTGGACTTTAATCTGTTGCAATTTTACCCCCAATCAACCCCAAACTTTGCTATTTCTTCAATTAAATCCTTGATTTCATTAATTTAATTAAATCCAAGTCCAATTAAGTCTCAAAACTTATCAATTCTCCAATTAAACCCTTGATTTGATTAATTAAATTAATTCCAAGCATAATTAAGTCTCAAAACTTATCAATTCTCCAATTAAAACCTTGATTGGATTAATTAAATTAATTCCAAGCTTAATTAAGTCTCAAAACTTATCAATTCTTCAATTAAACCCTTGACTTGATTAATTAAATTAATTCCAAGCTTAATTAGATTAATTCCAAAGTTTAATTAAACCCCAAAACTTCCAATCATGTTGCTCTTCATCTAAATTTTAATTCATTCTTCATTTATTTCATTTTACTTGTTTTTTCATCATTATTATTTTTTTATCATCATTTTTTTTATCCTTTTCAATAAATAAAATAATAATAATAATTAAAATAAAAATGGTCAAAAATTGAGTTATGACAAAACTAATCATTGATCATCTCATCCAATTGAAAAAATTAATAAGAAGTTGAATTTATGCTCTGCACGATGGCCATTCTAATTTGGGTTACAATGAGAAAATGATTCCAATGAAAGGTTATCGAACAGTACTTGTCACACAACGAAAACACAAATAACTAAGAAATAATTCCTGGAATAGGAGCACAAGCTGGCATCAGAGGCAAGGAAAGGCAAGGCAATACAGTGCATGATCAGGCACAAATGAAGTCAGAGGGTAGCTTCTTCCCGCAAGTGTTGATAAGCAAGCTTAAGGAGATTGGGATATCAATGTTAATGCCAAGGATGTTAGCTTTGATAGCAGTGCAGAGGCAAACGGCTGCTTCAAGATCAACAAGTCCTTGAAGTACTGTGCAACAAGGTGTGTCTGGTGGGCTCCCAACAACCCCACCAATAGCGCCATTAAGCAACTTGGCACAGACACCCAGCTTTAGGGCATCTCTAGGGCAGCTATTTCTTGAAATAATAGGGTTTGGATTGGGGTTTGGGATAGGCTTAGGCTGAACACAAGTGTTGCACCCACTTGCTAGGGCAAAGAAGAGAAGGTTGAGAAAGAGGAAGAGAACAGACGATGAACCCTTGGAACCCATCTCCTCAGACTTCAATATATGGAAATTAGTAGAGACGAAATGCCGTAGGAGTAGTGATTTGCTTATAGTATTGTGGAAGTAACAATGTGCATGAGCGTTTTATAGAGTGGAATGGACTCCTTGGAATGTGTTGCTACAACTGATAAGACAAAACAGTACGCATAAAACAAAATGTCGACAACCAGAGAGGAGAGCATGTGAATTGAGCAAGGCTGGCTGTGAATTTAGCTGGCAACGTAAGAGATTCTAAGATAAATACAGGTGGGTTTTTGTCATAATTAGTTTTTTAGGTATTTATTTTTTCATTCTCCGGATCACAAGATTGATTAGTGGCTTGCTTAGGCACCCCGTGAACATAATCCTGCGGCCTCGTGCTAGGGTTTGCGACTCAACAGGTAGATCGTTTTAATTATACAGAAAACTGGATTTTCCATTTTTATAACTGGGCCAGAGAGAGATACAAAAGATGCAGGAAGCCCACACAAAGGGAGTTAGGAGAGCACATGAAGCCGAGAACCAGACCACTGGCATCTGACCCAGGAAAAGACTAGAAGGCTCTGACAAGTAGACCCAGTATATGTGGGTCCATGACGATAGAAAAAATGGCTAGACAACAACACTAGCCCGCAATCACTGAGGAGAGTGGCTCAAGAAGAAAATTCAATTTTAATAGGTACTTATTAAATTTTCTCTTCCTTCTCTAATCCCATCTCACTTCTTATGAAATATTGATGCATAAAATATAAGGAAAAACACAAAACCAATATAGAAGGGCAATCGTGGGTTGAGTGAGGGGTTGGATCTTGGATTTAGATCTTTAATTTCCTAGCGTAGCATTAGCCTCCTAGACACTAAAATTTCTACATGTCCATCATGACCCAAGCTTTTTATAACAAAAAAATAAATAAATTTATTAGATTTGGGATCAAATTAAATTAAAAAACTTAGTTCAAATATATTTAATCAATCTTACTTTAGTGTCCCTCTAGTGTTAAGGGTATTTTAAATACTTTTCAAACTAATTTTTTTTAAATACCATTTAGATAAATGATATTTGAAGTAAATTACACCTAACCTATTTATAAATAGACAACAAGTCCACAAAATTAAAAAAAAAGAGCATATAATACAAAAGACAAGCATAAAAGACAAAAGAGAAGAAAAAAAGTATAGATTGAAAAACATGTATAAATACTTCGAAGTTCATTCAAAAAAATTCAAGTTTATCAAGAAAGTAAAGAAACAAAATCCTTTTTTTCATCAAATCAAATTAAATCAAGTTAAGATCTCATATAGACGTTAAAGTTTCCGAGCTGGTGTGAATACTCTTCATCTTCATCAAATTAAGTCAAGCCATAATTATACATCACATGAATAAAGTTTTGAAGCTCGCGTGAATACTCTTTATCTTTATCAAATCAAGTTAAAATCTCACACGGTTAAAGCTTTCTAACTCTTGTGAATATCTTTTCATTCAAAATAAAATTCAAATCTGACTATTAATCAAAGAATTCTTTTACGTGAAGAGCACCTTAATATTTTTTCTTGTAATCAAAGTTATTATTGTAATTTTGATATGACTCTTAGTATATTTTTAATATGTGAAATTCTATGTGCACTACCAGAAAATTGATAAATACAAACGGAAATACCGAGGGAATATTTTCGTCGGTAAATTTCCGAGGGATTTTACCGATGGAAATATTCCCTCGGTATATACCGACGGAATTACCGTGGAAAAAAAAATTTAAAACAAAACAAAAAAAAGATGACGTGTCATTTTTACCAATAGAATTACCGATGGAATTACCGACGGAAAATTCCGTCGGTAAATTCCCTTAGTAATTCCGTCGGAAAACTGTGAACACTGTTCATCATGTCAATTACAAAGGGAATCACAGACGAAATTTTCCGTCGGTATTATCCAGAGAGTGTTATTTGGCGGTTTTCTGAAAAAATTCAATTAATTTAAAATTTTCATTTAAATATTACAGACGGAATCACCGACGGATTGAATTGTTGGCGGTTTTTAAAAATTTTTTACGAAATTAAAAATTTAAATTAAATATTACCAATGGAATTACCGACGGAATAATTAAAAAAATATTAATATTCAATTATCCGTCGGTAAATCCGTTGATAACACGCCCCAATAAAAAACCTGAATCCCCTTATTTAACAAGAGACAAACTCATTTCTTCTCCTTATTCTTCTTCTTCTTCTTCTTCTTCTTCACTATATGTAAAAAACATCAATATATATTTCTTTCTTTTCTTTTCTCTCCTCATCTCCTTCTCTTTTCCTCCATGCTTGGGTATGTCTTCTTCTTCTTTATTCTTTTATCCTCTTAGTTTTTTTTTCATTAATATGCTTAACGAAATTTTTTCTCTCTCCTTAGCTTCATTTGCAACTACATTAAGGTAAGATTTTTCTTTTTTCTTATTTTTTCATGATTTTTTTCACTATATTTGTTTTTTATTTTATTTTTAATTGTTTTTGTTCTTAATAATTGTATAAATGTTGTTGTGAGATTTTTTTTTTCATATGAGATCAATTTTTAGTTGATTTATTTATAGATTTTTAAATTTTTAGCAATTGCAACTTTATTTTTTTCATATGAATTTTTTTAGTTGAATTTATTTTTTCATTTTATTTATTTGTTGCAAATTTGTTTGAGTTGATTTTCTTATTCTTTTTTCCAAGCATTTTGAGTATATATTATACAGTGTTAATTTATGCTAATTTAATTATTTTATAATTTTTTAAAATGATTTTTTAAAAAAAAAATTTAAATAATTACCGACGGAATTACCGATGGAATTTCCGGCGGTAATTCCGTTGGTAATAAAAAAATATTATTACTGAGGGATATACCGACAAAATGAAGCGGATAAATTTATTTTTTTAATTACCAACGGATTTACCGACGGAAAAGAAATTACCAATAAAAGATTCATCGACGGAACATTTCCGTCGATGATTCTGTCGGTAATTAATTTACCGACGGAATATGTGTCTTACGTCGACGGAAAAATTTTATCGGTAAAACTGTTAAATCTTGTAGTGGTGTATAGTTACCATAATGAAAGGAAAGGTAATTGTTGGTCAAACAATTTTTTTTTAATTGAAGAGATTCAATTAAGTCAAAAATTGCTACGTGCATGTTTCACAAAGGATTCTCTAATCAATGATATCCAGGCTATCTAAGACCAAGCAAGAGATCAGACAAAGAACGAGATCCAATGCCAACGACTTTCAAAGCCGTAACCTCTTAAGCTTCACTACTAGCTAGCGAAACATTGAAAAATGAAATCATTGAAAAATTCTTCTTGTTTTTTCTTTTTCAAATTTCTGATCAGAGTTAGAACGTACCCACGATGTTGTAGATTAAATCAAATAACAAATATCGTTTTGTTTTGTATTTAGTCTTCTGCACTCGCCCTTGTCAGGAATCTATCGAAGAAGTTAGAATTGTCTTACGGATCAGGCCCTAATTTTCTGTTGGCTAGTGAGTTCACATACATAATATTGACAAATGGCCGTCGACCTGCGCGCTAACAGAGGAAATTAATGCACAGGTATAAATTCGTAGTATTCTTGTTTTAGCTTCGAATTTCCAAATGTACATCATTAACGCGTAAGCATTCATCTTCACTAGACAATGATAAAACCAATTAGAATCATATACCGATCTGTGATCAGTGATTAAACCAATAATTAAAATAAGACCATGGATCGGTTGCAAGATTGGATCGATGCTGACTTGGTTAAGAAATCGCAATCAAATTAACACAGGCTAGTGGATCTAAAGCTAAAACTGGCTCCACAGGGTATGAATGGTGGGAAGATTAAGAAATCGTCAAAAATGGCTGAAGTTGATATTTTCTTCGGCTGTAGCAGACATAATTTCATCAAAATCCGCAGTGGACCCCAGATGGTAGGTTTTAGGGTTGCCCGTGACACTCCATCCAGCAAGCAACTTCCACACGAATCAAATAAGCCAAGATGGAAGTGTGTTTCCTTACTACACAATTTATATAAATCGACAAGATCCAAGTTTTATTTTCATAAATAGTACATTTGGAACACTAATTAAAAGGGGAAAAAAAACCATAGAAAAATCCAGCTGTGATTGAAATTATGGCTATCCATTATTTGGCGTGTTTAACAAAAACCACTAAAAATAATTTTCTTGAGGTGCTAGGTTTATCTCTGCAAATTTATGCATGGCTTGATTGCAATGGACCTCCTGATATGGATCAGTGGTAGTACTTCCACGGTGAAAGATGAGCTGTAATTAGCATTGTCAGTGTCATTTTAGTTTCCTTGCATGCTTATTTTATTTTTCTCAAGTCTGCTCTTCACCTGTGAGCTATATTTTGCACCCTCGTTGTTTTCATAGTGATTCCATACGGCTTGTAGAAGAAAAACGGTGAGGGATTAAATTACAAAGTCAATCGTGAAGAAGGAGCGTTTTGAAGGGTGACCATTGGGGAAAGCTTAAGATCATGAAAACCGATTTGTCCTTGGCAGCAGACAGCGTAGGATCTGGCCTAATATAGAAGGGGGGTTACGTAAGAGATATGTAACACCCTTCATGATGAGAATGAAAGTAGAAAAGAATAGCAGTCTTTGAAAAAGGAAGTGAAAATGAATAATTTTCTTTTTTAGAAAATGCAACCCTCCACCAACTCTGATATGGGACATATGGCGACTCAACTTTGTTCCATCACGAGACACTCAAACAACCAGAACATCTTTATTCTGTGGATGCACAGGATTAATGAAACCAGAATGACCGAGATTTTGGCTAACTAGATAGATCCACGGTAATAATGCTAGGGCCAAGGAACATGGCAATTTGCAAATCCCTAGCTACAACACAAGCATCCAAGAGTTTGCCTAAAATTCTGCCTGTCCGCTGCCAGCTAATTAAATTCCCAGGATCACACATGGGTGTATGGGCTTCTTCCATTTCTCTTGTTATTTTGTCTCAACATCAAATTAACGGACTGGACCTCCTTGACCTCTATAAAAACCTACTCCTCATTGCACATCCCTTCATCACTACAAGTGCTCTCTTCTATAGCTTCTATTAGCAAGCTAGAAGGCACTGTAACTACTAAATTCAAAGAAAGCCATTAGCGTTTGAGAGAAATGGCTCCCAAAAGAACCACATCTCTTGCTCTCTTTCTTGCATTCAACCTTCTCTTCTTTTCCCTAGCCACTGCTTGTGGAGGTGGTTGCCCCTCTCCTAATCCTAAACCAAAGCGCCCAAACCCGAACCCGAACCCGAACCCGAACCCAAACCCAAACCCAAACCCAACACCAAGCCCTTCCAGTGGAAAGTGCCCTAAGGATGCACTTAAATTAGGTGTGTGCGCTGACTTGCTCGGTTCATTGCTTAACGTCACCATTGGCTCACCCCCAGTAAAACCTTGCTGCAGTGTCATTCAAGGCCTTCTTGATCTCGAGGCTGCTATTTGTCTTTGCACTGCCATCAAAGCTAACATCTTGGGCATCAACCTTAACATTCCAATTTCCCTAAGCTTGCTTATCAATGTCTGTGGAAAGAAGGTTCCCAAAGACTTCCAATGTCCTTAAATATATTTATATCTCTCCATCATGGTTTTATTACAGTGTCATTTTGCATGTTCTGAAGTATGATTTTCTATTAAGAATTGTGTGATGTAAGGAAAACAGCTGCTTGTTTTCGCTTGTTACGTGCTTTTCTCTTTATTCAGTTTCCACGAATAAGTTTAGTATTCCTTGATGATTTCCAATGTATTAATTTTTATACCAAATGAATGTTTCTGTTAGTAGTTGATGGTCGTGATTGAAATGCAATGTTGTCCAATCTTCTGTTAAAATTTGTCTATTCCTGTTTAAAATCTTTGCGTGGTAAAATCATGTCCCATGTCTACAATTTGCAATAAAATATGTATGCTTACACTGGATGGTTCAAAAGATTTAAGTATTTCGATCTTTTATACCATGCATTTAATTATTCTAGCAGCCTTTTGATGTTATCAATTGGTTTGAAATTTAGGGTTTTTGACGCGTTCGTTGAAGCTATTCAAGGCTTTTATACACACACACACACACACACACCATATTAAAACTAATAGTTAAGTTTGGGTTCCATTAAAAATACTTAAATCTTGTGATTGGTAATCCATTCCTAATTTTTATATTATCAAGTATTTTTATAATTATTAGATGTGGGATAATTTATCCAAGAAAAAAGAAGAAGAAGAGAATACCATTTAATTTAATTGATAATATTTTCAAACAACAATTGTTAACTTAAAAATTCTCTTGGGTTTAAGACTTACTCATTCTTGTCATTATCTTGTGTTTAATTATTTAATTTTAATTGAAGATAGAGTGAAGATGGTATTATTTGATATTCAAAGTTCATATTATTTTTAGAAACTATCTTAATTTTAAAATTTTAATTTAGATGAGGTTTTAAGAATGATTTTATATTATTTTTTGACAATAATATTAGAAAATGTTAAAGACATTTACACCGAACAAATTTATTTTATCAATTCATAATCTTAATACTTATAAATAATTAAGTATAATTCTCTCTCTAAAAATACCTTGTTATATCTTAGTAAAAACAAAGGTATAATTAATCTGGTAAAAATATGTTTTGAAATTATTAGGAATTAATAAGTAAGGCATCATGAAATTTATTTTATTATTTATATATATACAACATTTTAAAGTAATCATAGAAATACCCTTCTACCAATGGACTGCTTCTTTTCCAAAAAGAAATGCGGTCCTTAATTCAAGATTTACACATGTCATCTCTTATCAACCCAAGAAGAAGAAGAAGAAGAAGACAGCAAATACGAACGAGCTAGTTTAAGCCAAGTCGAAAAATATTGGTGATCATGCCATTAATTTCCTTCGCTTGCAATTAATATTAACAAGAGCTTTCTTAGATCGATGCCTTTGAACATTATTTTTGCGTCGATCTAAGCAAAAATTCCATAACAGTTGTACAATTTTCTGTCAAATGAAAGCTAATGCAGTTCCAAAGCGGAAAATTTCCCAAAATCGTTCGGTCCAAAGCATTACATATATGCAAAGTTTTGGGGTTTTTATTTTCCTGGTGTAAATGGACTTTTCACTGGATTGTGCCACGAAAATATATTCAGAAGAAAATTAAAACTAATTCGAAGCCACGACAATAATCGAGCTAGCTTGGATCGCACTAAGTGGAGACAACAAGCATGTCTTTATTTTCCAGAACTGTTGCTAATTATTCCTTGGAGCACTTCTACTGATAGAAGTAGCTGTTAAAAGACAGCACTGCTCTCTTTAATTAGTTCATTGATCAAGAGCACCAACACATTCCATAAAGTCGATTGCAACTTCAGCCCGTGACTGAGAACTTTGCTTAAGGTAAACGCGTTTCATGGTCACATGCAAAAAGAAAAACAGTTAACATTCCCTTCCGTTTCACTTCCCCGCTGCCCGAAAAGGCAAAGATTCCATATTTTGTTTGATTCAAACTTACCAATTAAAACGCTTAGTTTTCAAGAAGTTAATGATGATATATGGCCGTCCTAAACGTGTTGAATATATATATACTTGTTTCTGTATGTTTTTGAGACCTAATGATGCGAAAACGACATGTCATTTGACCTCCTATCCAATGTTTGTTTGTTCGTTATAAAATAAACCCAACTAAGAAATCAATAAATTTTGTGTCCTTGATGAGTATTAAGTACACAAGCTTCAATCCCGTGAACAATCCTCTGTGCTTTCCAGCTTTTCATTCTGTAAATTAACGAACAACGATAGATAGTTACGCGTTAATTAATTATATTTCAGTTGAAAAAAAAAAAAAAAAAACTAGCCTGGATTTTCAGTACATTGGAACTTTAGTCTCTACTTTTTATTTTAATCTGATTTTGGTCCCTTATCTTGTTTGGAATGTCAATATCCTACCATCAATTTGTTAAACTTGCCTACACGTGACATGCACACTAACGATCACGGTTTGATATATGTGATAGGTTATTAATTAAGGATGTGTTTATTTTTCTGGTTTAATATGCTTTTTAATTTGTTATGTTGCCTGAGAAATATTAAATTGATATTTTTTTTATATAATTTTGATGTATTAATTTAAAAAATAAAAAAATATATAACTTTTAGTGGTCAAATTAATGATCAATTTGTTAGGGAAAAAGAAAATAAAAAAAACTAGGGGTCAAATTGTAAAATAAGGAGAAAGTCCTTTACCGATTTATTTGGTATGAATGTTTTTTTCTCCCTCATGCCATTTCTTCTTTCTCTAGAGTCCCCATATTTTTTATTGTTTCAATTCTAATATGAAAATTCATTTTCTTTGCTGAGTTGGAAAGATGAGAGATAAAGTCTTATAAAAATAGAGAGAAGAGAAAAAGTCATTGGTTTAACTACTTTTTTGTGATAAAAATTATTGTTTTTTATGTTAATAATTTCCATTCAACAGGGGAGTTTGATGGTGATTGTTTTTCTCTCTCTCTAAACACTCTTGTAAATGGAGATCAAGTTCAATTTAGGTTTTTTTTACTCAATTGATTTTGATTTTATTTTAATGATTTTAGGGTCACTAAGGTGGTTTATAAAGGGTTTATATTGTTTTTGAGATGTTTTTAGATGAAAATGGCATGAAAAATTGAAATTGTGACAAAAAGAATCCTTACCCTAAATTTTTAACCATCATAGTGGTGATTGGATATCCTAGCAGTTGACAAGTTTTTTTTTCTATAAAAAAAAGTATGAGTGATAAACGACATGTTGTACCCCTTACAAAATATAAAGAAATGGTCTCAAACATGCGAGCCTGAGCTGGAAGGTCTATGCACTTGAATTTTTTTTAAAGGTCGAGGTGCGTTGTGTTACTCGAGCTAGGCCTACATGCCTATTTTTTTTTTCTTTCATTTTTATATAGGGTTTTTAATTTCCTTTTTTTTAATTAATTCTTCTTTTGGTGATTTGAGGGAAATTTTCATAAAACAATAAAACATAAAAGAGAAAATGTGATTATATTACGACCAAGAAGTTTATAAATTCTTTTTTCATTAGATATTTGAATTGCTAATTAAGATTTATTTTTGGTTTTCCAAAAAAATATAAGAAAAAAAACTAATATATATATGCATCCAGGTTAATAATTAAAGATATATTTAAATTGTTAAAAATAATTATGTTTTAAAGTAAATGTAAAATATAGTAATCAATATATTTACCACATGAAATGCATGAGCTAAAGAATTATTTTTTAAAACAAAATTATACTCAATTGCTATTTGTATAACATATTATGATATTTAATGAATAATTAATTTCATTTTGTTTTCATAAGCATGTCTAACTTTGCCTTTCTTTTTTTCAACCTTTAATATTGAGTTTTTATTTAATTTTATTTTTAATATTTATTTTATTTTAATTATTTTTTATATTTTTTTATCATTTAGTTAAATTAAAAAAATATATATTATTGAACTCAGTAGAATCTATTAGTTATATTATATGTTTAATAAGTTAATTGAGTTGATTTAAATTATTTCAATATATAATTAATATATCATTTTATAAATATAATGTTGTCTCAACAATTAAAAATATTCTCTTAAAACTTTTTTTATGTTCAAATAAATTTTGATAGGAAGTAATCTAGGTTGATAATATTTAAGAAACGATACTGAAAGGGATGGTGTAGAGGGTCGAGGGTTTTACAGATGAAGGTCATGGGCTCGTTGGCTTGGCTCTCAAAAAAATCTATATTGGTGACCCATGCATGCATGTCTTGTCGGCACATTGGACAAGTTATAAATTAGACGCATCCAGCGTTGCATCATGGAGGATAAGGATCTTGGTGATTCTGGATCAGTTTGGAGCTTTCTGTAATTATTTAAGAATGCCATGTAAATTATATTTTTTTAAAATTTTAATTTTAATTTAAAATAATTTTTTATATTTTAGATTTGATGTCAAAAATAATTTAAAAATATATAAAAATATATTTTTAAATAAAAAAACAATTTAAATCACTGCCGCTATTACAATCTTTAACATACTTGAGCTCTCTCTCACACATGCAAAATAATCTCATTAATGCTCCAACTATTTCTTCAAATGGAAGATAATACCTTCTCTTCTTCTTCGTCTTCTTCATGAAGGCATATTGAAGACTAATCTAGTATTGTTGGAATCGGTGATTTGATAGTTGCAGCTTTTCATGTCGATTGATTTTCCAGGATTACTTGTTTGTTCACTTGTGGTAGACAAGGACAGATTACTCTTCACGTTATAATGCATTGAACTGAACCGATGCATGCCTTGTTCATCTGCAAAAGCCTCTGGCTCACAAGCTATAAAAAAAAAAATATCAAAAATTATTATAGGTGCCCGTTGTGGATCAAGTGAAGTTTTTTCTTATGAAAAAATAAAAAGATGTTCAACGACACTAATTTTTTAAAAAACAACAAGAAAAGTTTGGCATCCAAGTATTGACTTGACTAGATTCAATAAACTTGATTAATTCAATAATATAATTTTTAAATTTTTTTATAATTTAATAATATGATTCAATAAGCTAAATTCCTAATCAACTAAATAATAAGGGTAAAATTAAAAAAATTTTAATCCAAAAAAAAAAACATTATAAAAAATAAGGATCAAATTTGACATAAATATTAAATTAAATGTTGAGGGATGCAATTGAAAAATAAATTTAATTAAAAAAAGATAAAAAAATAATTAAAAAAATAAGAACCAAAGTTAATATAAAATTTAAATGAAATCAAATGCTAAGGGAGAAAATTGAAAAAAAATTAACAAAAAAGATTAAAAAATAAAAAAAATAAAGATAAATTTGATATAATAAATAAATAAAATCAAACATAAATTAAAAATTAATCTAAATTAAAATTTAAAACAAAATAAATAATAAATAAAAAACACATTCCGTACAATAAAAATTACAGTACAACTCAAAAAAGGTACGTTTAGTCACAAAAGCTTACCTATGGATCCCCCTGGCCACACAAGAAAAAAAAAAAGAGAGGGTATATTGCGTTCATATTTTGTCTGTTTGGTTATGCTTTTGCTGCTAATTAATCACAACGGCCTTTTTAGACGTTGAGCCATGTACAGAAGTGAAGTGGGAAATGGGTTCTGGACATTTGAGAAAAAGGCGGGTAACGGGCTTATCTAGTAATGGTCCAGTGGGAGAATTAATAATTAGCCCATGGATTTCGAATCCAACTCCTAAAATATATAAGGACTAAGGAGTTGACTGACTCCCCCTTATCAAACATTTCTCCAAGGCTATTCATTCCTTTTATAGATGACTGAGCTGCCATTCGCATTCTATATATTGGTTTTTAATTCTAATATTATGCTTAACAAGTAATTGTAATGAAATTTAAAATTTTTAATATCGATTTTTAAGATTAAAAAAAAAATTATAGTCCTTAGAGAGTAACTAATAATATCCTATTAGTTACCTTTTAGGACTCATATTTTTTTTAAAATAAAGAAATATAACTCAGAGAAAAATATTTGGTAAAGATATTTTTATTATTTTTTATGAATCATGGATTTTATTTTCTCTCTTATCATTAAAAACAAGCAACAAAGCAGTTTGTTTTAAATAATATTTACAGGGTGATTATAATCTTCTTTATTATATAACTATTTCATTGCCTAGAACTCTGAAGATCAATTTGAGTTCCTAGTTATTATAAAATTAAGTAGTGAATTCTATTTTTTAATGTTGCCTACCAATACAAATCATAGATTATTTGAGATGCTCCTTATGACACATCCTCAAAGTCATATGAGTGTTGAGTGTCAAATAAGGAATCCTTTCACCCTAAATGTATCCATACAAGTTAGCTTTGTATTCAACTTCCAATGCTTAGATAATTCATATTTGCAGTATATCAATAAATCTAAAATTAGGCTGTAAAATCAAAAAACTTATATCCATTATCTTGAAATACAAGGACAATGGCCAACATTATGTTTGAAAGACCTCAAGGATCACTTCGAAGCAACAAGAAGAATAATCCAAAAAAGCAAATGAAGCTAATCATGTTAAAGAGCAAAAAGCAAATAACATAGCCACAAGACTCTATGGATAATGATTATCAAATCATTAAGGAAAAAATCGAAGCATCTATAGAAAGGCCTTTCTTATGATGACCTACTCGAGAGAGTACGATATATCGGTGTAAAAGATTGAGCGGAATCTGCTATTGGGTTAGCCATTTTTATTATTACTTTTCGAGTCCAAGAAAATATTGCTGTAGAATTTATTAATAGCATTCAAGGTTAAACATGACTCCTAGAGAGTTACCAAAATACGAAGAGAACGAAAGGAGAGGAGAAGAGATTTCACCTATAATAACATATCACAATTACGAGAAAGAATGGATACCGATTCCAAGAAAAAGGGAGAGGTAAATGTTCATGACAGCTAGCCCTTTCTACCAAGAAAAACGGGTATTTAAAAACATTTTGGTTTAGAAAAGAAGGCTAATTCTCAACCTAAAATCACCAACCCACCACTACATGTTCCATCGATTCCCTTACTATGATGTTCCCTTACTATGATGTTTGTGAAAGAATGAGTTAGATAAGCAATTCTTAAAATTACTTTTATGTTTTTAAGAAATTACACATTAACATTCTTTTTTACAAAAAGCCTTATAATGAATGTGAAACTATGTGAGGCTCATTAAGGAAATATTATCTAACAAAAGAAAATTATACGAGTATAGGGCCGTGATGCTAACTAAGAAATGCATTACTATTTTACAAAACAAACCACCAAAGTTTAAAGATCAAAAGAGTTTTACTATTCCATACACAATTAGAAATTCTTATTTTGAAAAATCTTGGTGTGTGACTTAGGTGTAAATATAAATTTGATGCTTTTTTTATTTTTAAGAATTTTAGTCTTGATGAGTCATTGGCCACTACAATATCCTTATAGTTGGCAGATAAGTCGATCAAATATCTATAAAGAATTGTATAAGATGTGTTCGTAAAGATCGATAAATTCATTTTCCCCAAGAAACTTTATTGTTCTTGACATGGAGAAGCATTGTGAAGTCTTCTTTATTATTGGCTGACCATTCTTAGCAATGGGGAAAGAATCGATCAATGTTCAATAAGAAAAACAAATTTTACATGTTATAACCCAATTTTAACCATCTTTTCAAAAGAATTTCCAAAAACATATATAAAAAAAAAGAATTAAAAAAAACATGTTTTCATCCATTCACACACCTATTTTATGATTTTTTACTATTTTTATCTTGTTGATTTCTACTCAAAACAATCAAAACTTTTATAAAAAAAATATATGTTTTTGATGCATTTAATTAACGTGTCCATTTTGTAATTCTTGACTACTTTTTTTATCGAATTAACGTTGATGTTGTTTTTTTTTAAAAAAATAAAATATAAAAAATAAGAAAAACAAAATAATCAAAATAAAGAGCAAAATGAACAAGTGGCCTAAAGTGCAAAACAGGAAAATGAAGGATCAAAATAAAATGAAATTGCTTAGGGACCAAGCAATTAAAAAGAAAATGACAATTTATCAGCCATAAATAGATGAGTGAATTCTTGAGAAAAATAAGGAGGGTGGGGGAGATGTTAAAAAAGAAGAAGGAGAACCTCTAGCCATAAAAGACACCCTAACCATCATAGGAAGAGATAATGAAAGAGAAAAAGAGAAAAGAGAAAAGAGAGATAAGAAAAAAAAAACCCTAGCCACCATATCACAAACCAACCCATAAAAAAACCTCTCTCTCATCCCTCTCTCTCTCTCCAATAACAACCCTAACCTCTCTCATCTCTCCTCACTATCTAGCAAATTACCCCAACTCTTCTCATTAAAAAAATCAATTAAAAAAGGAAGAGAATAGAGAAACAATATACTACCAAAACTTTCAAGTGCTAAATATGCTTCTTTAAATAGCAATGATAACTAACAATGTCGCCACTAGTAGGAGGTGGCGCAATCTGAAGGGTGGTCCACCGCCTCCCCCCCCCCCCCCCTCTTCCCATATCATCAAGCCCAACAACACGTTGAAAGGTTGAATATAAAAAAACAACAAGAGGAGAAAGAATTGGCTAAACTTTGAATGACTAGGTCTCCCTTATTAGAAGGCATGACCAGCATTGCCACCACCAAGATAAAGAATAAAAGGAGATTGTTTTTGGCAGACATATCCACGTGCCTTTTTTTTGTCATTATTCCAAATGACATGACATAATTCGAGCTGTTGCTATCAACTTTTCTAGTATTGTTGTAACTGTTTCAGCCTTTTCCAGTCCATCTCGGTCATTTTAAAAGGTCTATTTCAAATCCCAAACATCTTTTGATAATTATTTTATAACTTTCTCAAAATAAATCAATGTACTTGAGGAAACAAGGCTAGAAGTTAGGGGACAGAATTAATTAATTTTAGAAAGAAAATCAAGAAAACAAATAAGAAGAGATTTTGAACCAATTTATAATATTTATTTTGATATGATCATGATGTTAATTTGACATAAATAATGACAGTAAAGGAAGTAATAAGGAAGTAATGATGTCATTGATGGTTTTCTTATTAACAAGCTAGAGGTTAAGTGCAAATGAAACATGAAAAGTGTTCAACAAAAAAAAGTTATTGATTTAGTTGGTGTTGATCATTTTAACTACAATTTTACTTTTACTACAAAGGCATATTATTCAAAGATTTAATGTGTCATAACCCAATTCTGGGTCATTCTCTAAAATTCATTTTTTTTCAAAATAAAATAAAATAATAAAATAAAAGCTGACGACGTGAAGAAAGTAGACAATGGAGGATTCCAAAAAATACATAAAAACCAAGCTGCAATTTTGAAAGAAATTCAAGGCCTAATTGCACTCCATTATGCCCAAAAATGAAGAAAAAAATGCAAATTCAAGGTCAAATTAAATTATTATTGGACGAATTTACATAAAAATTAAGTCCAAGGACATAATCAAATTTTTAATAGGCCAATTTGATTTAATCATGGGCCAAATTGAATTTTAATTATATTTAAGAATTAATTTGTGTCCAATTGAAGGATTTAATTAAGTGCAATGATTTAATTATACTTTAAATGGGTCAAATTAATTTTATTTGGGGCTTAATTGGTGAAAAAATAAGTTTGGGAACCTAATTGAGAAGATTGGAATTTTAAGAGACCAAATTTAATTTTTACCAAGTTAATTGATTGAAATCATGGGCTAAATTGCAAGAAAATTGAAGTTTTTGAGTCAATTAGGGGTTAAATTACATAAAACTGAGGCCAAGGACCAAAACGCAAAAGGCGTGTAAATTTGGGGTTCCAATTGACATTCGGCAGGGGCTAAATTGCACTAAATCAAAGGTTTAGGTTGATTAGGGGTGCAATTGAACGGATGTGAAAAAGGAAGGACTCAATTGAAGTTTGACAAAACTCTTTTATTAAGAGCGTGTTTGGAAGTGTGGTTGTGGTTGCTTTTCAAAGTGCTTTTCACTCAGAAAAGTATGCCAATAATATTTTTTTTATTTTTTAAAAATTATTTTTGAGATCAGCACATCAAAAACATATTAATTCAAAGCAAAAAAAAAATTCAAATTTTTTCGGAAGCGCTTTTGAAAAGCACTCCCAAACGCCTTCTTAAACCAAAATGGCATCGTTTTTGCAAAAAAAAAATTTTAAAAAAAGAGGACTAGACAACGCGTCGTCTACTCACTATTCATTATCTTCTTCATTTTTCAACCCTAAATGACAGCTAAAGAGCTACTTTTAAGGTGCATTTAATGCCTCATATGTCTACTAAAATTAACAACACATGCACCATAATGGTCACCTATCATCCCTCTATCCTCGAGTATGGTCCATTCAGGCCTATTAACATGACACCGACCCCAGCCTAAAGAGGCCAACTCATGCGGCCTTTTCCTACAAATTTGACAACTCACGATGCACACTTTGAACCAACGGTTGGGATCTTTCCTGGCCAAACCAAAGGCCACGACTTGGCACCATTAAAGAAAAAATATCCATCTTCCACCTCCTATAAATAAGGGTGCATTTCATGGCTTGGGCAAGGAGAAAATCGGGTCCAAAGTCGGCCAAAAACCAGTCATTCCTCGGTTCACAGCCAACATTTTCCTTCTTTCCTTCTCTCTTCATCGTGTCTTCAGCCCCTGAAGACCCCTCAAACACCTTTCTCCTCCATCGACAGACGGCAGCACAACCTCCATGTAAACCCATATCCTCATTAGTGGCAAAACAGCCACCGCAACCGTCGGTACCTCTCCTGCTATAGATTTTCTTTTCCTTTTTTCATCCTGCTCTGCCACCGGCCACCATTTGCCACAACCTCAACCTCAGCCACCGCCCTCACGTCTGCCCCTCCCCGTCTCGACCATCCAAGCCTCCATTTAGGCACTCCGGTGTCAGGTAGCGCCGCCCCTCCTTTGCTGCAACCAAGTTGCTGCATACAGAATGAATTCTCGTTCTGCATACAGCATAATTAATTAGCATGGTTGCTGGGTCGGGCCAGCAACCATGCGGGCCTTGGCTGAACCATTTGGGTCTGGTCCGACCCCAAAAAGAAAAGGATTTGTTGGGCCGAGATCGGCCCAACCCAAAGTTCCTGGGCTCGGCCTAGTTAGTTTGGCCGACCTAGTCCATGTATATTTGGTATATATATTTATTTTTAATAATACATATTATAATATAAAAAAATTCAAAAATCATTTCAAAAAATTGAGATTTTCTCAAATATTTTTTTACCAATTTTGAATAATATCGAGTTGTATATTTACACTATAAAATACAAATCTGGTATTAAAATACCCAGTTTTCTCTGAAATATTCAAAAAAATTCAAAACATTTTTCAAAAAAATCTCAAAAACTTTTAAATTAATTTCCTTTTTCAAAAACAAAATTTTTTTTTTGTTTTCATGCATGCGGCCAAATCCTAAAATTTTTCAATGCATATTTTCATTAAAAATTGCATCTTTCTCATGTTTTGAAAATTCAAAAAAAATGGATGTCATAACCAGTTTATGATCATCCATTAGGGTTTGGCCAAAATATCAAAAATCTTTTTCCAATCTTTTTATAGGGTCCAAATGTAGACTTTAATATTTATGGGGTGTAAAATTATACGATAAAGTACACCATCAGGTATTAAAGATATAGGGTGTAAATAAATGCGATGCTAAAATTCAGACTTTAGAACGGTTAGGATTTAGCCCGATAAGGTAGAGACTCCCTCATGAAGAGAGATCTGTCTTGAACCTTAGAAAAGACCAATGAATAGAAACCCGATCTAGAAAACAATCAAATAACAATACAGCTTATCTTAGGTAGGGTGTAATAAGGGTGATGCGTCTCCCCTTTGCACAACCAGTCCCTTACCCAGACTTTCGCAGACCATAGATTCCTAGTGATCATAATATTAGGTGGCGACTCCTGAATATTAATCATAATTTTATGATTGAATCCAAAAACCTTTCCAACACCACATCTCACACAAGAGGCACGATAAAAGCCTCTACCGTCGCTAAAAGACATCACGTTGTGCGCACCCCGTGAAAGTATGGATGCAATACATGTTGATGAAACATGTTTAAGGTTTGCAATTCATTATTTTAGAAGCTAAAGAGAGAGAAATAATGATGTTTCTAATGTAAAATTTAATATAAAAGGACTAGAGTTGAAATATAGAACTATAATACACCTGAAATGAAGAAAGAAAAAAGATTGGAGAGCCTTGATTAGATATCCAGAAGATTGAGGTAAGAACAATTGGAACTTGAAGACGAGTTCTATCTAACTCGGGGAAACCGATGCCAGAGTTTTTTTATTTCTTTTTTTGTTTATAAATTTTATTTTTTCTTATTCAATTTAGGAATTTTATATTTTTATTGAGTTTAGATCAAATATTAATATAAATAGAGTTGTGAAGCTTGTATTTTAATAAAGACTAGCACGCACTAATATAAATACAAAGCTTGTATTTTAGCTTGAATAAAATTAAATATTTTGAGTGTTTTCCTGTAGTTAAGTTATGATGTTATTGATTTTTAAAGATTTTAATTTATAATAAACTTGTTATCTTCCGCTCTTCTTCACGAGAATCTATCTGGAGGTTTCATGTGGCAGTCGCAGAGTAAACGCATAGAAACGGGAATGTTTAGTTTATAAAGTCCAAGACGCTAGCTTTGATGACAGTGCAGATACAAGCAGCAGCTTCAAGATTGACAAGATTTTCAACTAGGCTACAGGAAGGATATGTTCGTGGAGATCAAATTCCAAGACTCACCGAACCCAGCACATTTGCACATGCTTTCAACTCTAGGCCATCCTTGAGGCAATTATAGGTACAGGTAGATCTCACCGAAGTGAAGAGGAGGAGATTCAAGGGGAGGAGAAGGGCACAAGTTGGCTTTTAAAATCCTCACCGTGAACCATGAAGCCGGGAAAAATGGAGGTGACTAAGACACTGTCTGGTACGCGACTAAGACACTGTCTGGTACGCGTTGGAATTGCATTCTTAAAAAATTAAAAAAAAATTATTAAAATTTAATAGGTTTTGTGTTTTGGATCGTTTTGATGTGCTGATGTAGAAAATAATTTTTAAAAAATAAAAAAAATCATTAAAATATATCTTAACATGAAAAATTATTTAAAAAATAACCACAATAATATTATCAAACAAGCTTTTTTGGCACGACCTCCCTCTTGGAAGACTTATTCAAGTATCTTTCACTGTTGCTATAATTTTCCTGTGTTGATTAGTTGTCTCCCACATACAATAATCTTTCGCATATCTAACTCGTCAAAGTTTATCGTTCTCATGTCTACAACGGTGGTTAAAAGAATCCTCTGCACATCAGTCAGGATCTGATATTTGCAAATTTGAATATTCTACTTCTTTTGATTAGATGACCACGATTTATTAATTTTTTAAAAAAATATTTTTGATTTGAAAAATACTAAAGAATAATTAATTTAATGTTCTTTCTTATCAAATATATTTTTAAAATGTACTAAAATAATAAGATAAAACACAATAACAAACAACTTCGAAAGCATTTATTGATAAGTACTTGAACCAAATTTGAATTTGCAAGTCAATGCAACCTACAGTTACCGTGTACTTCTCTTTCTTCTTCTTCTTTCTTCTTCTTGTTTTTTTACCAGCAAACTCTGTTAAAAATGGAGTAAAATTATGGTGAGGTTTTTAGCTGTGGCGTGGATAATCTATTTTCAACGTTAATGAGTGAGACTTGAGTGTTAATGTATTGGAATAAATAAAGTTACCGCAAATCACCGAAGCCAAGAATTTTAGTTAAGAAAGACGGATTGGAAAAGAAAAAACAAAACTAGAGGGGGCAAAATTTATATTTTACTAGTTTCAAGACCAAAACTATAAATTATTCACGGAGAAAACAGTGTGTATATATATATATATATATATATATATATATATATATATATATATATATATATATATATATATATATATAAGCAGGGGTCGCCAGCCCCCTATCTCCGCCCATTAATATGCAAACCACCGCTATGGATTGAGTTTCCTTTGTTTTTTCTTTTCCTTGAAAAAACCCTCCTTAGAATATATATTTCTCTGTTGCAGAAGAAGAAAAATCGGGTAATGTGGCAATACCGAATTGCAATCACGGATGAACTGGAAACGTGATGATGCTATGACTCGAATTGGGCAATAATATCTGTAATCAGACTATCACTAGTGTTGCCTATTAACAATTAACAAATTAGCTTAATGGCATGGGGTCGGTTTCGTGGTTTAAAGCTACTAACCCCTTTTTTTTCTTTTTTCACCCTTTTTTTTCTTTCAATTTAATCTTTTTATAATCTAATTAGATCAAATTAAATTAAAAATTATCATAAAATACAAAATTAAAATAAAAAGGATTGAAATGTAAAACTTGAAGAAAATACATAGCCACTCCAATTTTCATTTTGATCCTAAAAATTATTTTATTTATTTTTTAATTTTTGTGTTGGAGAAATGAGAAAGAAACAAGTTTGACAAAAAAAGTTGTTGGTTTAGCTACTTTCCAGCAAAGAAACTCATTATTCTTGATATCAATAGATTTAATTTTACAATATGGGCTTAATGGTAGTAGTTTTCAAATGTTATTTTACTTGAAAAAATAAATCAGACTTTGTTTAGATATTTTTTATTCGGTTGATTTTCTTTTCTATTTTTTTGGTGTTTAGGGGTTATTAAATGGTTTAAAAATATTTTTATGATATTTATTATATATTTTTTTAAAAAATAATTTTTAAAATAATTTTTTGGGATATAATAGGTTATTTTAAAAAAAAAAGGTATTTTTTGCAAACTTGATTTGGGCTTGGTTTTATTCCATGAAGAATTATTTTCTCCAATCATATAGTCTTGTCCAACCTATAGATTAAGTTTGATGAGTTTCTTTAGTTTTTTTTTTTAAAAACTTACTCTTCATAACTTAAATAATTTTTACACCTCTTAAAAATCAAAATTGTCAGGTTTAATTAAACTGATTATGAAGGGAATTTATTATGCATTTAATCAGAATTAATTCTTATCAATTTTGGTTCCAAAACTCACTATAAAAAGAGAATTATTAGGAGTTTTCTACACTGTTTTTCTAAATTTTATATACTTTTCATCACCTTAATCTTGAGTGTTTTCTCATTTACTTTGAGTTTTATTTTCCTCCCATTTGGAGCTTAGATTCAGTCTTTGTTGAGACATACTTTAGTTCATTATTTTTTGTTCGTAGACCTTATTTAAAAGTGTATCTAAATAAATTAATTGGTATTGTTGAAATCTTATAAGGTTTATTACAAACATTTTAGTTGCACTAAAAGAGGAGCAATAAAGTTTTTAAAATAAAAGATTCATCATTGATAACAACAAAAGCTTTGTTATTTTAAAATGTTTCAACAAGTAAGTATCTCTCTTTGTTTTGATTAAAACATATTAATATGCATGCTAGAATTGTATTTCTATATCTTATGCTTCTTTGAATATATGTTTTGTATGCATGCTAGAATCTTTATATGTTTTTAGTTTTGATTTCAAGTTTGTCAAGATATGCTTTTATCTAAACTTGTATGTTCTCCGGTTTAATATTGGATATATAATTTAAATAGAATGGTTTTGTTATGATAAACTATACAATACATGCTCTTTTATCTAATACTAGATTGTTGGCTTACGCTATGCTGCAAGTTGGATCAAGTTTTTTTTTAATCTAAAAAATATTCAAGCATTACTAATGTTTTTCTAGTAGAAAAAAATATAAATCACACGAGGATTAACTTAATGTGACCTGATTGACTTGATAGGTCTAAAGACAACCTGGGTGGCCGATAAAATCGTAATTTGACTAAAATGAATTCAAGATGACATTCTTTTTTAAAATATTGATACATAAACATATTTGATCAACCCGAGTTGACTTGTAAAATCTATAACCAGAATGATGAGACCATGATAACCTTAAATAAAACAAATTGAAATAAATTATGAAGCTCAATCTTTAATCAATCCAGTGTTGAAGGATAAAATTGTAGAACAAAAATTAATTTAGAAAAAGACCCAAAAAACAATTTGATTCAATCCGAGTTAATTTGTCAAACCTAAAACTCGGGTCATAAAATAACCTCAGAGAAAGTAAATTAAAATAAATTATGAAGCCTAATTCATTACCAACCCAATATTGAATAATGAAAATGAAAAAAAACAATTAAAAAAAGACACAAAAAATAACCCTAATCAAGTCAGGTTAGCACGCCCCACCTATTAATTGGGTTATGAGATCAGGTTATCCTTATAGAAAGTAAACCAAGAAAAAGACCTAATTCAATATGGGTTAGTTTGTCAAACTTTCAATTTAGATCATAAGACTAAGATAACTCTATAGAAATAAAATTAAAATAAATTATGAAAATCAATTCTCAATAAACTCATTGTTGAATGATGAAATTAAAAAAAAAAAAAAAAACTCAATCTAAAAAAAGGATACAATAAAATGACCTGAGTCTACCCAGGTTAACCCGCAAAACTCATAACTTGGGTCATGAGATCAAGATAACCTTATAGAAAGCAAACCAAAATAAATTATTTTATAGTTTAAACAAGTATTTAATTATCCTGCTTCTAAATAAAAACACATGTATACTGGGTCATAAATTTTAGTAAATTTAAAGTTAATTATTAAATGATAGTTTCATTAAGACCAATTACACTTAATATCATTAAAGTTGAAGATAAGGTTTGTGATGATTCAGAAAAATTATATATATAAAAAAATATTGCACGTACATGCCAGCCATGCTGATTGTTTGGGTCGTATGAGCTTACCTAATGGCTAGAAACCTAGCATTTTGGACCCCAAGTCACCTTGTTTTTTCTAATCTTTTCCTGGCACACATCTTTATGTATTTTTTCAAGTTTTTATAAGTCACGCACATAAACTTTCCATGCACATGATTTTTTCAATGCAATGCAGGCATCGCTTTTCTAACCAACGGTTATATATATCCTAATATTGTAATTGCCAATATCTTTACCAATGATGTGCATAGCACAACAACTCTCAACTTTCTAGGAAAATTATTTCCTTCTTCATATAGTAAATTCAAAAATCGGGTGTATAAATACCCTAGTCACATGTAAGGATAAGAAGGTCATATAAGTTTTGGGCGCCATACACAACCATTAAAGGCTTTGTCGCACCCGACATCACGGCGGCCCACAAATAATTCTGTTATGAAAAAAAATAGATATCTGGCATCTTGTTCTTTTAGGAAAAAAGGTCTTGTTTAAGGAGTCGCCACCTAGTATTATGGTCACTAGGAACCTTAACTGGTCAACAGAGATTCTATGGTTCGGGACTGGTTACGTAAAAGGGAAGATATTATCACCCCTTAAACGTTCTGCCTAAGACAGACTGCATTGCTGATTTTGTCTTAAATTGCTAAACATTTATTCGCTTATGCTATGATGATTTGTTTATAATATTCCTGACTCTAGCGCCAGTGAATATTCGATCGTGAATAATTCCAACTCTGGCGTTGGTAAAAATTCCACCCCGAATAATTCCAACTCTGGCGTTGGTAAAAATTCATAGCTACTAAAAAATTAGTATATTTTCTTTTCTTTTCCCTTTTTTATTCATAATCCTGATATAAGTAAATAAATTGACAAAAATATATTATTTCTAAGACATGCAAAATTTTTATTTCTACACTTTCTATTTTTTTATTTTTTTATTTTTTTGGGGCTGGGCCTAGCTCAGCTCATGTGGGGGCTGGGCTGGACCCAGCCAGCCCGGCCCGGCCCGGCCCGGTCACTGGCCCAAGCCAGTGACCTGGCTGGGCCAAACCAAACAGGAGGCACGCGTGGGGTGTCTCCACGCGTGCATGCACTGTGCGAAGGTAATTAATTTACCTTCGCGCAGTGCAATACTCCTCATAAAATGAGGCAAAGAAGAAAAAAAACGAAAGCTGACTTACCTGTGCGCAGAGAAGCAGAGACGCGATGAAGGATTTCGGGTCGTTGCCTTCTTCCTCCGATTTTGTTCCCTTCACCCTCTGTTTCCGATCCTCTTCTCTCCTGCTCTTTCTCTCTCTTCTGTATATTCTTTTCGCCTGTGTTGGAAATGGCTAAGACAGTGGCCAACCTTTTCTTTTTTTGCTTAATTTCTGGGGATGAAAACTGGTTTTCGTCCCTCCCCTGCTGTTTTTTTTCGGTCACCAGTCTCCCTGGTTTTTTTCGTGTCTGGGCTTAGCTTCCCCTGCTCGCTCCTATGTTTTTTTCTGTGTTCGTCTCCTGGGTTCACCCCTGTTCTAAGTCTCTCTCTATATCTCTATGTCTAACTCTCCCCTGTATCTGCCCGTTCTTTTTTCTAGTCTGTGAATTTGTGCTCTGAAGACGAGGGCGAATCTGGGGTACGCTGGCTTTTTCTACGGTTTTTTTCTTCCTCTCCACTGTTTTTTTTTCTCTCCGTCTCTCTCTCTGTTCAGCCTCGGTTCTGCCTTTTTCCCCCCCCTTTGCGCTCTCTCATCTTCTCTGGCTTTATAGCCACAGAATGCCAACCATTTGAAACGGCCTCCCTTTACTCCAGTAACAACTCCTAAGGAGGAAGACGAAGAAGGCGATTGATAAATTCTAAAACGGCGTCGTTTGTGTGGTGGGAATATCCATTTTCAATCTGGTCACTGAAGTTCTGCAATCATGTAATCGAGTCCCTGGGTAAATTATAATTAGACCCCTATATTTTCTCGCCTTGTACAAGTTAGTCCTTGAACTTTAATCTATTGCAATTGTGCCCCAAATTAACCCCAAACTTTGCTATATCTTCAATTAAGTCCCTAATTTCATTAATTTAATTAAATCCAAAGTCCAATTAAGTCTAAAACTTATCAATTCTCCAATTAAGCCCCTGATTGGATTAATTAAATTAATTACAAGCTCAATTAAGTCTCAAAACTTATCAATTCTCCAATTAAACCCTTGATTGGATTAATTAGATTAATTCCAAAGTTTAATTAAATCCCAAAACTTCCAATTATGTTGCCTTTAATCCAAATTTTAACTCATTCTTCATTTATTTCAATTTACTTGCTTTTCATCATTATTATTTTTTTCATCATCATTTTTTATATCCTTTTTAGTAAATAAAATAATAATAATTAAAATAAAAGGGTCAAAAATTGGGTTATGACAGGCTTGATCATGCAATTTTATACATGATCATCAATCTCCCAACAATTCTGAGAATCACTATTAACCACTCAACAATTTCATGAACCATCAACAACCATTTAAATTCTAATAAAACTACAAACAACCACCAAATAATTTCTAAAACTGCAAACGATCACTCAAGATTTTCTAAAACATACAATTTCTTTTATATTTTCCTGTTATTTTTTATTTAACGTATATTATTTTTCTGTTTTTACATCTTACTAATTTAAATATCAGAATGTTTCATGTGTTTACAAGTATATTGCAGCACCAATCCGCAGGCTTGAAAAAACTCAATTCTTTTCTGAAGTATTTCACGACTTTCAATCACAATATTGCAGAGTGAGATTAGCTAGAATAACCACCACCCCAAACAACTGCATACACGTATGAGATATGGTTTGCTTGTGCATAATTTTGACTGCATGCGGCCCATGCTCCATTGTGGCATAATTCATAAAATCAGAACCTCTCTGATCTTATCCCAGTTAGTAATCTGATATTCCACGTTAAATGCAACAGTGGTAAGTCAATGATAATTTACCTACCGATCGATGTCACCCCCTAGTGAATGGTAGAACTAACACCCACGAAGGGCATATGTCAGCTTGTGTTTTTGACAGTCAATTGGACTTGAATAATTTTAATTATAAATTCAGGATCTGTTACTGTGTAACATCAAAGAAATTATAAAAGAAAAAAGAAGAAACGAAGGAAATTGGAATTCGAAGATGCTCGCTACTACTGTGCTTATTGTATTTATAATATAACGCGGGAAAAGTGGTAATATATATATATATATATATATATATATATATATATATATATATATATATATATATATATATGCCTCCGTCTATAAGAGCAGAATTCCTCTCTTTGCCTTGTCAAGAAAGTGTAAAAGCAAACTAATAAATTTATCAATTTATCTTCCTTAATTTCATCATCAAACAAGAGCTAATTGTTTTCATTCTAGAATTTATATATTTACTGTGCCACCAAATATTCTCAACCAAGATCCTTGGAAATTAACAACATAACAGAAATACATAATATTATATTGTTAATTCTACAAGTTTGAAAATCGAAGTAAGAGAAAAAAGCGCGAGAACATAAATCAAACTTCGTATTATTGCAGCATAATAGAAATAGATTACGAGCTAGCTAGGAAGAAAGGCAAAAGGAGCCTTTGAAGCTAGTCACTACATGCACTAATCGCAAATTACAGCGTTTATTGATATAACAATGTTAAGGCACGAGCCAGCAAAAGCCTTGCTAAAGTCCAAAGAACAATAAAATGAGGTGGGGATGGATAGCAAGGAAAGCTAAATTATACGCGGCAATTTATTAAACTGAAGGACTTAGGAGGGCGGACACTTGAAATCTTCCGCGACCTTCCTATCGCATTCGTTGAGCAACAACTCCACGGCAACAGGAACATCTAACTTAATAAGGCCTAACAGATCAACTTTGATTCGAGTGCAAAGGCAAACAGCAGCATCAAGATCAACAAGACCATCAATGAGGCTGCAGCATTTGGCCTTTTCTTTTTCACCAACAAAGATTTTCAACAAATTCAGCACATTTGCGCATGCTTGCAACTTCAAGGTATCTCTAGGGCAAGTGCCATTTGGTAGTGATGGAGGTGGTGGTGACTTGAACATTGGTGGTGGCGGCGGTGAATTGTCAACTGGTGGTGGTGGTGGTGACTTGAACATTGGTGGTGGCGGCGGTGAATTGTCAATTGGTGGTGGTGGTGACTTGGCCATTGGTGGTGGCGGTGACTTGACAATTGGTGGTGGTGGTGACATGACCATTGGTGGCGGTGGTGACTTGACAATTGGTGGTGGTGGTGACATGACCATTGGTGGCGGTGGTGGTGGTGACTTGACCTTGGGTGGAGGTGGTGACTTGAACTTGGGTGGTGGAGGTGACTTGATCTTGGGTGGTGGAGGTGGTGACTTGACCTTGGGTGGTGGTGGTGACTTGTTCTTGGGTGGTGGAGGTGGTGACTTGACCTTGGGTGGTGGAGGTGGTGACTTGATCTTGGGTGGTGGAGGTGACTTGACCTTGGGTGGTGGAGGTGGTGACTTGACCTTGGGTGGTGGAGGTGACTTGACCTTGGGTGGTGGTGGAGGTGACTTGACCTTGGGTGGTGGAGGTGGTGACTTGACCTTGGGTGGTGGAGGTGGTGACTTGACCTTGGGTGGTGGTGGAGGCGGTGAGTTGCTATTTGGTGCTGGTGGGCAATACTCAGCGGAGCTCAGCAAAGCCAAAAATAAGATGTAGAGGGAGAGGAGAAGGGCATTGGAGGCTAGTGCTCCTGAAGCCATATATCTAAAACTGTAGAATGTTTTAGAGATACTATAAGGACCGTGATCGAGGTTTAAGAAAGAATGTGAGAGGCGGTGGTACGAAATACAGAAGTGGCTGGTCAGGCGTTTTATAGGTGGAGAATAAGCACCAGTTGGCTTTTAAAAATCCTTAGACGTGAACCATATGCATGCAGCCGGGAAAATTGGAGGTGTTAAATCTGGATCGAATATTTTCTAGTTGACTTTCCATGCTCTCTTTTTTCCGTCTCTTTGTGGTAGTTAATAGTTAATTTAGTATCAGAACAATCAGTTCAGAGTTCGAAATGTAAAATTCTATGCCAAATAATCTAATGCAAAGTCACAGAAATAAAAAAAAAAAATCATTTTAAAAAAAAAATTGATAAGAAAAATCAACTTGAGTTAGCTCGATTAACTCATTACTCGTGATATGAGATTGAGATAAAAATAATTTAAAAAAAAAACCGCTAAAAAAAACCAAAACTAAATAAAAAATTATTAAAAGAAAAACAAGATAACTCAAGTTAACTTAACAAACATATACTAGAAATAATCCCGTAAAAAAATAAAAAATCACAAAACTCATGAATAATAATGTAATGCAAAAAAATAAAATTAAAAAAAAAATTAATTAATTTAAGTTAATCTAAGTTAATTTGATTAACTTTTTTATCGAGATATAAAATTAAGATAATTCAATTAAAAAAATTGAATAAATAATGAAATTCAAGTTGCAATCACCGAAATATAAAATGAGAATTTAAAAAATGAAGTCAAATCTGGTCACGAGAATGGTATACAACCTAGGGAGACATGAGAAAAGAAAAGGTACATATTTTATTTGTCCTCGCCATAATAGCATCCACAGTACTGTCGCTGCCCAGATCTAAATTCCTAAGACCGCGAGAGTAATATGGCTGGTCAGGGAAGGTTTCATGCATGGATCTAAACTGCCCAGATCTTCCATGCATGCAAGCTTTGCAATCTGTTTTTGACCTTCTTTTTTTATGTAATGCATGGATCTCTGGAACCCAAGGTTAGTCAAGTTAATGAGTTATCAGAAGCTAGCGTAGACAAAAATGCATTAACACTAAACTATTAAAAAGTTAATCTATATATATATAATAGATTTAAAACCCAATATTTGACAATATAAAATCCAGTGATAAAACGATTTTACAAAGAATCTATATATTATGGAAGCTATAATATAAAACAAAGGGAATATAATTAATAGAAGAATCATAAATAAAAGTGATATTATACAAACATGCCCACATTTTATAACTATGTCAAATCAAGTATTATAATTAATCAAATTTAGAGATTAAACCCATAAATCATACTTATTTGGAAAGAAGAATTCACATATAGAGCATAAAAACAAAGAAAAACAAAATAAATATAAAAAAATATATAAAAACTAGAACATGACTTTGAATCACATATATATTTAAAATAAGCTAAAACTCCAATCAAAAACACCTCTAAGACAACCAAAAACCGAACAGCTAGACCCTTGTATTCTAAAAACTATGAATTCAATCATCAAAAATAATATAATCATGTGAAATTACCAAGGCAAACAGGCATCGGAGAGTAAAAGGGAGAAGTAGGGACTTTTAGCGAACATTGATATAAATATAAAATCACCTTTCTTATATATATATATATTAGCTAGTTTTTCTTTCGCAATTAAAATATTTACATTTTCTCTCGTATGTCACCAAAAGAAAAATATAAAATTTGTTTTATCAAAATACGATAGATAAATATAGTCACCAGAAGAAAACTTAATTTAAAATTAAAAAAAAAAATAAACACTTCAAACCTTAAAAACTATCCTTTAATCTTCCCCGACATGGACAAATTAAAAAACAGGGAGAAGGATTAATCTCTGAAGGAGCAAATTAGTACAGTCCATTTGTTTTGTTAAATCAACAGTACTGATCAATGCATTAAGCTAGGTTGTGACCAAACAGAGGAGCTGGCATATGCTCGCAGTTGCTGAAGCATGTGAAGTGGATAGCAAGTCAATGGTCTTTGGGAAGGAAGTTAATGTCTGAAGAACCATAAATGCATGCATTACTGCAGATATCTTATTTATTACCAGACAGGGCGATTGAAAGTTCAAGCTGGTATCTCTAGGGCAAGTGCCTTTTGGTAGTGACAGAGGGAGGTGGTGGCCGCAGTGACTTGATCATTTATGGTGGCGGCGGTGACTTGAACATTGGTGGTGGAACATGACTTTGAATCACATATTTAAAATATGCTAAAACTCCAATCAAAAACACCTCTAAGACAACCAAAAACCAAACAGACCCTTGTATCCTAAAAACTATGAATTCAATCATCTAATCCGCAAATCTACAGCCTACAATCATCAATATATATATATATATATATATATATATATATATATATATATATATATATATATATATTACCAAGGGAAACTTGATATCCGTATGTGTAGTTTATTATAGCTGGTTTTTCTTTAAGAAATAAAAATAAATCTTGTTTCGCAATTCAAATGTCTAATGAAATATTGTTTTTAAGAAATTGTTTTAAACTTCTTTATATATTTACATTTTCTCTTATATATCACCAAAAGAAAACTTAATAAAAAACAAGAAATTTAAAAACCCTAAAAAAAACAAAAGCAAAACAATTCGAAAGAAAACAAATCCACGCTCACATCAATTCAAGGGAAAAAAAATTCCGGGCTCAGGTGTGCATAGGCCTTCTAGCTTAAACCCACATGCCTAGGCTAGAATTTCAGGTTTGATTTTTTAAAAAAAAAAAAAAAACTTTTTTTTTTCAACTCATTTTTATTTAAAAACACATAATTAACATTTTTAGTACCTCCAAAAACTCATTTATCAACCCAAAAACCCTCTAAAATGTTTCAAAAACACGGAAATGTTTTTCTCTATCCAACCCTCTGTTTTATATTTCAATCCTTAACTTTTACGAAAGAAGAGAGAGAGTCAGGCAAAATGATAAGCAAAGAGAAAGCTCATTGGTGGCCAAAGTCCTGCCATCAGTAACTACATCAATAACTACAATTTTCAAGAGGTGAGGTTTGCTCTGATCTCAAGTTCGAGCCCTATGGTTACTCATGTAATGACCACTGAAGGCTTACATGATCGTTAACTTCAGGGCCCGTGAGATTAGTCGAGGTGCGCGCAAGCTGGCCCGAACACCCACGTTAAACTAAAAAAAAAAATAACTATAATTTTCGTGTCTATGAGGAACTCAGTGGAGATAGTTTATTCTCGAAAAAATAAATTGAAGCTCGACAAAAAATTATCCACGATATAATCAAGGGATAAGGGATAAAACAAGAGGTTAGAGATTACAAAAACCGCAAACCACATGCTTAGAGCTGAGATGGTCACCCTTATTTTAAATAATCCAATTTACTGGCAGAAACATAAAAAAGGAATCTGAAAAAAGGAACACCATCTTGTTTGAGAACCAGCTTTGAGAAACTTAAAAGTCTGTTTGTTTGATGTTAATTTCAGCCACAGCCATTATTTCTAACCATCACAATTCACAAAGGCAAAATGATGAACAAAAGAGGACAGCCATGAGAAAGAGCAAGAAGGATACAACCACTCCTAGATCAACCCTACGGTTCTCCACCAAGCTCCACCTTCAGGTTGTCATATGGATACACCTTCGGTGCCTTATCAAAAGAATAAAAAAAGAAAAGAAAAATGCTGTTGTCAGCATAAGAAATGTTAAATGTGGAACAGGAAAAATGTTGAGGGTGTGCACGCGCAAGCATCAGAAACGTAAAGTGCTGAATAAGAAAAATGTTTAAAGTGCACAGAAGCAGCACAATTGCATTAAAAGAGGACGCCTAAAATGTTAAGCATAAAATACTCTATATAGAACAAAATATGAAGATGAAACAAGAAGTTATAAAAAGAAAACGCATGCAGCTGATGAGATAAAGTGATATTTGACAAAACATAAGGTTATTCACAAGGCAGAAGCATAACATCATCATACACTATGAATGCAGAATCATTATTGAAGTGCCCAAAAATTACCATAAATTACATAGCTCCACTAATGATAGACAAGATAAAAGACATCAGACTGCCAAAATGAAATACTCTTAAAATGGATAGGACCTTCAAAATTCTGCTGCAAACACTTTTATGCTTGATCAATATCTTTAAACTTGCAATTGGTATCTCTCAAGAATAATTAGATTTTGCATAATGCCAATGCAAAATAAAATTCAAGGGAACAGGATGCTTCCCACAAAAATTTTTCCAGCCTTTCCCTATAATTCTCAAGGACTGTACATTTGGGAAAACATATCAGGAAATTGGTTTAGCTTTCTAAGGAGATGATCAGGTTGAATTTCCACTCTAATACATGGGCTTGAATTACCCAGTCTAAGTACATCGGTACCAGTGATATTCAAATGCTCTAATCAAGTTTTGACATGAATCTCACCTCAGAGAACCTATATCATGTGATGTGGTGGCAGTTTAGATTCACAATTCCTAGAAGGATAGACATTTTTTGCCTGAAAGCTCCACTTTTTTCTCCAACGAACATAGGGTGTGATATTAATGACTGGATAATTTTCATATATCCAGAGGCATATCAACTGGCTCGAAAGGAAAACCTTTGCTTTTGGAATCAGTGACAACAAACAAACATAAGGCTTCCCTAAGGAAAAGCACAAGACAGACCCAAGTATCATCAAGCACTACGAATATGAAAGGGTATATAAACTCTATCAATGACTAGCAGTTGTTAGAATAAGCAGTTCCTGCAAGTTTACAAGTTCTAATGTATCCCATACTTAAAGACATAGGAAATTCAGATCAGTATAAAACTGCAGAATTTTGAAAGATAATTGAAAACTTGTCCTAAAGTGGAGGAGTGATTGAGCACTGAACAGGAAATAGATTCGCTGTGTTCAAATGTAGCACACTTCAAAATTCAACTCCTTCATCCCCTGTGACTTAGTTGAGTTAAGCTGAGCTGAGCAGTAATCTGCTGTGGCTATAATTGGATTAAGGACAAACCCAAGACAGATGCATCGAAGGAAAACTATGGTTCTGTCAAGTGTGAGGCTTTAGATTTGGAGCATGGACATCACATTCTCACTCAAGAGTTTTCTTCCTAAAGCTATAAGAAATCAACTCCCATCACTAATTTTTGCAAGGTCATATGAGTAATCAGAGGAATCAGTTGTTTGCTATTGCGTCATCATCTGAATCCTAAGTTCAGTATCATGTTTTGTCCTAACTTGTAATCTAGTCAGCTCAAATTTTGCTTCCAGAAAGACAAAGGTTTTATCTTTTTCAATATTTTTTGCACTGAAGCTGAGTATTATAGAAACTCGATGGTTAGTACAAGTTCAAGAGCTTAACTTAATAATAGTTTTGACATGAATACCAACTTCTTAAGCACATATCTAATAGCTCTTATCCAATGTAACAATGGAAATGCCGTCGTAAATGAAAGCACATCTGCTTTCCCCACTTTCACCAAAAGCAATACACTAGGAAAGGGTTGATTAAAACAAAATGACCTCATGAAGTTGATAAATCTTCATCCAGGAGCTTCTAAGAACCCGACAACAAAGTTGAATTGAAGTAGATGTCATCATACAGCATTTTTCAACTCAAAAGACAACGTATTTTCACATCACAAAACTCAATAACAAGAACTAGTTTCCTAGACTGATATCAAAAGTGCAACAGATACCAATTCCTTTCAAATACCAAAGCTAAATCTTATTAACATTTTAAACATTCATGACTATCCTGACATGTGCAAATTTTTTTCTAGAACACTAGAGTAACATTTCAATCACAGAATTAGGACAGAAATCAGAGCTCTATAACCAAGCAGGTCTTAAATTCAACCCCCCTCATTTGATGGTCATTTACTTTGCAAGATAGTCTCGCGTTAATCAGAGGAATCAGCCATTTATATTGCATCATTACTGAAAGCATAAGTTCAGAACTATATCATGTCCTAACTTGTAATTTAGTCAGGTCGAAATTCACTTCCAAAGAGATCAAGGTTTTGTCTCTTTAACTAATGTTTGCACTACAGCTAAGTACCATGAAATTAAATTGATTATACAAGGTTGACAGCTTAACTTGATAATATTAAGTGTGAATATCGGTTATGACTCGAAAGGAAATTTATTTCTCCACTTAATTAAACACACCAACAAAAACACATTCACCAATTGATACCAAAATACCAACAAATATCGATTCCATTCAAGTAAGCAAATCAAATATTTAAATCCGAATGAAAGAATAGAGGGGGGAGGGGGGTCTAATAACCAAAATATGATTTATTCAACTTACAAATGGAATCGTAGAAGCTTTATCATTCCACACAACTAGCAACCCGAGACTCGCGAAAAATCCCAAACCTCCACATAACCACGCCAAGGCCTCATACTATTACCATCAAAGAATCCCACAAGGAAAAGGAAATTCAATAAATTGATATTTACAAGTTATAATAATAAAATCAATAGTCACTGGTTACCTTTCCAACAGTATCGGCGATTCGATCTATGCAAGGTTCTGGAAACGCAGTCCCATTGTCCCACGTCAGCTCATCATTCACGGGAATCTGAAAGAATAAAAACCCCAAGTGAATTTTCTTTATGGATTTGATTTTTTTTGTAAAAAATTGAAAATAGTTAATATATACTAACGGGTTTATCGGGGACGATGTGTTTGCCGACGGGGAGGCCCAAGCCGGAACGGAGGCGAAGAGAGGAGGCGACAGAGCGGCTAACGACGCCGTTTCCTCCCATGATCCGTGAAGCCACGTTGCTCAATCTACCTGCCATTTCGGCTTTAGATTTAGCTCGATCTTCCTTCTTCTACTTCCTGAAGTACTATTGTTGTTGTCAGCCAATCTTCACTACCTATCTGGTGATTTTCCCGAGTGTTTGTGAAATGACGAATTTCAGCAATTCGAAAGAAGTTGTTTCTGCTTACGACAGTCTATTAAACGATAGCGTTTCAGACATGTGCGGTGTAATGTTTTGGGCTCGGAGCCCAGTAGCTTGGTAAGCTTTACTATTTTCAGGATTATTTGGTATTTTAACAGTGATTGTTAATATATTAAAATAATATTTTTTATTTTTAAAGTTTTTATATAAATATATTAAAATAAAAAAAAACATTAAAAAATAATTTAATACAAAAAAATTATAAATTTTTAAAAAACATAATAAAAACACACTCAAACTCTTAAACTACTGTATTATTGAGCTATTTAATTACAAAACTCAAGATTGACCCATCTAAAATTAAAGTTATAGATTTAATATTAACTCGATTAATCCAAGTAATAATATTAAAAAAAACACTCTAAAATAATATTGACTAAACTTTAGTTCTATGGATCAACATATTAATTCACAAACCTAGTAAAGTTTTGTAACTACGCTCCCAAATATAATATTGATTGTTACTATTCGAGCTAAATTCTTATTGGATTGTTATATTCATTAAATGTAAATCATTAAATTCAAATTAAATAATTGAATTTAATGCATCATAAAAATAAAAACATTTTGACTGTTAATTATTATTTTTTCACTTAATCCAAATCATTCAAAACCAAGAATAAGATTTGGAACATGATCCACCATACTCTCTCAGGAGCTTGAGAAGCTCCAAATCACTAACTATCTAGACTGCAATTTGAAAGGGAAAAAAAACCAAACTATCCCTGAGTTGATTTATAATTCCAAATTCCAAGAAGCCGCGGTGTTCCAATTTTTGACCACCAATCATGAGATACCAAAGGTCAGTTGTCCTGTTTTGGATTTTGGACTTGGTCTCGAGTCTTGACATCCCCTTCGCTTAACTGCGGTTGTCGTGCGTTATCAGATAACTGGTCTCTGCTGCAACAAGGGTGGGATCAAGATTTTCATGCATTTTTTATGGTGAAATTATTTATTATTTAATTATATAATAAAAAAAATACTCAAAAAAGTGAATAATAATCTAATATTGGAATGTTTGTTTTAAACCATAATAACTTTATAGAGTAAAAAAAAAATTATAAAATTCTATTATTAATATAATTTTTTTAATCAAAGAGCGAAGATACGTTATTTGTGATTTATAAAATAAATTAAGGAATTTATGAGCAGATAAATTTACTAAAACTAATTAAATATTAAAATAAAAATTAATTTTTATAATAGAAATAAAATATAGATGCATTTGCAAATGTTTTATATCCATTATGTTTTTTTTATTTTAAGTGTTTTTTTAATTTTATCTTAGCGGTTAATTGTTGTTACTAATAACAAATATTTTTTATATAAAAAAAAAATATACAAATACACCTAATCTATACAAAATATACAAGGAAAAACATTCAAGACAAATCAAATTAACCTCTTCAAAATATTATGCAATTAAAAATATAAAAGAATCAATCATTTTTTTTAAAAAAAAAAAACAAAGCTAAATGGATAGAAACAATTAGTGAAAATAGATTAAAAAAAAAACCATGCACTAATGGCCTAGGCCTTAATAAAAAAAGCATTAGGCTTTGAAGCGTAAGCCTGCACATGTTTTTTTTCTCGAGATAAGACATCATTCGTTTTTATTTTTTTAAGCAAGCAACAAGTCGTATATTTATATGTTTTTTGCTCACCTCCGGTTAATAGAAAATCAAGGTCCAAGTTTTTGGACCCTAAAACCTAATTTTTAAGTCGTTTTGACCCAATACACCATAAGAAATTCCATAAATAATTTATCAACCCAAAAATATGTAAATCACTAAAAAAAAAATCAACCGAATAAAAAAATCTAAATGAAACTTGATTTATTTTTCCAGACATGTTTTTAGGAAAAAAAAGTCATAATTATTTAACGCTTCTTGTCAAAAAAAACTTGTTGACACAAAAAAATGCATTTTGTGGTTGAAAAGTATCTATTTACCAACCCTTTTTCTTTTCATTATTTTAAGCGACTTCCTCTTTCTCTTCTTAAACTCAGGATTGAAATGTTAAGAAAGCAAACTTTTAAATTAAAATTAAAAGGACTGCAAAGTAAAAAAAATAAAAGTAGGTGGACTGAATTTTTTCTAGTGAATTTGAGATTGATTATAATTTTTCCTTTCACTTCAATTCTCTTTTCTTGAATTTTTTTCTTTAACAAATTTTTTTAAAAAAATTATTAATTTGAGCATAAAAAGTTATAAATAAATAAAAATTAAGTTACCATGAATTGGCTGTGGCTCTTTGAGGGGAATTGCCATTGTAAAGGCATCTCCAATGTGCTAAAAAAAAAAAAAAAAATTAATTTAGCTTTTGTTTTACATGCTCAAGAAAAATATTAAATAAAATATTAAATATTATTTTTTTTATAAATATATTATTTCTACATATCTTATAAAATTGTTAAAACCTTGCAAAGCAATATTTATTGGAATAATTTTTTTCACTAGTTTTTTTTCTTTGATTTTATAAAAAATTATATTTCTTTAATTTATTTTTTATAAAATTATTTTGATCTCATGACCCATATCATGAGTTTAGCTAATTCATTCTTTTCTTTGATTTTATAAAAATTTATATTTTTTAATTTATTTTTTATAAAATTATTTGATCTCATGACCATATCATGAGTTTAGCTAATTCATTCAAGTTTTCTCGAGTTGTTTTTTTATTATTTTTTTAATTGATTTTTTTTTAATTTCATCTTTAAATATTATATTCTGAGTTTTTTTAAACCTATCAAACCAACTAAAACATATCAAGTTGTTAAAATAGTTACTTATCACATATATTAAAATATAATTGTCTCTTCTAAAACAAACACACAACACAAAACACACACACCCCATTCATAAAGCTATATTACATATTTGAATCTTCCAAATAACATCTCTCCTTCTAGATGCTCTAACCAGGCTTGTTTGAAATGAAGCTGCAGATTTTCCAAAAAGAGTTCCAATCAGTACAGTTGGCTAAGTATGTCTTAAAGCCAGAGTGCTTTTGCAACATAAATTCCCACAGTCCAAGTTCTTCTTGCACGAGTGACAGGACGAATATCACCATCGCAGTCACTCCACATAATTGTTGCAACAGCAAAACAAAGCCATTTTTAGTTCGTTATGGGTGGGAAACCTTTCCCAAAAATGTATCTATACTGACAAATGACAACACTGAATGAAAACTGGAAACATAAAAGTTACGAGTGAAAACAAGCCAAGATACTACCTACAAAGCGCGACGAATAGAACAAATGTCCACTGACCTCAAAGTCCCAACTGGCTTTGCACCTCCGAGATGGTCTTAGCAGAGTTCCTGAGCCTTTGTGCCTCCTCATCCGTCAAATGCACATTGGTCACCCCCAAACCCCTCCTCTACCTAGCTGTGCAGGCAAGCTCAAGAACACATCCCCATCGCCGATGCCATAAAACCCATTTGCAAGAACGGAAACAGGGTGGATTTTCCTCTGGTCTCTGAGAATGGACCGAGCCAAGTTAGCTGCTGAGTACCCAATTGCCCAAGATGTGTAGCCCTTGAGACTAATCACTTCATATGCACTCTCTACAACTGCTTTGTGGATTTTCTCCAGTGCATCCTTCTCATAGGGTATTTGCTGCTTCTCTAAGAAGCTCAATACGGGCACTCCTCCTACACTTATGCTAGACCATAATGCCACAGAACTATCCCCGTGCTCACCAACAATGTAGGCCTACCAAAGAAAAAGTAAAGATTCAAAAATATTTTTTCCTATAAAGAAATGTTAACAATTAAAAAATTCAAACGCAGATAGCGAAAGTCAATTTTCAATTTTGACCACATGATTTGCTCATGAGACTTCCTTCTTCTTCTTCTTTTAATCAAAATGTACAGAAATACTTGCACAAGCATGTAAATGATGGAAATGGAAACGTGAATCATCAAGCATATCAGCAGGACAACAAGATTGCAGAATATCATCAGAAAATTACAATCACTGATTCCTAATGTTCAGCTAGAGATAATTGTTTACGAGATTGTTTAGGGGAAGATTGATTCCTAAAGTTTAGCTACATCAAATCTCTCAGAATCTGTATTGTAACTTCCCTGCACGATTCTTGGCATCTGTTGTGCAATTCTTCTACCTTAGAAACACTCTGCAACAACACAAATAATGAAGAAAATATCTACTGTTCTTCTACCTCTTCTCTAAATTCTACAGAGCATAACTGAAATTCAGTAATTTTTTTTTCTTTTCTGTAGAATTCAATTTCAATGTATCATCTGCCAGCTTTCACGCACCAAAGCTTCAAACAAAGTGACATGAAATCAAATTGAAAATATGCTCGAAAAAAATGCAGTGGGATAAATTGTGATTTTGCATAACTACTCAAAAAAAAAAATTAACAAACAAGATCAATCGATGTCCTCACCTGTACATCCTGGGCGTTGACATCAAGATGATCAGCAATCAAGAACCGAAACCTGGAGCTATCCAAATTGGTACCAGATCCAATAATCCGATTCGAAGGAAACCCCGACAACTTCCAGGCCACATAAGTCAACACATCAACAGGATTCGACACAATCATCAAGATCGTGTCAGGAGAATACTGAGCAAGTGGAGGTATAATCCCCTGAAACATTGCAACATTCCTCTGCAACAAATTCAACCTCGACTCCCCGGCAATCTGTCGAGCCCCAGCAGTAACAATACAAAGATCAGATCCAACAGTGACAGAGTAATCAGTGGATGCAAGAATTTTGGTGCGGGGTAAAAAAGCTGCAGCATGTTGGAGATCAAGCATTTCTCCGCGGAGCTTGTCAGGTATGGCATCAACAAGGGCAAGCTCGTCAGCTAAGTCTTGCGTCAAAATTGTTTGGGCTATTGCCATGCCAACATTGCCGGTACCAATAACAGAAATTTTGGTGCGGCGTTTGGTGGGTGATGGCGGAGATGTGTTTTGAATTGGTTTGAAGAAGATCTGAGACAGGTCTAGGCCTCCTGGGCCTAATGAAGAAGCTGAAGCGCTCTTTTGCATAGTGGAAAGTGAGAGATGAGAGTTCCTTTTTTTTTTTATTTTTTTGAGATGGTTTGTTTTCAGGGAGGAGAGATGAGAGTATTTAAGGTGGGAAAGTTGGGAGGCAAGGGACGAGGCGTGCAGCGGGGGTCATGGAGGGATGTTTATGGGAACAGTCAGAGGCCGTTTGGAACGCTTCCAAACGGCATTTTATTAGATTTTATTTTTAAAAAATTGTTTTAATGTGGTTTATAAAAAAATTTCAATATATATATATATATATATATATATATATATATATATTATTTTAATATATTTTTAATAAAAAAAAAACAACTTCTACTACACTCTTAAACATCCTATCAATTTTCCATAAAATCCATGGGATCTTAGATTTGCGGTAAATACTCTTTTGTATGTGAGCAGCTTCCAGCATATTATAGTATTTTTTTTGATACTGTGGTAACTTTAATTAATATAATTTAAAAAAATAATTTAAAAATATATTTTTAGTTGAGTTGATTTAATTAAAATATATGTTTGATTAAAATTATGGTTAGAATTACAATCTAAAAAAACATATAAAAAGTGTTTAGTTGTAACTCTGGTTAAAATTAACATTACTAATAAACTAACAAAAGGACACAAGTTAATTTATTATTTTGCATTTACATTAATATGCATTGCATTAATTATACATTGTATCTACTTTTATAGTTCCATTAAACATGAGTAATCTCATAACGAATATAATTTACGTTAAGTCATTTAGTTCTATGAGTTTGTGAAGATAGAACTATATCGTTTAAAAAATCCTTGAGGAGAAGATTGGGATGGTGATAAAATTTTATATTATATGCACTATCTTTCTATCCAGCCTAAATAAATATAAATTACATGTTAAAATTACATGTTACTATTACATTTTGTGTCGGCATATCTTTTTTTTTTGGTAAATATTATTTAATTTTCTACAAATATACAAATACACACATATATATCATCGATAACTCCAATATAATTTTATATAAAAACAAGAAACACCGAACATAATTTTCAAATTAACAAGCCTAAAGCTATACCAACTATTAATTAATCGACATTACCAATGCTCAAAAACTATAAATGAGGCATGTATGTAGGGCTCATTGCAATCTTGCGTGGTGTGTTTTATCTTGACTTCAAGAATTTTCTATTTCCTTACATGATAACTTATTTCTAACCATAAAATTATATAGTTAACGTCGCAGGTACAATAAAATTATTAACTAGAAGCGTAAAAATGCCCGCTTGTAATGTATGGAATTACATTTAAATATGTGTTTTAGATTCAATAGAAAATTATACAATTTTAATATTTAAAAGTTAATTTGAGAATATCCTCACATAAAAAAATTAAAATACATTTGGGATAAAACAGGAGAGAGAAAAAGAAGTATTATTCGAATAATATAATTAAAACAAAGTAATTAATCATTAAAGCCAAGCTAAGCTTTCTATTATTAACGTTGAAATCTTGAAACAATATTTGTGGAGTCATTAATATCTAAAATTTCGCATATGCATGAAACTTTTTATATTGTAACTCTTTGATTTTAATACAAAATGATAATATAAAAAACAAACTACATTCAAATCTTTTTTTATTATTAATATAATATTCAATTATTTTACATGTATCTCGATTAATTCCACAAGTCCTAAAGTTAACAACTATCAAACTTCCAGTGCCTTGAGAAGACTTAAACTCATGATTATTAAGGAACAAACTCAAAATCTGACTAGTTAAACTACCCTTCAAAATTAAATTACATTTAAATCATAATCAATATCATGCCAAATATATATATATATATATATATATATATATATATATATAAGTATGAATGAATAAAAAATTTAGAAAGTATGAATAAAAAATTATTTTATATTATACAACAATGGATTAAAAAAGTGTTGTTTAGGTAAGAGTAAAAAAGACAAAATAGAAAGTGGAAAGGTTGACATAAAATAACATAAAAGATAAATGAAGCAATAAGTTATCGACAACACAAAAATATTATAGTCTAAGTTAAAAAATAATAATAATAAAACAAAATAGCATGACACATAACAGAAATATCGTTTGAAACTAGCAAAAATAAGTAGAGGAAAGCTCAAACAAAATAGCACACATAAAAGAAAAGGTACTCTCGAGACAACCTTTTTAATTTAAAACCAAACACCACTTAAGAAAGATTCTTGATAATGAAACAATTAAATTAATAGACATAATTAAAATAATACCTTATACCTTTAAAAAAGAGAGTCGATTATCACACTTGATGTCAACCATCATGGACAAGATCCCTATCCTTGATTATAAAATTATATAAAAATAAATTAGAAATAAATAGGAGAGATGGATGTTAAAAATTAGTTTTTTGTTTTCAAAATACTCATCTTTTTTTTTATCACTCTTCTCTTTATTATCAAGAGTAAATATGCATCACAATAAAACATTATTTTCATGAGGTATTTAATTTTGATTTAATGGATTATTTCAGATGATAATAGTAGAGAGGAATTAGATGCAGAAAAAAAGAGGGTTATGGTATTTGAAAAAAGATTAAAAATTAAGAGATTTTTGAATGAATAAAACAAAAGATATGGTATTGTAAAAAATAAAATAAAATAAAATAAATTCAATGATAATATATTTCTTTTAAATACATGATTTTAACGTATTGAATGCAATTTAAATACTATAAATGAAATTAATTTTAATAGGAAATTGGTATCAAACATGCTTGCAAGTGCACGACTTTGGGCAAACGAGCCGTGAGCAAAAACCAATACCTGTGCTCCACCTTGGGTTACTCGAGAGGGCATATATCACGCGCTTTAACTGCGCTTGGAACTTAGGTTTCGTTGAATTCTTGCCAGGTGTCGTCACTTTCGGAAGAAATTATATACTACTATGCTCATGGCCCAACAAAGTTGAGCCCATATAAATGGTGATGTGGCAAATTAAACCATGTCATTATCTTGTTTGTTTATGCAGCCAGGATATGTTTTTTTTAAAAAAATTATTTTAAATTAATTTTTTTATAATTTTAAATCTTCTTAAGTGATATTAAAAATAAAAAATATTATGTTAATATATCTTTAAAAAATAATATTTTAAACTATGTCACAACAATAATGTACAATAACAAACCCTACTTTAATTAGGTACATCGAAGAATCGTCAGATCACGTGGGGTTGGCTGCTTTTTCCTTAAAAAATACAAGCATGTCGTGAGACGAGAGATTTTGAAGACTCGATGTCCGCTCCAAGCTAACGTGTCCTTATTACAACGAAGGAATGGAATGGCCTTAAGAGAAACAAATCTGTTGGCAGCGGTTTTTTATTGATTCTGTGCATACTTTTTTGGGTGGAGTTTCCAGAATCGTGGAAAAAATAGCCAAATCTGTGGGCCGTATTAATTAATATTCTTGCTCAGAAGATTTTCTAGTATTTCAAAACCACCGGCGTTTACCTGGAAACTGTTACCGGTCAAGGGGTGTTTTAAATTTTTTATTTTATTCCGATACAATTATAATAAATATTTATAAAAGTACAACGATTTAAATTCTGAAAAAAATATTTTTTAGCTAGTTTTTTTTATTCACATATATATTTTTTAACCAAACATATTCTTTATTAACAAAATAGCTTTTTTAATAAGAACTTAAGAAAATTAAAAAAAAAACCCTCGATCTAGGATGAAACCCCTCGATTTAGGATATCTTTTTTTTTCCCGAGGTGTTCTCAATTTTTTGGTATCATCGTCTTAACCAAACATATTTTTTATATTTTTTTGTTTTTTTTAATTGTATTTTCATGTTCATATTGATTCTAATACTCATAGTAAAATTGATGTTAAATCCAAAAAATAATGTTTCTTCATTGGCTACGAGGATAAGCCATTTAGATTTTATTTTTGCGATGATTATGATAATGTCATAATCTAATTTTGAATTCTCCCAAAATACAAATGAACGAGCAACTTGATTGGCAAAAACAAGCTGAAGAAGGATTTGCATGCATAAATGAGAGTTGGAGTGACCAAACTAAGTTTATGACAACTTCGGAAATTCAAATACATATTTGAAAAACCCAAATGTTAAAGACAATGCAAGCTCAAAATCAATTTTGGACGAACTTACATAAAAATTAAGTCTAAGGACTTAATTGGATTTTTAATGTGTTAATTTGATTTTATCATGGGCTTAATTAAGGATTTAATTAGACTTTTAACGGATCAAATTAATTTTAACAAGAATTTAATTGTTCAAAAATTAAATTTGAAAACTTAATTTGAGCTTAATTGATAAGATTAGAATTTTAAAGGGTCAGATTTAATTTTTACAAGTTTATTTGGATGAAATAAGGTGTGAAGTTACAAAAGGCGTGTAAGTATGGGGACTAAAATCAGTCAAAATCAGGGGTCAATTTGAAAAAAAAATTTAAAGTTTGATGGTTGATAGGGGTCAAATTGAACAAATTAAAAACCAATGACTAATGTGAAAAGGACACTAAAATCAGAGGAGTCAAATCAAAGTTTTCAAGGGTGCAATTGCTTAAAATTAGAAGTTTCATAGTCAATTGAGGGTGCATATACTAGAATTGAAACAACATGGACCAAATTGAAGTTTGCAAAATTCTAATTATAAAATTTTAATTTCTAGGTTTTAATTTGAACAACATGTCACTCATCTTTAATAAAGAGAATAAGTGACATGTCGTTCAGTCTTTGTTTGTCATCTTTTTCAACCGAGAAGGCTGATCGGGTTACCAACTTTAGGCAAATGAACGTGATATCGCCGACCACCTCAAGGACTCAAACCACCACTAATGGACTTAGAAACACGTCCTCTATAAGGATCAATTATCATCATCACACGTTTATAACTACTTTGGCTCAATGAACTCAACAACATCTTGTCCCTGATCAACTTCTCTTGCATTTGATAGTTTTAAGCTGATCAAGAGCCCGCATCTTAATTAATGAATGTAGAGTTCTAAACCTTCGAATCATATGAGATTTGATTCCCATTGTAGGTATACATTTCCTCTACAAGAATCAGCTACTCCTATCCTACATTTACATCCAGTTTGTCACAATGATCTCTCCAAAGTAGCTCACTCGATCATTCATGATTGAAAAAGAAAATCATCATGATTGCTTAAAGTTTGTGGATACCTTCTCTTGAAAGGTTTGGACTTATAAAAAGACAAAAAGAACCAGAATACACCTTTCTAGGAAGGTTAGATGAGAGAATGAGCAAGAATCTTCTCTAACAAACTCTTAGCAAAACAACCATGGTTTTGTCATTTCTAGTTTGGTTTAGCTTATAACAAAGTTGTTCTTGAGGACACCAAAGAAGGAGGATCTGAAAAGAAAGTGGAGAGAAAATCTCATAAAAAAAAAGAGAGAAAGAAAATACAAAAGAGTCAAGAGAATAATATTTAGAATAAAAAGAAAAGTAACAAAGAGGTTTTTTAGGGTATCAATCTTAGATTGAAAAGAAGCTGGAAATCAAAAGGAAAAAAGCAAGAAATCCAGAGATGGAATCAACTTTTTTACTGCTAGGTAAACCTTCATATCTTTGATGAGGAGGTGGAGCTTAATAAACACGCCCCTTTCCTTTTTATTTCTATCTTTTATATTATTGTTTATTTTATTTGTTATGTATCATTTGAAATCATATATTACTTTGAAAGCCATGATTATTGTTTTAGGATGTTTAAATATGCTTTGAATATAACTTATTTATGCTCAAGTTTTGTTTATTGCTTTGTTTTGATGCGTTAGAATATGATTATGGAATGGAAAATGTTAGTATAAAATGTTGTTCTTGCATGCTTTGATGTTAGGCTAATCTTGTTGGAAGTTCTGACAATATGTTTTAGGTTTTAATTTTTATTGTGGTTTATCTTGTTTAAGTTTGGTCTGCTAGTTTTGTTGAAGTTATATGCATGTTGTTTAAGCACAAAGACAATGTTTATGATCAATGAAACAATGTTTATAAATAGGGAGAGGTTTTTTCTGCTTATTGTCATTATGGTTCGTGTTTGCTATTATTACCTTTAATCTTTTGTTTCTTATTATTTTGATTATTCCAACAATCCGTAGTAAGCTTAAGATACTAGGTTTAGGTTGCTTTTCTGAGTTTTATTGCATTTTTATGGGTTTAGACCTTTTGTTGGGATTTTGGGTTTGCTAACTTTTCTAGGTTGACATTCATCCATTGAACTTGGCCTTATATTATTGTTTTTTGAGTCATTTCAGTCAATTAATGGTTCTTATGTGTGCATGCATATCTGTTAATCTTTAATCTAAGATTTTTATGGCTTAAAAACACTGATTTAAGAGGTTTTTTAATCTTTGTTTTTTTTTTGCATAAAATCAAATAATCATGATATTTTCTTGATTATCGTGATTATTCAGCCTCAAATTCTTGTTTGAATAGTGTGTTTACATGTCTTTATGCCTTCATTTCAATTTGACCTAGTCTATTTTTGAATATTCATTTCTGGGTTTCTTCAAGAGTTCTTAATGTTCTTGAGCAAATTCAAATATTTTTCCCCCTTTGATCTTCATTTTCATCTTTTTGGTTTCGGGTCGTATTTATGGGCTTAGGTCTTTGGTTTAGGAAGCCCAACCCAGATGGCTGGGCTAAGCCTATTTTTCAATAAAATAGTGTTTGGCGTGACCAATTTTTATCAAAGAAAAAACACAATATTTTATTTTTAAGGAGTGTTTGCCAAACACAAGCTTAAGACATTTTTTAAACCTCTGACTTTTAGTCAAAAACACGCCATACTGATTTTCCAACAATATTTATATTATCATTTTTGTTCTTTTGTCAAACAAACTCTCAGATAATTTTAAAAAATTATGAAAAAAATCAGGGATTATTTAAAATTATTTGTGGGTTCCTCGCATATTTTTCCAACCTTTTCACTTAATATCGAGGTTGTAAATTTATACTGTAAGAACTAACCCGATATTAAAAATATATGCTTTTCTCCAAAATTTCAAAAACTCCAAAAAATATTTCTCATATTACTTCAAAAATAATATAACAAAAAAGAGTCATTTATTATGTAAAAAATTGAAAATAAACGTGTCTTGAAAATATTGTTGGCTCAAATAATAAATCACAAAATACAATTTTAGTAATAATGATAATTTCCTAAATTGTAACATAAAGAAAGAATGACTATATTGGTGCATTTTGTAAGAGTAATGACACACATACACAAACACATGTTAACAATTATTTCTTTATGAGAAACTAGTCATTTAAAACTCATAGAATCTATAATTTATTACTTATAAATTGACATATCATTTTATATATAAAATTAGGATGAGAAATTTATTTGTAAATCATTTTCTATCATGCAATACAAAAACTTATTGAATGTTCAAAAGTAAACTAATAAGAGGCATAACGCATATAGCATAATACACACCTAGTGTTTGTTAATTTATATGTACTATATTACTTTTTCAAAGAAAGAAAAAAAAGTAAATATTAAGCATAGTTTTAAAACCCGGCCTGGCCCGGCGAGTCGACCCGGGACTCCGCCGTCCCAGGCCAGGAACCATGTCGGGTCTAAGAAAAAACCAGTCGGGGATTTGGCTCAGCAAAACCAGGTCGACCCGAAGGGTCGATTCGAAACCCGGATAACCTGGGTAAACCCAACTAAGACTCAGTTGGTTTTATATATATATATATATATATATATATAATATATATATAACGACATTGTTTTATCCTTTTACTGTCAAACAATTTATCAGTAAAAGAAGACAAAAATGAAAAAACATAATCTCTTAAATCTACAATCCACACACTTCCAATTCCCATCTCCTAATTGAATTAACCTTCTCAGAACAACACAGAAGCAACAACAACCAGACCCAAATTCCCAGCAGGTCGGATCAAGAGAATCTTGACAAAGACATCAACAAAGTCAATCCAGATGGTCTTTTCGTCGTCTCCAGCTCCACCGAGTTGTTTCTCTGAGAATCAACTGAAACTACAATCGAGAACAGTTGAAGCTAAAGACTGTGAAACTTGACCACGTTCAAGTTGCTGTTAAAAGGCACCACCCTCTTAGAATCTCTTCCTCTACCAATTCAATCACTAGAGAAGTCTACTGTACATACTTTTAAATATCAAGTTTTATAAAGTAAGTGATTTTGTTAATCTATTTTAGAATTTCACTAGAAATTATTACGTTTCAAACTTCCAGTAGAATAGGAGAATCAAAGCTTCTTGAATTCAAAACATAACTGTACATACTTTTAAATATCAATTTATTCGATACAGTAAACATCCTCTGTCCTTGCATCTTTCTTCCTTCCTTTATGTAAGATATTCCTTGATTTGCAGAGTTGATGTTGTTGGCTCCCAACTGTTGCGTTGGATTTTTTTTGGGTCAACTCGTTAAACTCGTGACCCAATTATTATACCAGGTCGATCACTTATTAAGCGTTAAGAACATATACAAGCATTTAAAAGCCTAAACAAATATAACAAAACTGTGTATTAGTTTAAATAACACCCATAGTAAGTATGAAGACTATTTTCTCTCTCTTTTCCATAATACCAATCTGTTGTTGTCTATATAGACTTTAAGATTAACACATACACAAACTAATAAAGAATGATCAGTTTCCTTAATAATAATAAAAATAAAATTATAATAGTGAAGTTAGTGGGTTTCAAAATGTTTATTAAAGTAACCTAACTTATCTTCAAGTATCATAGACTAATATAATATTTTATTAAACCTTGTTATGTTTTAAAAGTTTTGAATATGAAATACATAGGATAAGTATTTCATTGAAGAGGAGTATAGAACTATGCATACATACAATAAGAAATTATTAGTTATAATACAAATTATATACTTAAATATAAAATCTATCATAATAATTCATATGTGAGAGATTTTTGAAACACATGCGTATTACTAGATTTGTTGCTTGCGCTATGTCTTGGATTGGATCCAAATTGTAAATTGTTTTGGGTTCCAACAATGGTCAACAAAAAAAAAAAAAAAATAAAAAATCTAAGTATATTATTTTCCATGGGAGAAATGTCCATGTAAATGTACAAGCCATATCCATAGTCAAGTTCAGGTTATGAATGTTGCTTGATGATGATTGTTTCAACAGTAAAAATGGACAAAATCAGCTCATTATTTCTATAGCTTCACTCTCTCCTTCAAATCAGTTTGAATACTAACCCTAAATATAAACACACTCACACAACAACAACAACAACAACATTGATTGAGCATCATAGCATTTTCTTTAATAATAACCCAAAAATAGTAAATTGTCGTATAATAAAACATCGTAAAAACACCAAATATTAAATAGCCATATGAGGCCATAATCTTTAGAGCTACAGAGAAGATATATATCAAGAATACATAAGTTGTTTTTCCTAAGATGAGAAAAATAGATTGTCATCATGAATACAAAAGGAAAGAGAAGGCAGTCGTGAGCACAAACACACCAAATAAAATAACAGATGACATCAAGTTCCAAGCATAAACTATAAGGAAAAGGGGTGGGAATAAAAAACAAAGAAAGATCTATTAATGTAGTCATACAAATGCAAAAACAAATAAATAAAAGACCAAAAAGCAAACCATAATAGTAGAGAAAACAACATGCAAACCACCATGTTTGAAAAAAAAAATATAACACAAAGAAACATCGATCCATTACAGATAAAACAGGTGCAAAACACAACGACAACATGTAAGTTTGAAAGCCACAACAAGCAAGAAAATATAAGACCAAGCAAAGCACTATGACAACAACACACACACAACACACACCACACACACACAACATTAAACAAGTAAAAAAAAAGCTCATAATAAATAAATAAATAAATACAAGCAACAATGAATATAAAACAACCCTAAAACCTGCTAATCAGCCTGAAAATCACACAAAATAGTTGAAAGGAGAGCAATAATCAAAACTAGACATTAAATTGTTGGCAGGAAATGATCAACCAAGGAGTTATGATCAACCACACACGTATAAATAAAATAAAAGGGAAAGACTCACATGCACAGTCCTACCATAGATGGAAAAAAAAAATCCAAGAAAAGCACAAAACATGCCCCCATATATAACCTTGAAATAGCAAGGGAAAGAAATGAAAGCTCAATAATCTTAATAATTAAATCCTCTCAATAAATCATTTCATAATCTTCATCAAATCTTGTCTTGCCCTGCATCTATGCATGACAATAACTCAGAAATAACACCCAATCTGAAGAAATAAAATCCCATAAAAGAAAAAAAATCAAGATTTCAAAGGATATACCTATTTTTCTTTTTTCTTTTTTCATAGCCTCCAGCCTATCCTGGAAGCGTCATCGCCAATACCACCATCTTCATTGTCATCGGCGCGATAAAAAAGCCTTCCCGCTGCATCCTTTTCTTCTCCACCGCGACCTCTTTTCTTCATTTGTTTGTTTAAAAAAAAAGAAGCAAGTGAAGTGAAAGATGAGATTTCAGCTGCCAAAAAGTCCAAAAGCAAAGGGAAAACTGTGATCTCCAGGCAGCCATGTCTCTCAATAAAAGGGAGAAAAAAAAGAGGAAAGGTGTTAAACTAATATAGCCATGCTCTCAACAAAAGAAAGGATATACAAAGTAGGGGAATAAATTGAACCAAATTATAGTGAGATCGAACAAATTTTCTGAGAAGAAACATTGCTTGAATCCAAGGTAAAAACACTCTTAATCCATAATGAATCCCTAATCCTTATTTATTTATTTATTGTAATGTGGAAGATTTTATCTAAAAACCGATCAAGGTAAGTGCCTAAAAGTTGGCTGTAGATTATTGATCGTTAAAACTTAAATAATAATAATAATAATAATAAGGAAAAATTACATTGAGTAATCCAAGATTTGGTTTTCTATTTTTTTTATTTTGCAACTATATTTCTAAATATTACACCTTTTATCTTAAATAAACCAGGTTTTAAAAAATAACCATATGATTATAATACTCCTATATAGGTCTTGTAGTGTTTCGACAATTGGATATTTGCAATCGATCCCGAACACTCAAACTCTAGAATTTAAGGCGATGTTGGACCAGCGAGTACAATATCGGACAACCCATCTCATGAAAAATATGAACAACTAATTGCAGATTATAAAGAAATTTGTCAAGTGGTAATGGAGATGAGATCATAAATGAATGGTACATGTGCACCCTTTATTTGGCCCAATGGTCCTAGCAAAGACTAGCTTTCTTCTCCTCCAACGTCGTCTTTATTTTAGTTTCATTGTATTTGAACGTACAAATATTTAAATTTGTAATAAAAATATGTATTTTTATATTAAGATAATTTATTTTTATATATTTAATTTTTATATTATTTTAATTATTTTTCTACTTTTGTTCAAATATATTTTTTAAAATATCTTTTAAAATAATTAAAGATGGTATTACCGGCGGAACAAGTCTGTCGATATATTCCACAAAGTTAGAAAAAAATTACAACAAATGTCATTGCTAATGTTAACTTACTGACAAAATAAGTCTGTCAGTATATTTTAGAGAGTTGGAAAATAATTACAATAAATGTCACTACTACTGTTAATTTACCAACGGAATTACTAATTGTATTCTATCGATGATATGTAATTTTACCGATGAAATTATATATGGTTTAACTGTTGGTGATATGTTAAATTATATCAAAGGAATTATCGTCAGAATTACAACAACAACAACAACGATTTAGATCAGAAATTATTTAGCCCGATCATCTTGGGTAGGGTTATTCTTAGATATAATTGAGTTGGGTTTGGACACATAATTATATTCAACCTAACTTCTAATAGTATACAATTCGTAAACCTAACATATTTAATTTATTTTGATCCAAGCGAGTTGGATATATAGTGCTGAATTAATTTTTTCATGAATATTACATATATCAACGAGTTGGATTTATATTCCTTATTTTCATGGGTCTGTATTTAGAAGTAAATCTATAGCATGGACTGTAAGTGCTGTAACACCTATAATATTAAATCTAATTTTCATATCTTGTATTATCATTAAATTTTAGTTACCTTATTTTTCCTCTAACAAAAAAAAACAAGCCATTTTTTGTTACCTTAAATAAATTTAATAAGAAGTCACCAACAAAAACTTTGAAGTCAAATTTTTTTAAATAAAATAAAAAATATTTAATTTATAAACAATCAAATAAAAAAATAAAAAATATATATAATATACCATCAGTTTAATTAAGTTTTAGAAATTCTAACTCGTGATATCTATTTTTTAATTTTTTTTTTGTACATTATCATATTTTATATCTACATTATCTTGAGAGATACGAACGGCCACGATCTGCACAAACTGTCATACCTTGCATTCTCATCCTCGTCAAGCTCACAGAAGATCACAACATAAAACGGAGCATCACCGTTCGACCGAGAGGGCCAGAGTCTGACGAGAGCCGCAAATGCGACTACCGCAGCTAGCAGAGCTCGAGCGAGTCCAAACCGGAATCCTCAATGGAATATCAAACCTCGATCTCACTCTCCTCTCCAAACAACGACCTCTCCGCCGCCGCCAACGACGTCATGGGGCCACCTAAGCTCGTCTCTCCGCCATTCTCCGATCAAACGGTGTCACTGACTTCGTCTTCGTAAAAGCTCCCACCGATTACTACGACCGGTCTATCGAGTCCCGACTCGACAATCTCGGTGCCGCCTCTATTCATCACCGCTGTAAAAGCATCGTCTTGGTATATTGTTATTTAACACATTCGCTGTTTTTTTTAATTTACCATCTTAATTTGGTCAAATTTATAGCTTTATTAAGCTGTAATGAGGTTTTTGGATGTTAAAAAGTTTCTGAGGCTTAAATTAAATTGGACGCTGACCGTTATAGTTAAAGGAAGTTTTGACTCAGCGAAAATGCTTATAATATGGTTACCCTCGTGGAATTAAGTGAGGATTGAGTGTGAATTGATGAGTAAATTTTATGCATTTGATTGATTATTCATCAAAGAGAGATTAAGAAGATGGTGCATAAATGCATTCGTTCCATTGGATATGTCAAAAATTTGTTTGCAGTAATCTACACATTGTTGAATTTGTTTCCTATGCAAATGAAATTAGGATGCCCCGTGTGTTTTACCGAGGGAATGAGATTTTATGGAGCTTGGAATTAGAAATGAATGCAATCTTTGGAAGTTATTGATTGTTTTTTTGATTCATTATAGATAATGATGGAATGGGTAGCTATTTTTGTGCTTTTAGTACTGTTCACATGGCTTAGGTTTAGGGAAACATGGGAAAGGAGAGGGCAGGCGAGAGGAGAATGCGGGGATCGTCACTGAAGATTCAATGGGGATATTCTTTGTTAGATATTAGATTCCTTGGTGGTAACTAGTTAGGAGTTCAAAGTTCTGAGTTTTGGGTACAAAACAATTACAGACAATTCGGTTTTGCTTGGTATTCCATTACAAATATCATGTCCCGCATTCCATAGTCTATATCTATTTGGAGCATTCATTTATCAATTAACAATAATTAAGTGGCATTTTCTGGATCTGAAAACTAGCTATGTTTTAGTTTGCAAAAACTTAAAAGTTCGACATCACTCAATTTAGATGTAACCTGGTCTCTCATGATCGATAAGTGTAATCCTTACAATAATCTCTGCTTGAGACTGCTGGAAAGTTGTTGTAAAGCGAGCACTCATCTGGAAATATCCATTAGCAATAACAACACTAACCTGCTTCTTCTAATAGTGTCAATTCAATATTTTTCATCAGTCATCGATATTAGGATGGTTACTGAATAGAACTGTATGTTTTGGCAATTAGCATCAAAGTATTATCATTTTCTTGTATGTAAAACTCATCTTATAAGCCACAATTCATCATTTGCCTACTGTATAACTTTGAATGGAATCATACTATGGAGTATCTAAATTCTTTATTGAACTATCTTCTTTTTCTTAATGTATGAGTTCCTAACCAAGAGATTTATCCTTTGACTTACTGAATGATGGGTTAAGTTCATTTATTTCCTCAGGTTAATTCACGGGCCCCATCCAAAATCATTGACTGCAGTGATCACAATAATTCAAAGTATTACAGTGTTGTTGTTCTGGTACATTGCTGTTTCCATAATCCATATTTACAATTTTCCATTTATGTGATGCCTGGACATCTTACATATGGACACCTCCTTTATTTCAGCACACTGTTTGATTCAATGCTGAAGCGGTTAAAAACTATTTGTTTGCACTCAACGATGGGAAGATATCTAAAAAGAAAATCAATTGTAAGTTGTTATCCTCTTGATGATCATAAAGGCTCATATAACAACTTAAATAATCATTCTTCAGATGGAAAAGAGTGGTTTATTAATATAGGTTGCAAGTGTTTTTCAAGTCATTAAGAATACATTTTCTGTGAATTCTCTTATGCCTTTGTGAACAAATAATCTCAGCAGTCAGTAACAATTGCAATACAATTCAATAGTTATTATTGCGCATAAGAGGTGGGTAACAATTAAAAACACTCCATTAACTATTTGGTTATGTATTAGAAGTGGGTGGGTGTTGCATTTGGTACTGGAGACTGGATAGTTAATTCAATTTAATTGATGCAAAGTAATAATATTGATGGCTCTTGTATCTTTGGGAATCACCATCTACCCAAAGCTTTTGGGTTGTTGATCTAGTATATCATAGTTTCCAACAGAGCTGTGCCATGGCACATCCATTGTGCTAGTGATACGTCTTTCTTAATGTTTTACTATTTTCATTACCCTTTCCTTCTTATGCATAAATAACTTGAATATACTCTTATAGTTTCCTAACAATATGAAGAAAAAGGTAAAGATCACTTCCAATGGTTAATTGACAATAAATAAATAAAGAGTTTCCATGCCTTTGTATATCCGTGGAATGGAGTACCAAGATGGGACACTGAGTCACTGACTCACCTCATGCTTCCTCACATGAAGATATCAGGATTATTTTTAAAATTAACACAGTAAATTAAAAAATTTAACAGTGTAACACCATTTGAAAATTTTTTGGTAAAATGGTATATTTTTACGTTGGGGTGACAACTTAACATAGTCTTATTATCAATTCTTTGGCGCAATTGGCTGGTCAATTCAGTCAGTTTCATGAACTGGTCAATCGTTTCATACAAAAATTATAATTTTATTAACTTTTTCTTCTAAATATGTTTTATAAATTAAAATATTTTTTTTTTTCTTTCTAACCTGGAGACTCAAAAAAAGATTACAATTAAAATCTCAAAAATTTATTGTTCATCCAATAGTTGTTCTTTGTTTTTTGTTTTTCAATGTCAATGATATAGTCAGGCTTGTGATAACCGGTAATTTTGAATAGTCAGTTGTGGGTTTATCATAACTAAATAAATATTTGCCCCAAATAGATTACGTGAATGACCTAGCAAATGCATTTATGATTAGCGGGACAGGTCTAAGTCCAAGAGAAGGTCTGGTCGTGTCATACCATAATAATGGCTCAAAAAGGCTATAATTTTTTATTTGATCATTTGATTGCGTTTAAATTTTAACGGGAGTTTCTGGAGGCTGTTTTTTGATGGAATCGCTATTTTGACCTTCAGATTTTTAGATTTTAAAAATTTAGTCTCGACACCTTGATTTTGGCAAATTTTTTTTTTTTTTATGAACCAATTGACTAGTTTGTTCTAAATTTAATTGATGTCATGGTTATGAACTATAATATCAATTAAAATTTTATGTGATTCCTAACTATGATATTTAATTGATATCGCGGTTTAAAATCGTAATATTTAAAAGTGTGTTATTTCACCGAAACTTTTTGCTGGAGTTATTTCACCAAAAGTTTTGCTTTTGTATTTATTCGACATTTCTTTTCTTTTTATATAATTACCCAATTTATCAAAGATATCATAATTGCATAAATATTTCAATATCTTTTATCAGCATCATTAACATAAGTTGCCGATATCTCTTATTGTTTAAAATTTACATATACCTTCCAATATTCTTTTATTATCAAGATTGTGGAAACATTGTTTGAAGAATCTCGATTCCCATTTGACTCTGTGCGCATGTGTGTCCAAGTAAATGGCTTGTGAACAACAATCATAAGTCAATTGATTTGACTGATAAGAATGTTGTCCCCTTTCATAGACGCATAAGTAGTCATGATTTGCCTATTGTCAGTAAAAATTAGAACACATAGACAAGATTTGTGGAGGACATGGCTTGTTTGAAAAATGGACATGACATGTCGGGTTTCATTGACACGTTTTCTTATCTGCTCTTGTATTCATACAAAAGTTCTAGCTTAAGTGGTTATATGCATGCACTATTAAAAACTACCAAGTATGGTTATAAAGAAAATACTTGAAGAGTTATACAGCATCGTGAAAAGTTGAGAAAATGATGGTTGTCACAAGAATTGTCATTTGCATGAAGACTTTGTTGAACAGGGAGCATAAAACAAACATAAGATACCACAGGAAATGCTAAAAGAAATGCGTCATTGAGAGCTCTACCCAAGAAGTGTTGAATAATGTCTTCACGATAGAAATATTTCAGTGATGGATGTTGTGTTATGTTTGAATGCCCTTTTGTTTCTTTGACTAATAAATCTGTAGGACTTGGACATAGTTAAAAGTATCTGGGAACTAGTAAGTTTGATGAATACTTATTTATGTAAGACTCTGCACCATAGAAGATGCAAGTTTTGCTGTAAATTTTATTCCCCTTTTCTTTTTCATTTTTGTTGGTTTTTTCTCTTTTCCCCTGGTAGGCTTGCAACACAAGTGCAGTTTCATCAACCTTTATGTGATTTTTAAGTGAGAAGGCAATGCAATGTCGTCTTCTTTCTTTCTTAACATGCAGTGAGGCTTGCCCCTAAGGAGACACCAGCTAAGCTGATGGGATGTGAGCATAATGCAGTGACGTGTTAGCTTGAAAACAGACATTCCGATAAATACTCATCTTTTTTCTATGGAATCAAGAGATGGAAACTGTTCTTTCACTATTTAGTAAGTATCTTGACATTCTCTTCTGTTAAGTATTTTATTTCACCTCATTCTGACTTGGATGTTTCTTTGGTTATAGCCAATCTCATATTGCAACTTTTAGCATTCAATGCCTCTTCAAGCTCCGTCCTGGCTTGCAAATATGTTGGTAATCTTTGGAAGGAAGATTAATTGCTAAGCTGTCAGCTTAATGCAATTCCCAGAGTTAGAGAATTTAGGATCAATCTCTATCAAGATTTGTTGGTTTTGATCCAAATTCTTCACTTGAATGCCTTTTCACTTCCTGTGGTGTAAAGCTTACCAAGGTCCTCTTGATGTGCACATGTACATGTTTTCCAGACAGTACACGCTTCAGTGTTCTGTCTTGCTTGATGCAGCATGAACACTTAGACAGTTTGTCCCAAGGATTAATGGCTGAGGTAGATACTTATCCCTGTTTTGCGTATGGGTGGTGTGGCTGTTTTGTATACACGGTATGGAAATTTTGGCAAAAGAAAAGTAAACTGTACTCTTGATTTGTTATTCGTATCATGAATGCTAACATGGAACTATTTTTTCATTAATCAAATCGTCAACTGCTATGCCAGCTATTGAGTATTCAAGTGGTCCATGGTTCTAAACATCATACTGTCAAATTGGGATGTAACGTAGTGGTCCACTGTAATGGTGGTCAAGATCAATGATTTTCTGCCAGTCGACTGACACTAAAATAAACTTTGGGTTGACACTTAACGTTGAGTTGCTCGCATAGATATAGGCCTGAGCTAGCTGGGAATATTTAATGCAAACAGCTGTAGAGATGCATATCTGTCTCTGATTTTGCACATACATTTGTATAGGGAACATCGTAAAATGTGACAGGGAAAGATGAAGTCTTTCAAAAATATTTGAGATTACCAGGGGATGATCCTGAAAGATTGACACACAAGCGTATGGATATATATACATGAGGCGAGAGAATTATGCCTATCATTGTAGTCTTACTAATTGGATTGAAGAGTTTTGATCTCAGGTGATTTTGGATGAAGCAATTGTAAGACCCATTCTTGATTTCTTCTTGTTGGATGGTGGAGAGGTTTCTCTGAAGCTGGCGATAAGGACCTTGGAATTTATTCAGGACATGAAGAACAGACATTTCCATCAAGTTTTTACAGAGATTTATTTTTTTCTTTTTAGGACAGTAATGACATTTGAAGTAGAAACTTTTGCTGTGCACTTCATTGGTTCTTGGGATTGAAATTCTGTTGGAAGATCTTTAGATCTGTAGCGAATATATTAATTTTTGTTTCTAGCTAATGTTATGGCAGGGAAAAGTCTACTTTTGCCAATATGACAGCAACTGCGTAATCCTTGGTACTATGTATGTGTGCCTGTTCAGTGTTCTGTTTTTTTTTCTCCCCTCTTTCCGTTAAATCCAGGGGAAAGCTAGAACTATAACATGATCCCATGTTGTTTTGAATGCGAATGCTTAAATCCCTTTAAAATCTTGGTAAATGGAGCGCATTATTTTTATAGAGGGGCATCTTTTATGGAGCACTACTGGCAACTTCGCCCACTAGGTATTATCATCATCTTTCATAATTTGTAGAACACCAATCCTAATAGGTTTTACAAGAATGATGAGAGGAGCAATACTGCACGGGTCCTTGCAGTATCCATGGAGCCTGGAGGTGAGGGTTCTTACTCATGATTCTTCATGGTATCTCCTAGAGGTTAGCTGAATTTCCTTTTGTTCCCATGCCTCGGTGCAATTGATATCACTTGATGTTTGCGTATTATCGTTTTCACCTTATTGCAGCTGTCTCCGGAGAGAGATAACTGAAAAATCAAACTGCAACAGATACGGTTGCTTTCATTTTAGAAACACCAACCAACCAACCAACACAATGTCAACAATGGCGAGAAATCCATGTCAAGTTTGTCCCTTTTATTCACAAATGTCATTAATACAAAAGCGTAAAATACAGTGAATGGGGCCTCCATCCATCTTTTATCACTTAACCACCTCATTTAAAGTAGCTAGCTAGCCACTGAAACATTACACAGTTGTTGGAGCGAGCTGATATTGTGCATGTCAGAAATTAAGACTTTTTAGGGCATCCTTGTTGTCCAGTCACAGATCGAAGAAGCCACCATCTAAAAATTGAAATTATGGTATGTCTCTAAGACCTATCTCGATGTTTTGAAAGGCATAGAACTCGGTTGGAATGAATATTGAAAGGGTTTTTAAATTGAGAGAGTTTGCTGCCCCTAGCTCGTTGTATAATGAAGGCTTTAGTGATCCTTTTAAACCAGTAGAGAAGACGAATATTCTGTTAACGAAAATGCTTAACAATATCGATCACAAGTATTACTCTTATTACTGACAGAAAATATGAAAAAGTGTTCTTGAAAATTGTTTTTTACCTTGTTCTGATCATTTTTACATTATTGCATGCAAATCTTGGAAATATGATCATCTTCCATTAAACAGAAATTTGGAGGAGATGGGTTTATAAGTACATGTATTATCACAATATATACTGGTCTAGGGTTTTTTTGTGGATGGGTGGTTTCCGATGGGGTTGTGCATAATCCATGACAGCTACATCCTCGGCAATATCATTTTCCTCAGATCGCACAGCTTCCTCGGTATCATTTGCTGTTGATCCTAGCATAGATCGTCCTCGCCCTTCAATCCCTGGGCAAACAATCAACCAAATTAGCATCTCTATAAACATCCATTTAATTGAATATCCTTGACATTTATTATATGTAAATGTAAATGCATGTTCATACAAAATTTATGATGATCAGCTACGGCATGTAATTAAGCAAATTCGTACTATATGCTACTCATGATCTCATTGCTTGTATGATGCATGCATGAGCAAACCAATCTGCTTTGCCATCCTGATGGAGGACATGGCGAGGAAGATGGGCCATGAGTCTTGGTCAGTACCACACCAAGAACATAACAGCCTAGCAACCATAAAAACCAATATCCTTTAATAAATTAATGATCATGGAGTATTTAACTCACCTCTATTATTATTTTGGACGACTGTTGCAAATCAGCCTGTGAAGATACGATAACTTTATTTCCTGCAGGTAAAACATTAATTACTATCACATAGGAAAGCAGTTTTATAGAGCATATTACTTTCTTTTAACATGTAAGCATTGAACAAATATTTATAAGACAAAGGCTAGACATCATTTCTCCATTTCCATAGATTATATGGAGTAGAAGATTTAGTTTTTCTTTTTGCAAAGACATGGGTATCTTAAGATCTAGTTAGGGGTACTTGAAGAGACTCAATACCGTATTAAATATATGGAACCCTAGATAAGCTGAATAATTAGTTTATACAAGTTGAATTGCATGATTGATTTTCGAAAATGCAAGCGGTACTAGTTCAATATTGAAGAGTAACTTAGGATCCTCTAGGCCGAGTTATCGCGTTTGTTATAGTAAGGGTTTGTTTGTATATGTTTTATTTATGGTAGGTTGCATTCTGAGTTGGAAAATTACCTGAAGTTGCTCCTTTTGTGCCTTCTTCTTGCTTCATAAAAGCTTCTTCATCTTTCTTTTTCATAGTGGTTGCACTAAGTAAACTGATCTTACGAGTAATTGTTTCATCTCTTCCAACTACTTGTTGTCCTTGTGCTCCTTGCTCCTCTGAAACTGGAGGCATCATCTCCGATGGAGCTAAAGTAGTTCTATTGATATTCAGTTTATCGACATCTTGCACCAAAACCTGAAAACCAGAGTGCATCAATTATCGTGGACGTAAAAAAGTATAGACCAAAACTGAAATGTTTTATAAAAGCAAAATGAATTACTTAAATGTATACATTCACTTTTATTTTTTTATATCTTTAACCTTGTTCAGGACTTGTTTTTTGGTTTCCTTGTCAGTAAGGCGAAGAAAGCGAGCATTGCATGCATGCAAAGAAAGACAGATGAGAAGCAAAAGAAAGAGAGTAGACATGGCGAGAGATGATCTTGGAAATCGATGTCACAGAATGAATGACTGTTAAGGTTTGTTTGGTGAGTTCACCGTCAGGGCTCATAAGTATTTGTAATGCTTGGAGTAGCAAGAGCATTTAATGCAGGTTTTGTATGGTCTGAGAGACGTTCTACAAGAGAACATGCAAATGTTCGGGTGATGAACCTTGAAAACGAAATCGAAGATATTTGGGGGCCTCCTTTCTCTCTCTCTCTCTCTCTCTCTCTCTCTCTCTCTCTCTCTCTCTCTCTCATTTAAAATCAACCGTGGAGAACCAAGAAAATAGATAACATCATTATAGAGCCACATAATGAAAATGTGCATGGTGGTGGTGGTGGTGGTTTATTGGAAATTTGAATTTTAAAATGTATGTTTAATGTATATACCAACAGTATTTCTCAGTCTCTTTATGTTGTAACTCAAAGACAACCAGTTAGCTAGTCTAATGGTTTCTTAGCACATGAGTAATGTTAATTTCTGCTGATCTGCAGGAACAATATTCCAGGGAAAATAATTTAAACAGGTTGACATTGCAGACAATCAAGTTATTTTGCATGCCTTCTTGCATCCATCTGAAGCTATAAGATGTCTTCTTCTTCTTGTTTTTTTCTTACCAGAAAACAAGTTGGGCGATTCTATTTTCTATCAGCATGTATAGGATCCACCATGGTAAATTAAGAACTGCTAGTACATGATACACGTGAGGCTCTATACAGCAATATAAAAAAAAATCTATAGGTCCGACCCATGTGTTTCTACAGAGGAATTCCATTCCTTGTCTTAGTTTGTGCATGGGATTTACTAACTGCATATGGGCTTGTCAGTTGAGACAAACGTTTTTTATCTTTGTTGACATTATTTCCATGGAGAATTTAATCTAACCTGTGAAAGGGGTGACCAGTCAATGTTCAATATTTCGATTTACTGTGCATAATTATTACTCCCTTTTTATTAGGCCAAACATTGCATGATATTAACAATGCAGCGGTCTTTCATTAGTTTCATTTTCATTTCGATTTTATTCATGAACATTTCTGAATTAATTTAGCTGATAATAATTAATTAATTGATAAACAAGCATCATATAACGATTTTCTGCGCCGATGCACGAAACAGAACACGATTTCATGAAGGATATATGTGCATAGACCTCATATCACTTGCTAGAATACCAAAAAAAAACATAGAGAAAGGAATGGAAGGAGAAGAAGGGCGGTGACGGGGAGGCATAGATAGAACATGATCGTCCTTAAAATATATGCTTTCTGTTCTTGTTTACCAATTGCTGCTGACTTCTCATGACATTTCTAGATAAAAAAAACTCAGCTCATGGCATTGTTTGGAACTCACAGAAGCAAACAGAAACATCATATATGTAACAGATGTTGTTTCATATATATCACCATTTAAGTTGGCAATGTCCTGTCACCGATCGACTTGATCAGACTAAGGTTTTTTTTTTTTTCTCACATCGAATATTTCTTTAATTTTCAGTAATATTGATATATAGCTCTGATTCTTAATATCATTAATTATCCATGCTTAAGTGTTAGTGATTGTTTTTTCTCTCTTTTTTTTTCCTGGAGATTAATCTATACTGCAATGGTAAAAAGAGTTAATTATGCAGTATATATGGATATGGTACGTACATATAAAACCAAGTGAAACCTGGCCTGATCAGAGAGCGGTGTCTTAAATCTTTTCAAGAGCAAGTTGAAACACTAGGGACATGGGGACATGGAAAAGAGTGGGGATGTAGGGACAGAAAATTGGAGAGACAAAGGTGCATGACTAAACCATAACTTGCACCTCCTCTTTGGGACATGAAAGGGTCGGAAGCCCCCTCTCACCGTCTACAACGAGCATCAACTAGGCAGGTAAACCATGTGCTATTCACATAAACATGGCATTACCATGTCAGAATCTTGGGCCTCCCATTTGAAGCCCAAGCAAGGCAATGTGTTTTAATCATGTTGTGGTGATCTCTTGGTTTCCTGGTTTTCTTAAGGGTCAATTTAACTAGGAGCAGGGAGAGGGAGCTCTGACCTAAACAACTGGGAAGGATGTGGACATCCAATTGACATGGAGAAACCTGCCAAACAATTTTGCAAATGGAGCTGTTTAACATCTGCAATGCATTCTGAAGAATATGATCCTAACGTTGCAAGTTGCTCGCTCGTACACTTTCCATTTCGTTTTGAAAAACAAATAAAAATATTGAAGGTCACAGTTAAATCCTTTATGCTTGATCAATACCACATGTAAACGGCTAAACCTAATTTCTGAGTTCGTTTTATGACAATATACATAACAAAACTGTTGAAGAATTCACTCTTAATGCTTAACATTCATCATTCTGTTGCTTTCCACGATTCTTAAATTGAGTAAAGATAGAATTTACATGGTGGCTAGTTCTTTTTCTTCCCAGCTTACGGATGAATGACACTGTATTCGGTTGCAAGTTGAGGGAAGGACAATTAAAGCTACACTGAATAAAGAATGATAAGGGCTTTGTCAAAAGAAAGGAAATAATGCAAGGAAATAGGATTTTCTATGATTTTTTAAACGATTTCAGGTTTTAATTTGCTGATAATTTTTTGTTTTATGACCTTGCACAGATTTATTTTATATAACAAGGGGTTCTACACTGCATAGTCTATACTGATTTACAAGAGGACAAAATCCCACGACAATGGAAGCCCAGTACTCCATTGTTACAACCGTGCGAGCCATTAGCAAGACCCACAACACAAACAGTAGTGTGAACGGCTACACACCAGAGATTTTTCAAGTGACAGCACATAAGCCATCATCGAAAGGCCGTCCCTCCTGAATTACCTGGCATCGTACTGTCAATAAGGCCTCGATATTTTCACCGTCTTCTGGAGTCAACCAACTTGACCTTGTTTTGACATTTCAATTTGATTAATATTTGCTTTATTTTCAAGATAAAGGCTGAAATCGAAACCACTCGATTAAAAAGCCCCTTGTGAAGTATTAAAAGATGATTTGGGAATGAAAGGGTTCGTCAAGCTTATATACATGACTGTAAATATCTTTACAATTAGGCAGAATAAAGAACTATTGACACGAGGGGGTGAAGACAATAGTTATGATATATAATTTGGTGGAACCAGGAAATAAACGAGGCAACCACAGATGTCTACAGTGGAATCTGAGACCCAAAAGTGTTCTCTCCGCTGTAGGTCACATAGAGAAACCCGTCTTCATCCTTTTTATCCTCATATATTGCAGACATGATAGCACCTGCAAACAGCAAACAGATGACCATGTCATGCACCTTTACCGATCCAGGGGCTGATGACAAGATCTTATGAGAAAGACTATTTATATATATGCAAAAGCTTACCTGTGGGTGGGAGGACATTATCCACAAATATAAAGATTGCCTTTTCTGCACTCAACTTGATTCTTTTGCGGATAACATAGACAAACTGTCCTACAGTCAGGTCAGCTGGAACAAGGTACCTGCATTTTTCAGGTTCAGCTTATAGGGAGAAAGCTCAATACCATTAATCATAGCAGCTTATCAAAATCCCAGTAATAAAAAAAAATACATATTTTCTAGGGCTAAACCACTTAAGAAAAGGCCATAATTAAAAGATGGAAAGGTAGACCATTCCACAGTGATAAAAAAAAAAGATATAAGATAAACTATTCCAGTGACACAAAGATATAAAGGTGCTCAGGTGTTATAGGGCCGGTCCGAAAAAAAAAAGAGGGGGGGGGGGGGGGGGGGGGATCAAGTGCAAGAGACAAATTTATTGAGATACCGCTGGTATATTCTGACAATCATGAAATGGAAATAACGAAGATAGAAACTGTAGGTTATATGGTGTTTCCCTTTCATGCAAAAACAATTTTACAATCGTCAGTTTTCTAATCATCTTTAAGTTCTAGCAGGTTACGAGCATTAGGTTATATTTTAGCTTTGCAACCTGCAGGAATTGGTGTGTGTTTCCACATGCGTACTCAAAGGTTGTCAAAGAAACTAGAAACCATTTGTGTTGGGTTCCCCTTCATGTGAGTGGTGGCAAAGTTGAGATATGAAGATAATCAGAAAGCTATCCACTCTACTCACTTTTTCTTGTCTATGTTTGGTATATCACTTCTTTCTGCCTTCTCCACGATCACCTTAAAAACAAACAAGCACAATTAGAGACAGGTCACCTTAAAAACAAACAAACACAACCCATGCAATTGTAGACAGCAACTACAAAGTAATGTCAGAGATAAAACATGAAATATTTTCTGAAGTGAGAGAGACATTTTAATCAAGTTTTGTATCCTGCAAAAAAAAGAAACCCAATCCAACTGACTAGTAATATTATTTACATAGTAGAACAAAGCCAGATCATAAATATAAGGCACTTTTTAATACAACCCAGAGAAAAGAGAAGTATCCAGAGCATGCAGCAGATCCATTTTTTTACTTTCTCTGCAATGCACCATGCATTCATCATCGACTGCATTTCCTCGTTTTTAAACCTTTCCCACCAATTATTGTAAATAACACCCATGAGGCATCCCTATGAATGATAATTGCAAACAGAATTAACCCATTGCACAGCCTGATTCCATAGAAAAGCAGAAGCAGTTTGTTGCTAGATCATTTGGACAAAAGACTACTGTTCAAGGCTTTCATCATATTCATAAACCCCGAAAGATTTTTCAAAATAAATTCAGCAAATATATTGTCCACATGGAAAGTAATGCACATTCTGCAGTCAACTTTCCACCATATATTCAACCTTGGTAACAAATGGAGATACAAGACACCAATTTACAAACAGAAGAATAATAATCTCATTATTAGTTCTAATGCAAAAGATTTCACGCATGAGAATCAATAACCAACAATTGAGAGAGGAAATTATCATTGGTCACTCACGGGAATCCTATCTGGGTACTTCTCCCTGATCCTAGCAGCCTCTGCCCTCCTCTTCTCTGAAGAAAAGAAAAAAATAAAAGAACAAAAAAGTCAACACTTTTCGTCAATTTGCCATGATCAAAACAAAAAAATCCTACAAAATTCAAAGTATATACCAAGACCATGCTCTTGCTTGAAGTAACTCTTCGCCATTCCTCCTGAAAACAGCACAAGGATTAAGTAAACAATCTTAGTCTTTGCTCATCACCCCTCTAAGAAAATGAGAACTTGCATCCATTAATCCGATCAACAACATAGCAACTAAAGCCCTTTTTTCAATTCTTCAAAATGTAAGGTCCATGAGAATATCAGCTTCAATCAATAACTAAACTTACACAATATTTAACTTTTCCCCTTTCATTTCCCAAGTAAAAAAACAGGGGGGGGGGGGGGGGGGGGGGCGCTAAATGATCACGGTACATGACATACTATTAACAAAAATGAATTATCAAAAATAAACCCCAAAAGTAAATTAAAAAAAAAAAAAACAACACGAACCCTAAAATAATAGTTTCAGACAACAATAACAACCATCTATTCAAAAACTTCAAAAGCCCATGTTTAAACCTAAACAACAATAATCTAAGACTTCACTGAAACAAAAAGAATAAACTTTTAACTGAGCCATCTTGTCAACATCAATAACCCGCCACTTGAAAAGAATAAAAGAAAATAATTCAAGAAGGAGACGAAGAAATTACAATGCTAAGTTAGGAAAATCAAGTACAGTGAATCAATAGGTGCGAACCTAACCTTGTGAATACGAAGCCAAAAGAGAAAAAAGAGCTGCTATTGTTGACGAAGATGAAAAACTCGTGGGTGTGTTTGGTTGCAGATAAAGTAAAAGCTGCTTTAGTTTGGTTTTTTACCACATTGCTTCCCGCGCGTCCCAACGTAAAAAAAGATTTTGAGGAGAAAAATTTGAGACTCGGAGGAGCATGACTTGATTAATTTATTAATATAATAATAATAATAATAAAGGTAATAATGATAAACAATTCGAACTAAAAAAAATATACAATTATCAATTTAAAAAATAATATTTTTTAATATTATAGAAAGATATTCTTTTAATATTATTAAAATATTTAAATGATATTATTTGTTAATGAATCCAAAATAAGTTTAATTCGCAATTTAAATATTGATAAAAAAAAATTAACTTGAGTCACAAAGCTAAATCTCTAACTAACAAAATTGATGGATAGAATTGAAAAAAAAATCAATAAAAAGGATTAAAAACAAGATAAATAGCAATCACAAGAATAAAGATCAAGTTTAAAATAAAGTGAAACTAAATGTTAATTGATAAAAATTTTTAAAAAATGATTAAAGGAACAAATAACATTAAATGCTAAGGGAAGAAATTCAAAAAACAAATCAAAGAAAAAGATTCAAGACAGAAAATAACAACAAAAAATTAAAAACCAAATTTAATACAAAAAACAAATGACGTGACACCTTTTAATTTGATAGCTAACAAGAATCTTGATGAGAAGAGTGAGGAGAAATAAAAAAAACCCCTAGAGCCCAATTGTCACAAGCTCAACGTGACACTTCCAACGATGATGCAAAAGCTAACATTTGATCATCTAACGATGTCTCATGCGCTGCTTGAATCTTGCAAACATCCTTCACATGTTGACACGTGTATTGCACACGCAAGTTTATTTGACCTGTCTATTTATTCGTCTATTTTCATAATTTTAATCTTGATCTCTTACACTTAATTGTTTATACATTACACACACACACAAAATAAACTCTTAGGATAATCACACTAACCTTTAACTCTTTTTGGAAAATACATAAAAAACGATCTAAGTATCTTAATAAATCAATTTACAACCTTAAAAAACTAAAACAAAATGAATAAAAAAACATCTTGTAAGCCCTAATCTACTTTTATTTTTTGTTAGATGAAAGTAAAAAAAACATTTCAATAATACTCATTGATAAATCTTATCAAGAGAAATCAAATGACATTAAATATTTTAAAGATATGTTATATTCCAAAAAAAATTGAACTTTGAGAGGCAAAAATCTTGAACTTGATTTTTAGCTGGTGGAAATGGTCAGAAAACTACTGTAGCAGATGATGCGGGTGGTTGTAAGATTTATTTACTTTGAGCAGACAAATGGTAAATAGGTTGCAGGCAAACACGCCTCTCCTCTTTGAAGACCAACCGTATAAGCTTGGCCTCAAATGTCCTTCAAACTTTCTTTTTAATTTAAAATAAATTATTATTTAAATTAATAATTATATGCTATTTAAAAACTATATCATACTTTTTAAATGAGACTAAACCCTTTTTTTAATTATATTTTCAATAACTTTTTAACAATTATACGCGAGCCTAGTATGTTATAAATTGTAAAAAATTCACATGAATGTTCAATGGAAACTAAATAATTTTTTATTTTTTATATGGATTTTATGAATTAATTATTCTTTGATTTTTTCATATAGCCACATGAAAACTACGAAGATATTATTATTTTTTATTTTGTGTTTGAGATTTCCTTTCATTTAAAGTGCTTGAGTCTGTTAAAGTTTGCTAGAAAGTTTCATCAAATTAGATTAGTCCAATTGTGAGGTAATTAATTACTTTTTAACGTGAGGTATTAAATGAGGTTTTCGGATATAGATGGATGTTCTTGCCATTCAGGCTATGCTGTTCATGGTGTCCTTTTTTTTCTATTTACATCTTGCTGAAGTTAAAAAGGAAATTAGCTTATACAAGTGTCAACAAGCAAGCTCATCTACAAGCCAAACTTCTTCTTCCTCTTCCTCTTCCTCTTCGATGACGAGGGCAACCAGACACCATTAATTTAGTTTGGCAAGTGATTGGCCCTCCCTGTCATGGATCACCAGGCTTCATCGACCTAATTTAGCTTAGCTCTTAATGATGAGTGACAGCCTTTTTTTTGTCTCATTTATTGTCCTGGGCCACTTTTCACCCAAAACTTCCTTCTTTCTCACATCAGCCGACCCTACCGTCCCCTTTTTTCTACGATATCATTTGCACTCATCTTCGACTATGTTAAATTTTATTTTAAATGTATTTTTTAAAATATTTAATTTTTTTTATTTTAAATTAATATTTTTTTAATATTTTTTATTTTAATACATTAATTTATTTTTTTTTTAAACATTTTTGATGCATCTTCTGTCAACCTCTCCCCTTCTCTCTTTCCTACGTAGTAAATTATTCAACCTTCAACCATCTAACCATCTAGATGGTGGTCCAGTGATAAGAGTTTGGGACCAAGATATTTGCTCTTTTTATGGTCTCAGGTTCGAGTCCTATAATTGCTCATATGATGGCCACTGGAGGCTTACATGGTTATTAACTTCAGAGCCCATGAGATTAATCGAAATACACACAAACTGGCCCGGACAACCACATTAAACTAAAAATTATTCAACCTTCTCTCTTCTTTTTTTTTTCACGTCTCTAAAAAAACATCTGCTAATTTGTCTTAATCATGCCAATGTTACAGCTCAATGTTACAACCGAAGTTGTATTTGCTCGGACAAGGTTTGAGACTAATTTTGGTGACTAGAGATGATTTAAATCCAAATTTGGTGAAAGGTCTTTAAATTTTTAATGTGTAGCATTTGTTGTTTTTATTTTTTTCAATATTTTTTTTTTTATTTTATTTTCTCTGCCATTTGTTCCATGTAGAGAGGAGAATTTTTTTAATGATTTCAATGGTCAAATTTTTTAAAAAACTTATATGAATTTTGTTTTTCTTATTGATTGCAATTCATATTAATTATATTTCCATGATTTTTTTAATTTCAAAGTGGATTTGATATAAAATAAAATTTTGTGTATGTATTTTAAAATCAATCATGTGAGAAGTTTCTTAAAGAAAGCTATTTATATTCTTAGCGGGTTGAAATTTACCTCATAAAAGTTTATTTCCTATTAGTTTTTGTTAACGGAGATGGACGAAAAGGCCTTATGGTTGAAATATTGAGAGAGGGAAAATATTTGAGTAGAAATCGATAGAGAACCCACATACTTGTAAAACGAAATTAATCTTTTTTTATTATTATTAAAATGGATATCCAGATAGTTTGTGCGTATCTTAATTAATTTCACGAGTCTTATAATTAATAACCATGTAAATTTTAGTGATCATCATATTAGTAATTATAGAACTCAAACTTAATACGATAAAAAAATAAACCTTTTAAAAGGGTTGAAATTAACCCTTTTATTACATACAGCGAATGCTTTTCTTTAAGAAAAGTGAAATAAATCCCTGCTAAATGGCTCGTGTCTGGCAAGGCAAGGTCCAAGCCATTGCTGCATTTTGATGAGCCGGGCTTAATCCAGAGTGATTTTCCCCAAGCCCCAAGGCTTACGCTGGTCCCTTAGACTTTAAATAGCCCAAAAGTGAAAAGGTGTACAAATTTTGGAGGATGGTTACAGGCAGGATATTAGGTTTGGGGTAAAAATTATAAATAAAAATTTAGAGAGGGGTAAAATTTATAATTATTCCAGGGAAAAAAAGAGAAGAATTCTTGCATGGGCCGGGGGCCTTGCCAGCTACCCCTGTAGAAAAATTGTGTTTGGATTTATGATTTTAACAATCATGTAGAAGATCTTCTTATATGTTAAACATGGAAGCTCCTCGTGCTAGAGTTGATAAATCTTTCCAATATGAGTATCAGTGCTTTGGTTTAATGCCTTTAATCAAAGCAATTACCAAATAAATACAGCACAGTGCGTGTTTCGTGATAATATGATTAATCAAAGCATTATGGTAATAATGATTTTGTAATGCAATGTAAAATTGCTTTTCAGTATTAAAATAATTTTTTATATTTTATTTTTAGTTCTTTAAAGTCTTAAAAAAAACATTTAAAAAATATTAATTTAATATTTTTTTAAATAATGAAAAACAGATAAATTAAATCACGTTATCCAATAAAGTTTTATGTGTTGGTCTTATTTTGTTTAACGTTGCGCTTGAGCCAAGCCAAGTTTTAAAAACAATCCATGAGGTCATTTTAGTGAGTCAACTCATGCTTTGTTTAAACCTAGTTTGATTTTTTTTTAAAAAAAAAACTCTTTAATAGAAATATTTCTTAATGAATAATAAAACAATTTGCTCATTTAATTTTTATCAAGAATGCTCTTACTATGAGTTGTTGTATTATTTAGGGAGGGAGTTTTTTTTAAAAGAAAATCGTTTCATAATATTGGTTAATATAAAATCAAAAGGTCAGGCATCAGATAGTGGAAAAATTAATAACCACTTAACACACATACTGACACTCAATTGGTAAAATCTATTGAATAAATACACTGCACTGAAAAAAAAAATCAATATACTCGATTGCAAAAACCATAAAAGTCTCTTTATACTCACAGAACAATCATCTCTTTTAGCAAACACTAGATTATTTTACCCGTGCTATTTCATGGGTCAAATTAAATTAAATTTAACATAAAAATATATATTCAGACAATGATAACTCGAGTTAACTAGATTTTTGATAAACATGACAGATATGAGATTAGGACACCTCGTAGAATAGAAAACAGAAAAAATCACAAAACTCGAGGCTAAATGACCTAATCTCAAATGGTGAAATTGAAATAAAAAATTAATTAAAAAAAAATCAAAGAAAAAACCCGAGTCAACCAGGTTAACTTTATTGACCTGCCACCTACGACATTAGATTAGGATTAAAATATTTATTTTAAAAAAATGACCTAAAAAAAGATCAAATTTAAAAATAATAAAAAAAAAGTCTGAGTCTTCTTGGGTTAGCCTGACTAACCTGCGACCCGAGATAACATCATATAAATGAAAAACATAGAAAAAATACGAAAGCTCAAGACCTAATTTCAAGGGATGAAAATGAATTTTTAAAAAAAAATTAAAAAAATCTAAACAATTCGGGTTAACTTGGCTAGCCTGCACTAGGGATAACCTCATAAAATAAGAAAATGAAAAAAAAGAATGAAGACCAAATTTGGATAAAATAAATAAATGAAATAAAATGTTCATGGATAAAATTAAAAAATAAATAATTAAGAAAATGATAAAAAAAAGAGCAACTAAATGAATGAGGACTAAAATTGAATAAAAAAACTAAGTGAAATCAAATGTTGAGGGATAAAATTTTAAAAAAATACTAAGAAAAGACTAAAAGAATAAGGATCAGAGCTAAAAAATAAACAAATCGAGAAAATGATTAAAAAACAATAATAAAAAGGATGAGCATCATGTTTGATAAAAAATTAAATAAAACCAAATAAAAAAAATGAAATTGAAAAAAATATATCCAAAAAAGAATCCAAAACAAATAAAGACCAATAAAAAAAATGATCATAATTGAAAGAAAAACCAAATGGGAGTACAACTCTATAATTTGGCAGACTCAACATAAATTTCAAGGAGAGAAGAGAGAAGGGGGGGGGGGGGGGGCACCATCATGACTTAGACTACAAGCGTCACTCCATCAGTCTTGCCACCACTGAACGCTTTGAATGACATAGTGTTGGATTTTTTTGGCTGCAGAAAAACGTTACATGTATCGTCTAAAAGATGTAGGCAGTGGTCACTCGATAGGGCATATTACGCACACTCTAAACACTTTTTTTAATATATTTTAAAAAATCGATTTCTCCTAATTCGAATAAATAATAAAGGAAAACCATGATAAAAATACTAAAACATCCTTTCACCCCTTCTTTATTTATTTTTTTACTGGAGGGGCAATAAAGTTTGTCTTTTAAAAAAAATAGAAAATGATGCAAAAAGCCCTCTCAATCTTTATTTTTTTTGTTAACATGTTAAGGGTATTTATTTAATTTAATTGTGTGAAAAAGGTTAGTAGATCATTATATCCTCAATTAATTTCATAATATAAAATGAATCCCCTATAAAAGATCATCTTACCCATGTATGAAGATCATTTATTTGTTGTAATGAAGGGTTAAGATATTATTGCACTACAACAATCCACACTACAAACATGTCTTGCCCTGCAGTTAAAGAATGGCGGGGTTTAGTTTTTTTTTTTTTCTTTTCTTTTTTTATTTCATAATATCAAATGAATCAATTTATCCCATGAAAAGATGATTTATTTGTTGTAATGAAGGACAAATGCAATATGAGTTTTTTTTTTTTTTCTAATGGTGCTAACAAAGCGTAAAGAAGCAAATATGACCGCATAAAAACAGTATATAAAAACAGAGTTTTTAAACCCGACTTGATGGTTGATTCGATTTAAAATTTAGGTAATATATTTTTGACTGGATCACCTAAATTAACAATACTTTTTATATATATTAAAAATATATTTTTTTTATTAAAAAAATAAATAATTAATGAATTATAATCAAGTTTTTAACCAAATATTGTTAGGTGAATCAAGTTATCGATCCACCAAAAGTTTTTCTTTAATTTTTAACCGCTTCAACCTGACGCGGTTTAAGAACCATGCTACAAAATCTCCAAAAAGGAGGAGACGCGTACCAGAGTGAATTTCTAAAATCACCGGAGACTGATAACGCCCCCAACAGGCAACAGCGATGAGATACAGAACAACCCTGCCCAATCAACTAAAGTGAACAGCTTCCCCAGTTGTCAGACGACATGTCTGTAGGCCATCATTTCAACAAACACGCTAGTAGCCATGCCCACATGATATGAAAACCACCAGCCACCTTTTATTTCCTGTTCTTCTCGGCCTTGTCTTAATTCTCACGTCTTCCCTCCAATCAGAATTAGAGGAGTCATTACCACTGTACGTTTGAACAAACCTCATTTTCATGGGATTGGACTGGGGATGGGAAGGATATATATATGATAACTTATTCTGATTGTGCCCTACAAGATAGATCCGGTCTGAAATTTTCCATCCTCCGTGCATGTATGTTACCATTCTTCCTAAGTGGTTTTTTGTATTCATGTTTATCATAATCTCCACATTTTTCTCGTCGTTTGTATGCTGTAGGAATGTTCCATTCGCTTGATACAAATGATGCGGATGAATGAAACCAACCTTTTGCCTTTTCTTTCTCTAAAAGCTTGAAAATTGAGAGTTTTGACTGTTTGTGTCGTGATTGTGCTGCTCATTCATTTCCCTCCGTTCTCACTTTCTCCGTTCAATTATTGCGATAGTTGTTTTCATTTAATTATATAATATGCAATATTATTTCATACAATACTATACAAACAAACTTTTTATATAAATATAGGCTGCGGTTGCTTTTTCCATAGCAAACCAATCAATTAATTAAAATTCATAAAACTCACTTTACTAGCTGCTCATAGATTACCACATCAAAGAATTTAGAATTAAGAGTTTATTTATACATTATTTTCGTTTGTGGATGGTTAGTTTAGTTTGGTATCATTTCAAGCTCACAATGTGGGACTAATCCCCGTTTATGCTTGAGATCGAAAAATAATTAAGGAATGCGATTCCTATTGCGAGAAGCAATTAATATACCTCACAGTTGTTTTTGAGCTATAGTTTCGTGGAGGTGGAGGAAAGAACATGGACTATCCTTCCCAGACGCAAGGCTATGAGCCAACCAGAATATGATTATCATAAATATAAAGGAAAACGTGAGTCACATAATTTGGACCCTTCAAACTTTGACTAGTTTTTTTTTTTTTCCTTTCCGCCCCTTCTTTTTTTTTTTATTTTCTTTTACGAAGATGTAAACATCTGTGAGCAGGACAGGTCATGAAAGCAAAGAGCTCCCCCATCGATCTATTTATCAAGGGATATCAATATAGAACCTAGGTGGAATTTAGACTTGTTTCAATGTGTTTAATAAGAAGAGCAGAATCATAATTATTAAAAATAAATTCAAGAGAAGAGATCACGATTAAAAAATTCTCAAACCAAGCATGAAGTGCTTGTTTGAGATTGTAAATGTTTTTTTAAGCCTGTAAACATACCTAAATTCATGTGAAACACTAAAAGGGGATGCTATATAAATTTCTTCTTGAAGATCTTCATTCAAGAAGATATTTTTAACATCAAGTTGAGAGGTATGTCATTGATGAATCGAAGCTACTACGATGAGAGTACAAATAGTAGTAATTTTTGCAACAGGAGCAAATATCTCATCATAATTCATACCATATTGATGAAAGTATCATTTTGCAACCAACTTAACTTTGTATCACTTAATAAATCCATCATAATTAGTCTTAATCTTATACATCCAACGACAACCAACAACACTCTTACTAGGAGGTAGAGGAACCAAATCTCAAGTATCTGTCTTATGCAAAGTTGAAAGTTCTTTATTTATAGCTTGCTGACAAAGAAAAATAAGAATAGCCTCTTTATAGAAAGAGGGCTCAGAGAGAGAATAAATAAAAGTTAAAAAGAAAATAAAAGATGAAGAATAACAAAAATAAGCAAAATCTGGTAACTTTGTAGACTTGTTAATGAGTATGGATTGACATAGAGGTGATTCACAATCTCAAACGGAGCTTGAGGGGTCATAGAAGAAAAATAAGCCTCAGGTGTAACGGAGAGTAAAGTGCTAGTACCTGTATAATGATCAGTATGAATTGGTCGAGTAGAATGTAAAAGTAACGGGGTAAGAACATGAGAATGAAAATTTGAAGTGCTAGGAATTTGAGATGATAAACTATCAGAATTCTAAAAAAATAGATCTATACGAATAAAATCAGATCCAGTCAAACTATGTTTTCTTATAATACTGAGACACAGAAAGCTTCCAAGTTATTGGATCAAAATAACGATACTCCTTTTTACCTTCACCATAACCAAGATATATATATATATTAGATCGAGAGGATAACTTGCTACATTTTATATAAGGACGAAGAATGAAACAAGTATAACCAAAAACGCTAAAGAAAAAATAATCAGGGGTATACCCATATAACTTTTTGAAATGAGAAAAACCTAAAATATAAGAAGATAAAATTGTATTAATCAAACTCATTGCAGTAAGAACAACTTCAACCCAAAACACATTAAGAACATAAATAGACAACAAGAGAAAACAAACAGTTTCAACAATGTGCCTATATTTTCTTTCAGCAATGTCATTTTGCTTAGGAGTATTTGTACACAAAGTTTGATGAATAGTTCTATCTAGGACAAACAACTCATAAAATTTATTAGAGGTGTATTCCCCACTCAAATCACACCTAAAACATTTAATAACAGTAGAATGTTGAGTTTTGACAAGAGCACGAAAGACTGTATACATCTTAAAAAATTCAAAATAATGTTTCATTAAATAAATCTAATAATAATGTGTATGATCATTAATAAAAGAAATATAATATCAAGACACTTTTTGTGTGGCAACAAGGAATGAATCAAATCAAATGAAAAAGAAGAAACAAAAATACTTTGATTAAAAGGTAAAATGAAAAATTTTGCTAGTTTATATCCACTATAATAAAAAAATATCACAAGTTTGTAAATTTTCTAAAGCTCACATGGATGCTAAAAATCCCAAACGAGAAGATGAAACATGATCTAGATGAGAATACGATAAATAAAAACTAAAAGAAGAAGGACTTCAACGAAAAGAAGACAATTCAACACTAGTAGTAGCAACAACTAGCACACTAGTAGTAGAAAAAACTAGCACTTTTAACTCATCTAAAATATACAGTCCCCCCTTCCTACGGCCTTGTCCTAATCAACTTCTGAGACTGTATATCCTGCACATAATAAAAAAAAAGAAAAAAATAACTAAATAATTATTAGAATCACATAACTAACAAATAAAAGCAAGATTCAATATGAGTTTTAGAATAAGATAAATATTATGGAGAGACATGTGAGATGTGACAACAGAACCAACTACCTGTTAAATGTATAAGAGTGTCGTCAACAATCATGACAGGAATAGAAGACAAATGAGACATACAAGCAAAAGATGAAGAATCTAGAGACATGATGTGAAGCACCAAAATCCAAGACTCATTCAAAATATGACATACTTGAAGAACTATGAGGCAACTAACATACGAAAGAAAGAAGCAAACATAGCTTATAGTTGTAAGGAGAGAAACTTCTGAAATTTCCCAGTCAAAGTACTAGGATTGGTGAAAGGACCTGATGAAACTACTATTGCATTATTAAACTGTACTGGTTTGTAACCCTGAGATGGAGTATGAGCATTAGATTGTGACTGGTTGTCATGCTTCAAAACTTGAGATTGCTGTTGTGATTGATTCTACTATTCCAATGACCTTTTTGCTTACAGAAACTGCACTTGTTGAAGGCAACCCTTGTGTAATGCTTATTCTGATTATTAGATAGTGGTTTAGGAAGTACTGCTAGCACAGAATAATTAGAAGTAAAAATAATTTCTTTTTTAGAATAAGATTGAAGACGTACTTCTTTAGCCAACAACTCACTAACAATTGAGTCAATAGAAGGAAAGTGGAGAACGATGCAAAATTAAACTTTCAAGTCCTTTAAAATCACTAAGAAGTGACATTAAAAATTGTATCAATCATTGATGCTCTCTACAAATAATATAGGCACCACATAACTTTAATTCTGTCGATTCTGTAAGAGCCAATTGATCTAAAAAAAATTGTCACAGCAGAATAAAACTCTTGAATACTCATATTTTTTTAGTGAAAAGCTTGCATGTCATTCTCTAATTGACATTGCTTTGCAAGATTTGATTGAGTAAATAACATTTGCAAATGGTCTAAAATATCGTTTATTGTCTCATATCTTACCAACCGTGTACCTATGGAATGCTTAACAAAATTGTTAATCCAAATAATAATTTTTGCATTGTTTGCTTCCCAAATATCTATCAAAGCAGTATAACCCTTATCAATATTCATAAGTTTCACAAAAGTTCTACTAACATATGCCCATATTCTTTTACCCTTAAGAAAATTTCTCATTATATAACTCTAATACAAATAATTCTTTACATCCAACCTCACACTAATAGACTAAAGCGAATCATCTCTTTCAGTAGTCATAATCAACAAATAAAGAAAACCAAAATGCAAAAAAAAATAAAATGAAATACCAGATTGTAGAAATTGAACAAATACTCTCTTAAAATTGTACGGTCACTCAAAAAAAAAAAATGAAAACGAAACCCCCAGCCCATTAGCGCGCTGCCCCTTGCAAACCCCCAACCAACTCACAATGCAGTTAGAATCATGAAAGCTTGTGTTTAACATTAAGTCTCGTTCCATGAAATCTAGCTCTGATATCATGTTAAACAATTAAAAAAAAGGGTGAAACACAAAAATAAAAAAGGAGAAAGTTAATGTTTCATTGATATTGCATAATGCAATTAAAATAATTAAAAGTAATAAGTTTAACCTAAATACAAAGAGACTATATATAAATTAAATAAAGAAAATTGAAAAGAAAATGAAAGATTATTCTACCTTTAATAAATAATAAAACAAAATAATCCTATTTTTCTTCCAAAAACAATATAATCTTTCATCCCTGACATGTTTTAATCATGATTTTTCTAAACATTTCATACAAAATTGAGCCCCCAGAAAAATAAAATAAAATAAAAAAGGTGAGCCCTTGGGTTTTTTCTAGCATAGTTTTTAAACCCGGTCCGGTCTAAGATCCGGGTTCCAGGTTTCAACCGGGTCAATTTTTTTTTAAAAAAATTAAAACAATATCGTTTTAGTAAAAAACAAAAATAAAAGTCAACGAGTTGCAACTAGGTTTTACCGGATTAATCTGTCACATCAGTTGGATCACATTAAATTTTTTTATTTTTTTAAAACTTGATCTGGTTTCAGTTCTGAATCAACTGAATCCTGTATCGACCCGTTGGCCGAACATGTTTCAAAACTATAACTGTTATTGTTTCTGCACTTCGACAGTGGTAAAAGGAAAACAGACAGTGTGGATGTCCGTTAAAGACAAGTGCAATCAAACTAGGATTGTACCTTCGAAGTTGATGTCCGATTTTTCAGTGGGAAACACTTGAAAACATCGATTATATGCATGCCTGCAGTACACATATCTGGGCATTTATGCATCTCTTACATTTGTAGATTTTGCATTTGGTGGAGGTTGTATGGTCCTTTCAACTATTTATTATCACAAGGAAACTTCTACGGTCTTCTTAAATTCTAGTAATTCTAATTTGCTTCCATGGAATTAATAACAATAATGATAAAAACACAATAACAGTACAAGCAGCAAGGTTTTTTTTTTTATTGTGTTAGAGGTATTTTTTTCAAAATATTTTTTTGTTTGAATTGTATAAAATAATATTTGTATTTTTTTAATTTATTTTTAACAACGCAACTCAGAATAATAAAAAATTAAAAATTAAAAGAAAATTAATTAATTTTTAAGAGATATAGTTTGACCGGAATTCCTACCATCCAACTAAAAACCTGCTACCATGCAATTGGAGCTCGCTTTCTCTGCGCATGATGAAGGAAGCCACATTGAGAATGACTGAAAGATGAGGCGCAGATAACTACAAAGTCTGCAACGGGTCCTCATTAATGCATTCAACCTATCGTTATAGCCCTCGATTGGCCCCCAGTGAGAAACAGAAGGGAGCGACAGCAACATTGGAGGGAGGGATTAATGTAATCATGTAATCTGTCATACTTAGAAGCTGACGAAATCTAGCGAAGAAAAAATCCTCAGCCTGGTACATGTGATGTTGTTGAAAGTTGAAACTCGGTATATATGTGGCTCGATCGTCTTTAATAATCATCCATCTCAGTTTGAACAAAAAACAAAACAAAACAAAACAAAACAAAAGAGAAAACATTCTACAGAGCAGTGGCCTGGACAATGACATGTACAATGTCGTTTTATAGGCATCATTATGGGTAATAAATAGTGGAACGCAGATGCATATGATGATGATAAATAGCCGTCTCTCAAGAAGACGGGGGCAAACAAAAGGGCCCGTCTTCCATGGTGGCACGATAATCCCTCAATTTTCCATGGGAGTCCTGACTGTGTTTTTTTTTTTTTTAACAAAGCACTTGGTGATGATAATAATCTCAAAATTACGACTTAGTTAACAATTATTGTGGTGTGGATCCTACTAATTGTAACATTTTCCAACATAAAGAAAGTGAAAGACGGATAAAAAATGCCAGGACGAATTTACTTCCCCATGAAAATCCCTCCCGACCTACTCGCACACCCCACCAAATACTTAAGCATGAATTTAGTCTGATCTTGGTCATAATCAGTGAAAAGACTAATGAACATGTTCGACATGCAATGCCATTTAATTTTGCCTGCTAATGCGTTGTTGTCATTAAAATTTACGTGAACTGGTCTATTTATTTTACTGGCAGCTCTCTTCGATTACATTCACATAGACCGAAAAAATCATTTTAAAAGGTACCTATATATATAGTATTTGGGTGTTTCTACTTGTTCTGTACAGGATAAAATTCTCATATAGCACTTGAGGGTTTAGCTGCTGTGGTCAACCGTGTGACTTGTTCCGCCCCTGTCCCAGGTTCGACCCTCTATGTGCACGCCTGTCACCCCCGCGGTGCCTTACCTGCTCCTGGGTTTGCAGGATGTCCAGTGGACCGTAGGGAATAGTCGTGGTGCGCGCAAGCTGGCCCGGACACCCCACGTAAATAAAAAAAAAAAAAATTCTCATATACGGTTCTCTTGGAAGGGGAGTTTTCCTAATTTAAATATCTCAATAAGTCTATAATTGGTTCGAATAACTAGTAAATATATTCTTCCTCGTGTCATCATAATTTTACTAAATATATAATATGTTATTATTTAATTGTATTAACTAATTTATTTTTATTGATGAATGTTTATCTAACCACCAAATCAGAATCTCAGCGAATATATAATATGTCATTATTTAACTGCATTAACTAATTTATTTTTACTGTTGAATGTTTATCTGACCATCAAATCAAAAACTCTATCCAAATATTTATGACTAAGTGTCCAATCATAGCAAACAATAAATGTAGATCTAGAAGTATCTTCAAATTCAGGATAAAAAAAAATTATTTTATCATTAACATCACCATCAATTTATATATTGTTATACTAAAGCCCAATATATTATAATTTTCATTTTTACTAGGCTCAAATGAGTCATATTTATGTTGATCAGTGAATGAATTGTCAAAAATACACTCAGAATGGATTGTCAAACATACACTCAACACCCCTTTTGAGCAAATCTTTCATCAATGACATGTTTTGACCACTCCTAACTGACATAGAAAGACCAACAAATTATGATGTTTTTTTACCAATTCGACAAAAAATTAGGACAAAAAAAAGAGTTGGTCAACTACCTACATACAATACCATCATGTTCAATCCACTTCGAACAAAAGAATCAATCATTGTCTTAAAAATATCATCATGTGCAATCGGTATAGGATAATACTAATGTTTTCCAATTTGACACCTCCAAGTTATATCAACTTTAATATCATTATAATTCCACATAAGTTCATGACACATAACTTTTTTTTTTTTTTGCAAATGACATGTAATAGCACACTACTTCCACTGTAATAAGTGATATTATTGTTCACATCAAGAGCAACACTACAACCATAATAAAATAACATAAAGTTGTTATAAGATATTATGTAAAAAAAAAAAAAACCAAACCTAATCAATTGAACACAATTCAAACAAAATTGCAAGAAATCAATCTTCATTGCATGAATTCATAGCTAATTTCAATTAATCCATACCAAACCCTTGACTTCATTAACTTATCCAATTTTTAATGTCATGTAAAATTTATCAAAGTCCAATATAATTCTTGTCATTTCATGCTCAGATGCATAAAATCAACTATAATTGTATGAATTCATAGCTAATTTCAAACAATCCATACAAAATCCTCAAATTCAACAACTTATCCAAACATTCAACACAACGTAAAATTCATCAAAAATCTAACCTAATTCAGGTTATTTTCATGCTCAACTGTATGAATTTATAGCTAATCTCAAGCAATCCATATAGAATCTCCAAACTCAGCAACTTTTCCAAACATTCAATGCCATGTAAAATTCATTAAAATCTAACCTAATTCATGTTATTTTCATGATGAATTGCATTACTAGCCTTAATTGATTTAATTTATAGATAATCCCAACCAATCCATACAAAATCCTTAAAATTAACAACTTACACAAACATTCAATGCAACGCAAAATCATCAAATCCAACCTAATTTGTGTTATTTTCATGCTTAATTGCATGAAATTAACCCTGATTGACTTAATTGATAGACAATTTATCAAAAAATCAACAAACCTTAATTTAAAAATAACCCTAAATAATAATTTAATAATAACTATTCCAATCATAACTTCAATATAAAACCCACAAAATTAATAGCAATTTAGAATGTTTACCTTGCTTTTTTTATCGGAAAGTGGTGGCAACATGGTGATAGCTGTTAAGGAGTGGTGACAATGTTAGCGATGATAATTTTTTATGATAAAAACTTGATTGGAGGCTTGAAGACAACAATGGATGTGATTTATGAGTGCTTTAAAGTAAAATAGAGGAGTTTTGTGGTTTTTTCAGAGAAGAAAGGGGTTAGTTCTTGGGTTTTTTTTAGAGAGAGTAAGGGGGTAGGGTTTCTGGTTCTATAAAGGGAGAATAAGAGGGCTGGGTTAAATTTCACAGTTTGTTACGATTCACAATTGCGACATGGTAAGTTCTCACAATTGTGAAATGAGATAAGGTAAGTTGTTGTGATTGTGAAGCGTGACATGCATGAAATCTCGTGCTTTCAAATCATGATAAATTCAAACCATGCTATTTCACTAAATTTCTTGATTTATTGTGCTATTTTTAACAAAAAAAAAATCCTATTGATCTCAAGTTTAAGGTACTAGGAATTGCATCAAATCATTTGAACTTTGACTAGAAATTACCAATTTCCCCCCTTCCATCATTCATGCCATATAACGTAGCATATTGTTAGCAATATTTAATAATCATAATTGAAACAAATATTTATTTCTATTGGATTTTTGAAATTTTATTTCTTATTAGTTACCATGTCTTTTATATTTTATACACAAGATGATAATACAAAGAACTACTAAAAAAGGTAAGGATTTACTTGTGTGAGAAGAACTTAATACGCTGTTAAACCTAAGAACTAAAATTTTAAAAATAAGGAAGATATAATTTTTTAAGAAATCACACAGAAATTATAATTAATAATTTTATTAATAAATAATCTCTTTTAATAATCTGCCCTCAAAATAAGGATAACAACATTTCAAATAGGTCTTCAACTAAACTTTTCAAGATAGGAATAATCAAAACTCTTATTCAAATAAAAAAGAAGAAAAGAAAACCTAAAAAATAAGTTAAAAAATCAAAATTAATTAGGAAAATAATAAATTTATAAAAATTCAATATTTTTACCCTAATTTGAAGGCCTTCTTGGTCTCAGATGACCATAGAAATTATACCATATAAGGAACATGGTTTCTAGAATATTTTAGAAAAAAAAATTAACTCGATCCAAAAATCATATTAAAGTTTATGTTTGTTATTACAAGGCTACGTGTTTGACCAAAATCTCTTGCATCAGTCTCCCTGTGTTGAAAAAAACTTATCCTCGAGTTCAAATTATTTTTATATCGATCTTATAAATGTCCAACCAATGCTCTGTAGCCCCTTTTAATTTTTTAAACTTTATTTATCAATATGTGTTATATTCATATAATCTTTATACAAATCTACCTATGTGATAATATTAATTTTATAATCAAAAGGGTCAACATAACCTTAATCAATATTTTTTTTTAACTAAGCACTTCCATATTCTCATTGCACTCAACCTCTAGCTCTTTACAAGATATCTTCCCATTCTCTAATGTATATGCCAGACTGAAATCTCTTAAAGAAGCATTGAAAGAAATAACGCAAAACAATTTCAATGGATTGAAAAGAAACAAACTATCTTTGATGATACAAAGACTTATTTGGCTAGACATGTAGTGTTGGCCTCACCAAAACTTGTTTAGCCTTTAAAGCTACACATTTATACTATTTAAGAATCAATTGGTAGCATGTTAGCATAGAAAAATAAAGTTGGACATGAGTAGGTTGTTTATTATTTGTCATGTTTATACTGATATTAGAGATTGTTATAGTTTAATATAAAAGCTTTATTTATCCTTATATTTTGCATATGTAAATCTTCATTGGTATATATTGTTAGTTGATAAATTACAAGAAAATTTTCATAAAATACATGTTATCTAAACCTTTTTTACGAGGTCATATTAATAAATATACTTTAACATTGCTTGATTTCAATTTACATTACACACCATAAAGAGCAATTGCAGACCAAATCTTGGTTAATTTTTTAGTTGATCACCTTTTTTTTATATCATATCAACTATGAATTGGAACGAGATACTGACATTGTTATGGAAGAACTTGTTTCATGACATTTATGATTTGTTGGAATGAAAATTTAGAATAAGACAGGTGTAGTGGTGGTTTCCCTAATAGGTCATAATTTGATCTTATCATTTTGGCTTGATTTTCTATACACTAATAATAAAGCTAAATATGAGGTTATAATCATAAGTCTAAAAATACTACTGAAGTTAGAGGCATAATCAATCAAAGTAATAGGAGATTTTATGCTTATTATAACCAATTAGTTGTCAAATATAAATGTGAACATCTTACACTAACTCTATACCATGTAGTGACCAAAATCCTTATCAAAAGGTTTACTAATTTAATTTTTATTTTTCAGTGAGATGAAATAATACAAAAGCCAACGATGAGGCTCACCATGGATGATGGTTTAAAATGATCTTTGATCATCATGATGTCATAGTTGTGAGGATTACTAGATATTACTAATATGTAACAAGGATATAATGAAAAGGAAAGCAGTATAATTCTCATGGTTGAAAATGCACAAGATATTGATATCAAAATTATTGCTAAAATTTTCTTGAAATCTATATGTTTTGAAAGAAATATTAGGGATTTTATGTTAATCGAAGAATTGGGTTATCATTGAGAATTAATAAAAGAACTGCAATATAGTTTGTTAAAACCTAAACATCGTGCCTAGAATAGCTAGATCATACTTGTTTAAAATGATTTTATTAACAATATAGAGGAGAATAAATGATATTTTTGGGTGACATTGCTTATTTTCCACATCATTTATGATCAATTGGTTTGATCAGTTTTAGCATTTAAATGACAAGAGATATCTTTTCATTTGTTCTAAAATAAAGGAGTATGAATGGACATTATTTACATAAAAAATAAACATTCACGTGTCGACTAAGTAAGAACAATAGTTGTTCACTACCAAACAAAAAAAGAAAGGCTAAAATCAATAATCAATAGTAAAATCAATTAGGTATAGGAAGAATTCAAATCGATCAAGAAATTTAGAAAGCGATCGTTAAATGAAATTAGAAGTTATGATCTTCTAAGAGAGCTAGAAGTCGTAATTAATCAAGAAAAGACATATAATCACAAAATGATAATTCACATGATTGACCAAAAAATCAAGTCTTATTTAGAACAAGAGTCCTCAACAAATTAAACTAACAAGAAATACAGTTTAGTTATGGTTCTTATGATTGTTAGGAAGGAGATGCACGTGGACATGAATTCAAATTGTATTAGAATTCATTGTATAAATCTTTACCCATCACGAACAATTTGTATAGGGTTAGAAATTATAGTTCATGTAAGATTTAAACTTTGTAACATTATAAAAATGGTATCCATTTACTAGAAATGATGGTTACTCCAATATACACAATTTTGTTTCTAGAATTTACCTTTATTTTGCAAATTATTTTTCCTTTTTATTTAGAACTTTTATCTTTCTTTTATCGCTTTCTTATGTTTTTTCCTAGATTAGTTTATCCATATTTTTTTAATCTATTAAAATCAAGTAGAGAATCGTACACTTCGTTTGAATGGTAAAGTTGTTATCTATCTTAATTCAAGATTCATTTTCTAATTATAGTTTCTCCTTAATGAAAGGAAGAAACTAAGAACAAATTATATAATTGTTCGATAATTATTTGAATGATAAACAATTAAGAATAAAATATCTCTCCATCTTTTTCCCTACTTTTACAGTTGTCTTCCAAACAGGATAAAACAATCAAGTGAAATAGATAAAGGTAAACAAATTTATATGTATTTTTTTTAATATGAAAAGAAATTTACATTTATTATTACTCTATAAAACAATAAAGTGAAATAGATAATGGTAAACAATTGCAAGATTGTTTTAGGAGCACCATCCTCGCCTTTATCTCAGAGTGTGGATTCACCAATTTCAATTAGTTTTCTTTGCTCGAAGTAATTACCCTGAAAACTTACATACTATTTGCTTGTTCTTAGTCTGAAGAGGACTTCATTTATTGTGATCATCTCTATTAGTTAATATACTAATCCTTGGCTTTACTGAAATCTTTTCCTAACGTAAACAAAAAATGTTCAAGTACTAAAAGTATGTTTTAAAGAAGTAAGAGAAATTCACGATTTGTATCATAAACCCAGCTGGTTCAATAACTTGATTTCGTTTAATTACATGATAAACAAAAACAAAAAAGTAAATGGATCGAATTAAAAAGAAAATAACCATGATGACTTGAAAAAAAAAAGCTTGCCAAAAGAAAGAAAACTATGAAGCTCAATTCCTATCCAAACTAATTCTGAATGATAAAATTGAAAAAAAATAAAAACAAAAAAATTACCAATTGAACATGAGTTAGTATGTCGAATCCATGTCCCGAATCGTGAGGCTAATATAACCTTATAAAAATTAAATAAAAAAATCATTTTGCTTAATTCCCAACAAACCCAATGTGAAGGGCTGAAAAAAAAAAGCCTCAATTACACAAACATACTAAAAAAAAACACCAGCAAAGCTTGGTAAGTCCACTGAACCCTATAACCTGGATTATGTGAAAGAGATAACTTAATAGAAAGAGAAACATGAAAAATTACAAAGCCCAATTCTCGACTCAGCCCAATATTGAAGGATGAAATAATTTTTTTTAATTTTTAAATAAAAGACTCGAGTTAGTCCAAGCAACCCATGATCTAGTTCGTGAGATCAAGATAATCAGATAGAAAGAATGATGCAGACGAAAGCACAAAGGATAATAAATAAGCATATAAAGAGATAATTGATGGGTGAAAAAGGTTGCTAACTCGAACCTTAAATTCATAGTTTTATTTTCTAAAATATAGCCAAAATAAAGTTTTCCTCTTAAAGAGGTTTACAATCCCTTTAAATAGACTAGAAAATTGACTTGTAATAGATAATACAATCAAAATCCTAAAACATAAAGAAAAATAACATAAAATCCTAAAGAAAATAAGAAATCTATGAAAAACAAAAAAAATTGACCCAAACAGGAAATCTATCAAGAAAATGGATCAATAAAGGGTGTTTCACTTGGAAATGAACTTTGAGAATTTTTTAATAATTTTTTTAACTTAATCTGACAAAAAGTTATGGTAATCAAGATAACATTTTAAAAAAAATCAAATAAATATTTATTTGTTTCATATTATTTAAAATTCTATTTTATATAGATGAGTTGAAAATGGTTCAAATAAACGGGGTGTCCATCAATTGTTCCACTCCAATAATTAAAGAAATGTTTTTTTTTTATTTTTTATTAAAATTATTCTTTACTTCACTCATAACATTAATTACTTTAAAACCAATTTATATATATATATATATATATATATATATATATATATATATATATATATATTAAATCTCATTGTTTGATATTTATGAAAATTTAATCTATTGGTTAAATAATAACAATTACTTTTTTATTTTTATTTTTAAGTTATCTTGAATGTTTTTAAAGTATTATGATAAATATTTGTTTGATGAAGTAGTTAAGTGTTATAAACAACTTGGAACAATAGATATATTAGAAATAAATATTTTTAAATTGATAAAAAAATATTTTGTATATTTTAATAATAATTTTAAAATGAAACGTGGAAATAAGCCGGTGTTGAGAATTTTCATACCTGTTGAAAACTCACAACGAATATCGAAACAGAACAATATTGATAACTTTATATTAAAGGGTAAAAAATAGAAAAATAAAAAAAATAAAATAGAAAGAGAATGAGAGGAGGGGAGAGGAACACTTTTTTGCCTTTTTTATGATGCACGCATCAATGGCAGGACACAGAATGATGGTACATTAGTACTGTTGAGACAGAAGGGCTAGAAGAAGTGAAGAAACAAAGAGCAATTAACCACAACCACAGCCACACAACAAGTACACAGAGAGAAAAAAAAGAGAAATTCGTATGGAGTTGAAGAAAGGAGAAAATTAGATAAAAATCATGGAGCTCACCAAGAGAAAGAGAGGATTGGTGGGTGGTCAAGAACTAGCGAAAAAAGATGTTTTGTTGTAATGGGTGAGTTAAAGAAGAGAGATTCATGGCATGCAATGAGATATGATATTGGGTTAAAGAAATCTGAGTTTAAAAACAACAACAAATCTTTCAAATCTGAGTGTTAGCCCTCTTGAGAGCCAACGCCATTGATAATCCTTTACTTCACCACAACAAATCTTGGGCCTTTTCTTGATCTCTCTTCAAATTCTTTTGGCTTCTTAGGTATTTTATTAAAGGGATGCCCTTTCATTTGCAGGCCAAAGGGGGTGTAGATATTGCTGGTTTTGCTTCAATTTGTTCTCAACAAGAAACTTGGACGCACAGGCAGCAGCAGCAGCAGCAACAACAACCTCTTCAAGTTAATAGCTTTGCAAGCAAAGAATCCACCTCAGTTCTTCATATGAGAAGAAGTCAAAGCCCACCCACATCTGTTTCGACTCTCTCTTCCTCCTCGAACGGCGGCGCCGGTGGAAACACCACCAACATCACGGCAACAGATAAAGCAGTGAACCCAGTGAGCAATGAAAGGAAAGATGAATGGGCTACAGAGTTGCAGCCAATCCCAAGTGGACTAGAGTTTGTTTCATCAGGAGCAAGATGTGGACTTGGACTAGAAGATTGGGAGAATATGCTGTCAGAGCCGAGCCAAGAACAATCCTTTTTGAGGTGGATAGCTGGGGATGTGGATGATACACAGTTTGGGCTAAAGCAGCTGTTGCAAAGTGGAAACAATCAGCTAGAATTTGATGGCAATGCTGATGCTGGTGCCGGTGGTGGTGGATTGGGGATTGTTGATCAAGGACATGGATTTGAGTCCTTAAGTGGAATTCCATGTGGGGTGTCAAGCATTGGTACTAATTTGGCTCCTTTTCCTGGTCCTGGGGTTTCAAATGTTGGGTCTGGTTTAGTTGCTCCTGGTTCTTTTTCTGGGTTGGTTAATTACAAAAATGTTGGATTCGGAAACAACAACAACTCTAGCGTGCAAAGCCCAGTTTTTAGTTCTTCATCTAACAGTGTATCACTTCCACTTTCTTTGCCTCCTGGTATGGTTTATCATCATAATCAGCAGCAACAAATCGAGGCCTCGGAGGAGAAGCCGCATATACTAGATCCACAGGTATTGATGAACCAGCAACCGTCTGATAATCCGCACGCTCAAAATCCCAACCTTTTCTTGCCACTACCATTTTCCCAGCAAGAAAATCGGCCCCTCCATTCCCAACTCAAGCGCCACAATTCTGGTGGTATAGACCCAATCTCTCATGTAATCCCTAAACCACCATTCTCTGTTCCCGGGCAAGAGTTTTTGCTAAGAAAACACCAACAACAGCAACTGGGGTTTCCACAGGGAGTTCAATTTCTTCACCAACAACTTCAACAGAAGCCATTGATGGTGAAGAAGGAAGATTTAGGAGTCCAGCAACAGCAACAGCAACAGCAACAGCAACAGCAACAGCAACAGCAACAGCATGCTTTGTTGGACCAGCTCTGCAAGGCAGCAGAGTTGGTAGGGACTGGGAACTTCTTACACGCGCAAGGGATATTGGCGCGGCTCAATCAACAGCTCTCCCCCACTGGAAAGCCTTTCCACAGGGCAGCTTTCTACTTCAAGGAGGCTCTTCAATTGCTCCTTCTCATGAATAATAACTCAGTCACTGCCCCACCGCCTAGGAGCCCCACCCCATTTGATGTCATCTTCAAAATGAGTGCTTACAAAGTCTTATCTGAGGTTTCTCCACTTATCCAATTTGTCAACTTCACTTGCAATCAGGCTCTCCTTGAAGCAGTTGATGATGCAGATAGTATTCACATAGTGGACTTTGATATTGGATTTGGCGCTCAATGGGCCTCTTTCATGCAGGAACTTCCGCGAAATAGAGGTGTCCGGTCGTTGAAAACCACTGCTTTTGCCTCTCCTTCGACTCACCATCCTGTTGAACTTGGTCTTATGCGTGATAACTTAACTCAATTTGCTAATGAGATTGGTCTGAGTTTTGAACTTGATGTGATTAACTTTGATTCCTTGGAGCAAAACTGTTATTCTCTTCCCTTTTTCCGAACAAATGAAAATGAGGCTGTTGTGGTGAATTTCCCTATTTGGTGCTCTTCAAGTCAACCATCTGCATTACCGTCACTGCTGCGCTTTATAAAGCAACTTTCACCGAAGATCGTGGTGTCTTTGGACCGAGGGTGTGACAGAAGTGATCTTCCGTTCCCACAACATATTCTCCATGCCCTCCAATCTTATGTACACCTATTGGAATCATTGGATGCTGTGAATGCAACTACGGATGCAGTGAACAAGATTGAGAGGTTTTTGCTCCAGCCTAGGATTGAAAGTACTGTGTTGGGGCGTCTTCGTGCACCAGAAAAGATGCCAAATTGGAAGACAATCTTTGCGTCTGTTGGCTTTTCTCCTGTAACTTTCAGTAACTTCACCGAAACTCAGGCAGAATGTGTGGTGAAGAGGACTCCAGTGAGGGGATTTCATGTGGAGAAGCGGCAGGCATTGCTTGTGCTTTGTTGGCAGCGTAGAGAGCTTATGTCAGCTTCAGCATGGAGATGCTGAGCAGTAAAATTATGACAAGCAAGGAGGTTGGTTTTTTTATCAGCTCACAGTTTGTTAGAGGTTCCAACTCGATTTACAAATGTGGTTTTGTGTCAATAAATTTTGTACTATTGTTGGTCCCTCTGTTAATGACTTATTATGAATTGTCTAGCTTGTGAGTCTCCTCTGCTTGTGTTTATCTCGTCCCAGTAGAACAAAACATCTAATTAGACAATCTAGGGTATGATTTGTTTCGGAAATGGATATCTGCTGCATAGTAATTTGATGTTATTATGGCAAAATGGTTCTTTGTGTCTGTTAAGATGGTTGTATTTTGTTGTGTACTTGACAACAGATGAGAATTCGAAATGGAAAGTGAACTTACCAGAATTCTAACGTTTTTAAGTGAACAATATGGCATTATATTTCCTAATGTGTACCGATTTGGTACTCATGTGTTTTCCCCGTTGTCACTACTGTTACTGACATTGCATTTAAGGAAGTAATAGAGATGATGTAGAGGTTTCATTAGAGCATGATAAGAGAGATAAGGTGATAAACCAAGCCAGAAACCAAGGAAATACACATCCAGTGCTGTTATAATTTGAGTCTCAAGATATCCACTTTTGTGTCTTGGGTTGCTTCACCATTAATAAGTAAATTGAGCATTTACGGGCAGAGAAATATACTATAATTTAAAGTTCTTGTGATCATTGTTATCAATTAAGCTGCGCTCGTGTGCTGTCGATTGCTCAGTCGTCCTTCACTAAAGGTGGATGGCATAAGAGTTTATTTTCGCTGGAGGGGTGAGTGAAATGTTGTAAACTCAAATTGCTGTAATATTGTCTAATTAGGCTACAGTAAATTCACTCTCGAGAGCTTTCATCGTTTACTGTTTAGAAGCACTCTCTAATTTCTGCCCGCCTCAACTCTTGCAGATTTCCCATGTATCTAGGTTGAGCCCATTTCCTTCTTGTTGCGATGCCCTGAATTTTAGTCTGTTCTGTCAAATTTGATAATGGTGTAGCGAAAGTCTGAAGCAGCGAAGGACCTTGCACAGCAGAATCTACACCACTTATCTATCCTTTCAGTGAATCAATATATATACTCTGGTGTTGTTTAGTTCATGATGCAACTTAATGAAATACACTTTATGGCTGCCTTGGATGCTTTTGAAATCATGATCGATATCTCATAGCGAGCTGCAAATTTCAACTTTAGAAACTTGAAACTAGTTTCTGCACCTTCATACATAACTTCTGGCCTCACTGGATTCCTTGCATTGCAAAGAAGATCGTGGTTAAAAACCATGCTTGCTTGTTTCTGGGCTTTCTACTCTGGTGTGATCTGTGTTTGTTGGTAGTTTTAGATGTTAGAATCTCATGTGATTGCAATCTCTTGGCTCTGCTTTTTGAATGTTTTCTATGGTAGCAGCACGATCCAAAAACCACAACGTTTATGCCTTATCTCAATCACAAGTTATAGGAAAGGAATCCTTTCCTAGATAAGTTACTCTTTATAATTGTTGAATCCCTTGGTTGGCTGCATTGCTGTCTGATTAGTATATGATGGCCGAGGATAGATCTGGAAATCCCTACCTGAAGGACATCTTTACATTGTAATTTCTGCTCTCTCTCTGTCATTGGAACTGGCTAGGGTTCCTTCATTGCCTTCATGCTTTAGAGAAGTAAAGCTAGAAAAGCATGCTATTCGATTAGCTGACTTCTGTGTTTTCAATGATAATAAATAAATTAACAGAGGCGATTGTATGCCATAACCTTGAGCGGCAAAAAAACAAGACACCTAAGATTAGCATAGCATTCTGAAGCAATCATGACCATTTAAAATAACACATGGCTTTGTAGAATCTGGTCGTGTCTGAAAACTTTGCATGTATTGCACCCAACAACACGTAACGCGTCTCTCTCATTTCTTTCTTAATCAAAATGCTACATTATTATTATTATTATTATTATTATTATTATTGAGTTCCCAAGTGTTACAAATTCATTGTCAATGAATTTGCTATTTTTAAAAGATTACATCTAATAATTGAAGCTCTGCTTGCTTACCTTACTCATATCCTTGTTCTGTATTTCAGCTTGTAGGCGCTTTGTTTAATCCCATATTTTCCATACGTTTTGCCTTGTCTAGTCGCATATGCTTTGTGGTGGTTAGACATGGAACAACAGGCTGGGTGTCTGGTGAATGCCCTCTTGCCATCCATGCAGTCTTCGTTTTTTTTATCATTCAAAAGCATAGCTCAAAGGAGTTTTCTTTTCTTTTTTTACCACAATGAGAAGAGTCAAGTCTCTGCAGGCGAGTTCTCTGCGGATAAATTAATTTGGGTGTGGATTCTTGGTTTTCGTCTGAAGAAATTAGCTCGAAGATACCCAATTAACCATTGATAACAATAACAATAGTAAAAAAAATGAAAAAGGTTGTTTCTGCTCTCTAAAGCAACCGTGTGGTAAAACAGCAACATGACCCACTTAATTCTGGATTCTAAATCATATGGACATTAATAATTGAATAGGAGGGGAGTAAAGCAAACCATAGCAATAAGAGAAGATGCCTTCTCTGTTCCTTCACCAATTTTACAAAGTAAATAAATTTTGATTGTTTACTGAATCGTCGTCTTCTTCGAAACGAGCTCGCCCCTAAAGAAATCCCTGCCAACAACCTCGATAGGGGTTAGAGATTTATTTAATTTGATAAAGCAAACTTTATCTAATCAAACAGAAATAATCTTGAGTTTCTCAATATAATAAGGGGCTGTGTGGGTCTTGTAGCTCCACTAAGTCTCTTGTTGGTGTAATAGGTCGATGCCTTCGTCATCACTTCCATCAATCCACAGGGGCTCAAGATCCGCTGAAGAGAAGATTGAAAACTTCCATTAATTTAACATAAATAAAGGCGAGAATTCTTCGTGCCCTTTCCTAAGCTCCAGTCGCTTTCTTGAAATGATTTTTCGTCCGCCTGCCTGTAATAATTGTCTCTTGGCTCCATGGTCAAGGATGAGCCAATCAACCAAATGGAGGCTCACAGTTCGGTAAATAAAATCATAAAATATGTTTGGGTTTAGGCTCGATTGTGTGTGTGTGTGTGTAATCTGTTAATCATTCGTTAGAGTGCTAAATAGAAGTAAGAATCAGCTGAACTGAAACCCTAAAGAATACAGTAAAAAAGAAAATCCAAGAAACCTTGTTCGTCTTAGAGAACGTGAATTAAATGAAGGGAAACAAGCGAATCAAAAGTTTGTCTTCTTTAAACATTTGACCTAGGCTGGCTGAAAGAGACATTAATTTTAGGATTGAAGGGAAAAGAGTTCATAGAGAATCCAAGGCCTGGACCTTTAGCCCAGCCAAAGCGTCCTGTAACCTTTACGGGTTTGTACGCGTCTGCCTCGATTGACAGAGACGTGTCGACTCGTCGATGCGAGCCATTCAAAATATTATTTTAATAGATTGGTGTCTCGTGATATTTGCTAATATAGTCTTTTTACTGTGTTGTTGAAAGAGAAAATTCGAAACAATGTCAGCATGCATGACAGTTCATGCTTTTTTTTAAAATAAATAAATAAATAATATTATAGTCATTTTATTGTGAAAAAACAATTAAAATACCTTATTATTTTTATTTATTCTGAGAATTATTGTTGGAGTTTTGCCTGAAGGAAACGATTACTTGTACTCCATGGAAGCATAATTCAATTATCATATTTTTTAAACAAATTAATTACGTAACAATATGGTGTTGGATTCTCTCCCTCAAGCAGAGTTTTCTTTTTTAAATATTTCAATTGATCACAAGAATTATTTAATCTCGCGGTGGTTCAAGTGGGCCCTAACACGATTATTCTGTTCTGGTCTATAGACTATAATTACATGAATTCTGAAGATGGTTGGTGGGCCTATTCATCGAGGCTCAGTTGAATTTTATTTACTTGCAATAATAAATAAGAAAAAATAGAGAGCCAACCAATGTCGTGTTGTGGCTAAAACTGTTTATTTTCAGGTATATTTATAATTGTTATAAATATTGATTTTTAAAGTTTATTTTACTTCGAATTATATTAAAAATAATATTTTTTATTTTTTTAAATTTATTTTTAACATCAACATATCAAAACAGTTTAAAATAATTAAAAAAATAATTAAAATTCAATGCAACCCTAAACAGGCTTTAATTTAACATAAATGGACGCAGGAGACAACAAAGGTATCGAGTCTTGGAACTTGGAACGCAAGGTACTCCATGCCATGGAACAAAAGGAAGCTTTCTATGCATGCATCCATTGTAACTTGAATGGAAAGAGAATAAGTGCTTGTTATAGCTCCAGCCTCCATGCCTGCCGCATGCAAACCCATCAATGGCATGGTATGCTTTAAGTCCATGTATGATCAGTAGCGTATAATGTTAGATAAAAATTAGGATTCTCAAACCTTAATACTGCATAATAATAAAAAAGATCCCTGATGTTTTATAATTTTTTTTGAATAATCTGAATAATAATAATAAAAAACTTCAATTATTTATAAAAAAATCTGAAAAAACCCCTTAATTAAAGGGTTCAATACGAAAAACTAATTAAAACTCAAAATTAAATAGAAAAAAAACTAAAAAACACACTTTCAAGTCTAATTTTGAATAATCCAGCGGTTCGATAACAAATATAATTTTTTTTGGATCAAATTTAAGTTGATTCAATATTTAATTTTTTTATTAGGCTTTATACATGATATATTCAGGCTTCATTCACGGATTTATTTTCATATTTAGTCTTATTTATCTGATCCATGTAATATTTTCCACGTAAATGTACCTGTTAGATGGAGTTTGAAGATCGTTCCAAGTTACAAGAAGGAACTTCATTAAAACTACACACTTAGATAAAAAAAAAAAAATTACCCGATGATGTCAGATCTATATCAATCACGCTGTCATTCTGGTTAAAATATCTTGTAAGCCTTTAAACAGAGTTCCCTATAATATATAATGTGTCAATGTGGCTCCCTCTTGCTTCAAATCGAAGAATATGTTCCGGCTAAATTTAAAGTGCATTTGCATATCCTAAAGTGGAAAAATATTAATTATGTGGATGTCTAGATCAATTTGTGTGTATCTCAACTAATCTTATAAATTTTAAAATTAACGATCATATAAATCTCAATAATAGTGAAAAAACTCGAATTCATGTTAATAACGGGAAGCAACGGCCGGAGAAAAAGGGGAGAAAAAAAAAACCCACTCTGTGAGGGGCTCTTGAAAACTTACCCCATCAGCTTTCATGGCAATCATCATCAGCTCATATCTAATAAACAATACAGATTCCACATGTTATGCACTAGGAAGAGATTGAGAGACAAAATTCTAGACACAACTCGCCAGCTAGCAATTCCAGCTTTATTTTCGAAGCTCTAAAACACATTTTCTCGTGTAAAGTGTAATCAACCATCACTTTTCATTTTCATGTGCCAAAATGCTTTTGTGATCAGGAAGCCTCCTAGGAGTGAGGGTTTGGTTTGGACAAGATGGATGGGCTCATGAACTGGAAATTGGCTCTCCTCCTATGATCATGTTGAGCAAGGAAATGGAGAGTGGGTCACCCTCAATCAACGCTCTGCTTGGCCACCCATGTCTGCAGTTTTCTTCCACCAACCTAGCAATCAAAAACTTTAGTACTAAGCTGCAAACCTGTCATCTTTCCTTCTTTTTCTTTACCAAATAAAAACCTTATTCAATTTCTAAACCCAATATTGGTGTCCCTGGTTAAACAGAGCAACCGTGCCCACATTTAACAAACCATTCTAAGAATCGCAGTAAACATGCATTAAATAAGCAAATGGAAATAATCAACACTCCTCCTTTTCTTGCCAGGATGCAAGCAGGTTTCAGAGTCAATGGACTCTGAGCAGCCCGCTGCAGATATTGGCTCTCAAATTCCGTTCTAACCTGAGACGATAACGTTTGGTTAGATAAATAAATGGCTGAGGCTTTTGTGAAAGTCACGCCTCATTGCCTCTGCATTGCACAGCTTGCAAACCATAAGACTAAATTAAACAGATAATCATGACAATGAAGCCAAATTAGAAAAATAAGTGGCAGAATGGCTAAAGTACAAGAAGGAGAAAAGAGACATGGCTTGATTGCTATGCGTACGCAAGAAAAGCTCAGGTTGTTGTCACACATGACACAACCTTTTGCTTGTCTTTTGTAGATGCTTTGCCACCATATCTTCTCCCATCCAATCTCTCCAAGTTTCCTCCATTGTTTCTCTCTCTTTAGGCATGTCTTTGTCTGCGTTATAAAAACGCGGTCCTTGATTTCCCTTTCTTTTATGCTAAAACACAAAAGTTAGCACTCATGCATGACAAAAAGTAATTGAAATGTAGGCTTCAAATCTCTCTCCCATCTCCCATTTTATCTCATTTTCACAGCCATATTGGTCCATTTTCCTTTTTCTTTGGACCATACAACTTATTAGTGGAGCTTTGGTTCCACAAAACTCTTACTTGGACGGCTTCCAAATCTGAGATTTCCCCTCCATCTTTCTATCCCCACCTCCCTCCTTTGTTTTCCAACCTTGTCTTTGAAACTTTATGTGATCTCAACAATGGTCAACAAGCATTCGTACACTTTCATGGCCTCCTGTGTTCTTTTCTACAAACGACATCCAACCAATTAGTATGTTTATATCACAGATTTTATTATGTTGAAATTAGGTGAAGTAAATACATCAAACTCAAACTTATTATTGTAGATCACAAACAAGGCAGGATACAAAAAGCAAGTTGATGAGGACTAACATTATATTAATTTAAGATTTTTATGCATTTTTTTCTTACTAATTACAGGATCATCTTTTATAGAACATAGAGATTCAAATAAAATCACACCAAAAGTTTCAATAAAGATATTTAAAGAATCATCAATTATATATTTCATTGGAGTTAAGAAGGAAAGATCTTGCACATTTCATTAATAGAGAAAAGTTGACATTTGACCACAATATTCTTAAGATTTAAGTTTCTTAATGGAGAAGGAAAGAATCAAAGAGACCTATAGACGGGGAAATTCAAGGAATCCTAGACCTATCCTTGACCTAGAGCCTTTGTCTCGGGTTGTCGAATCTCACCCTTACTAGAGGAAGGAAAGTCACGAGGCTAAGAGCGCATCTTATGCCTAGTGGTTATGGAGTGGGTGATTGGAATTCTTAGATCGAACCCAGGTTAGGGATGCACCTCCCTTCCCTCCCATATTGGCACCTGTAAGACCTTTTCATCTCTGCTTTTTGACTTTCCAGCGAGACTCCACTTTAGATCCGCCGAGCTTGGTTTATAACCTACAGCAAAGTAGGGTTGACAATAGTGGCCGGGACGGGGGGCTGGTGGGAGCTCCGCCCCTCCCCTGCAAAGAAATAGATTTATAATACGCCCCTCATAAAACTAGAAATATTTTCCTAGTTTGCCCCCCTAAAAATAATTCTCGGATCCGCCCTGGTTGACAGTACATTGAGTGATTTTATACAATATAATATATATTAAAAGGATTCAGTTAACATGTTACTGTTTACCTTGACTAAAGTATAGTAAATTGAACTAGTGTAATCACAGCCTAGTCATTGTCACAAAGAGTAGTCATTGTCACAAAGAGTTGCAAAAACAATAGAGGAGGGATAGAGTTATCTTTTTACTAGGATGCATTTGACATTGATTGGATGGATGAGAAGAAAATGATCAGCTCAAGTTTTGGTGAGGCTGTCCTGGACGTTAGCCAGGTCGCATCTCCATGTAAGGACACCTAGCGCTTAGGCTGCCCTGCCCTTGCGCTGGGTCAGACCCAAGCGCCACTTGGCGCTGGGGCTGCTTGCCCTTGCCCTAAGCGGCAGGCCCGCACCCCCACATGAGGATACCTAACTCTTAGGCTGCCCTGCCTTTACCCTGGGTCAGACCCGAGCGCCACATGGTGTTGGGGCTAACTTTCCTTACCTAGACAGGAGCCAGGCCCGCGCCCCCACGTGGGGACATGTGGCGTTTGGGTTGCCTGCCCTTGTGCATGGTGAGACCCACGAGCCATGTGGCGTTGAGGCAAGACCGAGGGCAATTGAGGCTTGAATTTCTAAATATAATCATTTTCCTTATAAAATATTATTATTTTTATTATAGTTTAATGTATTAATATCAAACATATTATAATTTATGTTCTAAATACTATTGGTTCAATTGTAATAAAAATGATAATATTTATACCCCAAATAATAGTATTGTTGATATTAATACTTTGAATCATAATAAAAATCATATTATTAGTATTTAGAACTATAACAATAAAAAAATCTATAAAAATAAAAAAATATTTTTACTTCAAATAATAATATTTATACCACAAATAATACTATTTTTAGTAATTATACTTTCAATGATAATAAAAACAATAATCTGGGTACCACAAATAATAATATTTTTTATATTAATACTTTGAACCACAATAAAAATAAATATTAATACTTTCAATTATAATAAAAATATTTGTACTGTAAATAATAATATTTTTGATATTCATGCTTTGAACTATAGTAGAAATATTAATATTTATAACACAAATAATAATATTTTTAATATTAATACCTTCAATTATAATTAAAATAAATTTTTTGGTGGTTGGGTTGATTGCCCTTGCGCTGGGTCAGAACCAAGCGCCATGTAGCGCTGGATTGCCCGTGCCCCGAGCATGAGGTAGGCCAGCGCCCCAATGTTGGGACACCTGGCGCTAGGGTTACCTGCCCTTGCTCTGGGCCAGGCCCGAGCGCCAGGTGGCGCTGGGGCTGGCTTCCCTCTTGCCCTGGGCAGAAGCCAGGCCCACGCCCCCATGTGGGGACACTTGGGGCTTGGCTGCCTGCCTTTGCGCTGGGTCAGGCCCGAGCGCCAGGTGGCGCTGGGGCTGGCTTCCCTTGCCTTGGGCGAGAGCCAGGCCCGTGCCCTCACATGAGAACACTTGACGCTGGGGTTGCCTGTCCTTTTACGAGGTCAGACTGGCGCGCCATGTGGCGCTGGGGCAGCTTGCCCTGTTCCTAGGGCTAAGGGTCAAACCTGACATGGCGTTGGGGAAAAAAATAATAATGTTTTTTTAGTATTAATACTTTTAATGATAATAATCTTTGTACCCCAAATAATAATATTTTTGATATTAATAGTTTGAATTACAAAAAAAAATAAATATTATTACGTTTAATTATAATAAAAATAAAAATATTTGTACCGCGAATAATAATATTTTTGATATTAATGCTTTGAACTATAATAGAAATAGTAATATTTATAACACAAATAATAGTATTAATATTAATACATTTAATTATAATAAAAATGATAATATTTATTGCACAAATAATAATAATAATAATAATTTTTAATTTTATCATTCGAATCAACTATATGGTTTTTCTTTGGTGGACAAATAATAATAATAATAATTTTTAATTTTATCCTTCAAATCAACTATATGGTTCTTCTTTGGTGGTAATAACATATTGAACCTGGATGCGTCTACGCCCAACCCTACGCTTGGTCTGGACGCGACCACGACTAACCCCATGGTGGTCTGAACGTGTCAACGCCTAACCCAACGTTGGAGAGCTGGACAAGATCGCAACCAACTCATGTTGGACCTGGATTCGTCCACGCACAACCCCACGTTGGGCTAGACGCGACCGCGACCAACCCCATTTTGACCTGGACGCGTCCACGCCCACCCCCACGTTGGGCTAGATACGGTCACGGCCAACCCATGTTGGCCTGGACGCGTCCACGCCCACCCCCACGTTGGGCTGGATACGGTCACGGCCAACCCATGTTGGACCTGGACGCGTCCACGCCCAACCCCACGATGTGTCTGGGCGCGTCCCCATCCAAAGCCAGGATGTCCTGGACACGTACGTGCCCAACCCTACACTGGGTCTGCACGCGACCACGCCCAACCTCACATTGGGTCTCGACACGTCCCCGGCTATCCCCATATTGGTCTGGATGAGTATATGCCCAACCCTACGTCGGTTTTCTTAATATAATAATATGTGTTATAAATATTATTGTTTATCTTATAATTCAAAGTGTTCATATCAAAAATATTATTATTTGTGTGATAAATATTATTATTTTTATTATAACTCAAAGTATAGATATAAAAAATATTATTATTTGTGTTATAATCATCCTTGTAATTCTTAATATAATTATTTATATGATAAATATTATTATTTTTATTACAATTCTAAATATTCATATCAAAATAGTATTATTTGTGTTATACATATTATTATTTTTATTATAATTAATAGTATGAATATTAAAAATATTATCATTTGTGTTATAAATATTATTATTTTAATTATAATTAATATTATTAAAAAAAATTAATAAATTTTTATAAAATATTATTATTAATATTAAAAAAATATTATTTTTTATATTATAAATTTTTACAATATTGTTTTATAAAAATAAAAGGTGAGTCCGCCGCGAAGTGTGGGCATCCAACTAGTTAGTTTGTTTTTTATAAGGTTTCTCAGCACTTGAGACCATAGTTTTCAGACTCGGCTCGATCCAAGGCCTGGGTTCCGGGTTTTGACCGGGTCACGAGGTCAAATTTTTTTTAAATCAAAACGGCATCGTTTTAGTAAAAAAAAAAACAAAATTCAATGGGTTGCAACTGGGTTTTTGACCGGGTCTTGCCGGGTCAACCCACGGGTCACACTAAGTTTTTCCTTCCTCTATTTTTTCTTCAACTCGGCCCGGTTCCAGTCTCGAGTCGACCCGCCGGGTTGGGCTGGATTTCAAAACTATGCTTGAGATCTATAATAGAGAAAGATGAAGTAAATTTTATAGAGGGTAGAATTCATTGTAAGTAAATTTTATAGAGGGTAGAATTCATTGTATGTGTTTATATATATATATATATATATATATATATATATATATATATATATATATATATATATATTCAGACTAGTTTGTGTACACTTCGATTAATCTTACGAGTCATGAAGTTAATAATCATATAAGCCTCCAATGATCCTAAGGTTTGTAAGACTCCAACCGATGATTTTTAAAAGTAAATATACGACATGAACAATTGAATTGAGCTACATCCATTATGATTAACTGAACTATATATATATTTTTTTAGTTTAATGTGGATGTCCGGCCCAACTTGCGCGCACCTCGACTAAATTCCACGGACCCTGAAGTTAATGACCATGTAAGCCTCTAGTGGCCATCATATAAGCAACCACATGGCTCGAACCTTAAATCACATAAAAAACAAACCTCTTAATCCCAATCTTTTACCACTGCGCCACCACCGTTAGGTATTTTAACTCATATTGAATAGGTTATGTTAATTACACAATTGAAAAAAAAAAAAAATCACACCAGCAGTTGTCGTCATTGTATTCATCACTGTTAACTTCCTCTGTTTTCATATAGAGTATAGAGAATAAAGAGAATAGAGAAGTCTAAAACCCTCTCTTTCTCTCTTCCCCGCGGTCTACTCAGATCTAAATAAATAAACCCTTTTTTCGTTTGGTAAAAGTAAAGATGGGGATAATTCGGAGCGGGTTTTCGTTCATCGCAGGGACGGTGTTCGGCGTCTACGTTGCTCAAAACTACAACGTTCCAAACGTAAGGAAGATTACCAATACTGGTCTCTTAATCGCCAATCACATCGAGGAAACTTATAGGAAGCCCAAGAAGAGAGACGGCGATGATTGATTTTTATTACTTATTCCCTGTTTTTGGATTACAGGTTCTTTTTTTCTTTTCTGTTTAGTGGTTTTAGGGTGCTTCGTAGGCTGTTCTGAGGGCTTTTTGTTTGGGGTAAGCAAGATCTTGGGTTTTGTAGTTGGAACAGTTTTGTTTTAATCAATATTTTGAATTAATAGAATTTTTATTTTTCTGTTTTCGTCTCGTTCTTCAATTGTTTCTTACTGCTGGAAATTGATGATACTGGCCGCGTGCTTTTCACAAGAGCAAAAACAAAATGTGGTTGGCATTGCAATTAATGAATGTCAAAACAAATTGTACTATTGCTCGCAATTTGATTATTTGAGGGATGCATAAATTGAATTAATGCTTAAAATTAAAATGCATAGGTTGCTAGGCCACCGTTTGCCTTGCTTGTTATCGATTTCAGTAGTTAAGCTTCTTATTTTGGTGAATAAAACTCCTGCGCGGTTTTAAAATTATACCCAGAAGGATAAACTAAAATTGGGTTCTTATGTTCTAGTTTATAATGATTGTGTTTTCTTCTGTTTCTAAACAAAAGGTATTGTGATCTGAACGATGTTTTCATCAATTTATGTTGTTGGCGTCCTCAAAACTACAGGACGTGGATTTTCTTTGCTGTTACAGTATATATTTTAATCAATTTCTTGGAGACGTTTCTCCTTTCCTTTCACAAGAACCATTCCTTAACTCAGGCTACATGTTGCCAACTCCCCCCATCATCACTAATTAGTAGTTTTATGAAACCTGGAGAAATAATGCTCCAATATAGGTCTATTTGGCATGTCAGTCCTTTGATAATTCATGTCAATTTCCAGAGTTTGAATGCCTGATGCCACACCACTGGGGCTCACTTGAATATGTCTTTTTCTGCTGCTAACTAGCACGTCTCAACAAATTGCTTCATGAATGTGTAATATCTTGATGTCTGGTAGCAATGGAGAGGTCCTTAACTTGACTGGGGCATCCTTCCAGCACCGGATGGTTTGGTGCTCTTTCTACCTCACAAGTCACTACTTCCATTCCCGACTCTTGTGCTTCTCCAACCATCTCTTTGTTGGTGTATCTACAGGTTATGACTGCTGCTAAGTGGTCTCATCCAAGCTCTTTGACTTGCCTCCCAAAGGTAATCCACAGGGTTCTTTCCACATTCTGCCTAGTGCCCTAGTCATGTGCACTTCTGGTGTGCATTTTAATCCCTTTCAACTGACTATAGCTCCTTTTCAATCTAGACGATGGCGCTCATTGGTGCTGTTATATAAGAATGACCTGTCAAATTCTCATGAAGGTTACCTACCTCCTTACATGGATGGCATGAGTTACTTTTGGTGCATACATTTCCTGGTTTGTTCAATTACAATTGAGTAACAAACAGAGCTTTAAACTTCTGAATTCTGATTGAAAAAAAAATTACCTAGAAATAACATATAACATCACACATGCTGATTAATTTCAAGGATTACACAGCATGTTCACGAACCGCTTTTACTGTCCAACTCCAGGCTAGAAACTTTTAATCAATCGTCAGGTACATAAGGTTGTGCTACTCTTCTTCGTAGATGGAATCAAGGGCAAATGGTTCTTCACATTGTTCAGTGAACGCCACTGATCAATGCGTGCCATTTGATCTGGCCTCAAACTGGACATTGATCATTGATCTATAATTTTCAGGATGTTTTCTGTTTTTCCAAAGAGGAAAACTGCTTTCTGTACATAATATTCACTCTCAACACTGGTCCTGCTCAAACACTGTCATAAGACATGTTGCAAGTTAGTGAGGCAAGCACCTGGTATATCAGAAATCATGACAGATAGTTTCTGATAACCATCTAGTAGGTGGCCTAGTGGTAAGAATTTAGGATCAAAAGGCTTGTTTCCCTATAGTCTCAAGTTCGAGCCACTACTGAAATTTGGAAGTGCAACTGCAATCGTTGTCAGAGTCACCACAGGAAGAGTCCAACAATTAGGAGGTTCGTCACATTCTAGAGAGAGAACTAGGTTATAGTCAAACTCTTTCACTCCCTTAAAACCTTCTGCAACAGTGGATTTTTCTAACATTTCTATGAGATATTTTGGCTGTTTCTTTTTTCCCCTCTGCAGCCAATGATCAGTGACATCAAAGTTGTTCGTCATCATCAGATCAACTAGCTCACCTTCACCTTTAAGATGCAAAACGAAATGGCTGAGATCCATTTTGAGACTGGAACGTAACTCTGATCGCGAGTCACTTGAAATGCGGTTGCTGGGGTTTAACTTCTTTATTTTGCAAAACTCAGAGAATACTAAAATCCAGTGAACAATGTAAACAGAAATGAATTGACACACTTTGGTTCCCAACACAATTCCAGTTTGCACTCCAATACGAAGGTTCAACAATTGATTTTTTGCATCACGGGCAAGTTTCCTGCAGCTCTGGTCCTGGATTCGTACAGTTAAAAGTCACTCTTTCATCTCTACAAGCAACTGGATCCAGTATCTTTCTACTTTGAATTCTCATTTGTGGCAATTCTTCCCTCTTGTAGGGCATCGAATTTTACAGCAGTGAACCATCTGATTGCTGGGGCAATAGGGCCAACTCCTACTGCAACAGTTTGCATAATAAGAACCAAAATGGTTCATCACTTAGAGTATCTCAAATGAAAAATGTTATTTTGAAGAGTCAAATTAATAAAATAATATTTTGAATAATATAAATATAGTTTTTTTTTATATCTACTCTAATAAAAAAAAACTATTTGAAGAGCAAATTATATTGGAGTTGAAGAAACAAGTGTTTTATTATTTTTTAATAAGTTTGATGTTATTTTTTTTTTACATGACTATATTTATTTGGTTTATTTTTTAGTATCCCCACTTTGTTAATTTTGATTTTTTTAAGAGATATATAGGAATAATATTTGTAAAAAAAAATATTTTAATATTTTATTTAGCACTTCTTTTGAAGCTTACAAAATAAATCAAAATAATATTTTTTAATATTTAACTTTTCATTTAGCACACGTCAGACTTCCCAACGCAAAATTTGAATGACCAGGGCATCAAGTATGATCGGGTTGCTTGGTCTTTGCTGCTTGGCCTGGTTTTGTTGGCAAATGGGTTGATCGAGTTGTTTCAAGTTTGCCCTTCTCTTATCTGCTTTGCACCGGATATTGTCTATGGTCAAGTTAAAATACTGTTTGAAACAAAGCAGGATGACTGTTAAATGTATCTCAACCGTTTGGCTTGGAGTTGTCAAGGGCTGGATTGTCTTTTGATTTCTCAGGAGTGGTCAGAGTTTGTCAATTCAGCTATTTGCAATGGTAATCAAGTAGAGCATCATAGACCTCCAGTGTTGAATTATTTTTTTGGATCCAAGTGGCCCTGGAGTCGATGTCTGGCACAATGCTGCTGTATAATTAAGCTGCAAGGCTTCAATTTCCTTAAATGGATATTAGTTCCCATCAAATCTTCAGGGGCCGAGGGATTTGATTAGTTAAACTTTAGCTTTAGTTAAAAAATCCTGGCACATCGAATTGTTTTTTTTTTTTATGCATGTCAATTTCTTACATCACCACTGCTTGTGTATGAAAGTCTTGATGCTGTAGCAGTTAATATTATCACAATCTTTTTGTAAATTGTGACACAGTTGGAAGAATTATGTTAAGCTAATGTAGTTGCTGTTGCCAGATAATTTCTAAAGTAACTGAATTTTTAAGCATAAATTTCTAACATTTGTAGCTAGATTGATATTCCCCAAAAGTTGTCTATACGATGCCAAGACATTCCTACCCAACGTAGATCAGTGGACAATGGAAGTTTCTGGTTCTGGTCAAAATGGAAATGCTTAAATTATAGAAGCAATCCACGCTTAATTGTCATCATTCTACAGGTGAGGGAGGTCCTATGGCTGTATATTTATTAAGAATTGAAGTTCAAGAGGCTGAACAAGTTGGGAAGAAATCGAGTCTCCTTTTGTGATACAAGATTCTGAAGCTTTTGAATGAGCCATATGGCATGTTTAACTCCACAGATCCACCATGTTCTAGTTCTCTTCACCTAATAGTTAAAAAGCGTTCAATTGGATACTTTATGGTAATCTCAACTCATATACTGCCATATAGATTCATTGCACTGTTACAATTGATCAAGGGATGCCAACTGCATCCTCAGTTTCACAAAAAATCTACTTTCTACTTCTAGATGGACTATCTTCATTACATGTTGACATTAGTTGCAAGTAATAATTCAAATATTACACAGCAAGAGTCATAAGTTGCTCCTGTTTTGCAACTCCAAGCAACTAGTAATTTCATTCCATGGTTATATACAAGTCGCTCGAAGTGGATAAGGCCGTTTCACTCTTTGCTGAAGATGGAATGGAGGGCAAAGAGATCTTCAAATCATGCATTGAACGCCACTCATCAATGTAGGCCATTTGATCTGGATCTAAAGTGGAAATAGGCTGCTGATCTAGAAGTTTCCGAATCTTTTCAGTTTTTCCAAGAATGAAAACGGCTCTGCGTACACAATGCTCTCTATCAGTGACAGCCCTGCTCAAACAGTGGCATATGACCTGCCGTAAGTTAGTTAGACAAGCGCCCAGTATATCAGAGATCATGACAGTTAAAGCTTCAAATAATCTTTCGTCGATCAAGTCATTTCTTCTTTTACAATTCTGCAGAAGAGTTTGGCTTATCCTATACATGGAATTAGCGGCCAGTATCTTGATGGGCCACTTTGAAGGTCCTTCCTTCAGACATTGATTCATGGGTGTCTTCTTAAACTCCTCCAACCTATTCTTTGCAGCATCAGATAGTTTCTCGAGTATTACCTTAGTGCTTTCTGCTTGGAAGGACAGTTTTCGAAGGTCCACATCTAGCCACTTGTGGAAGAGATCGACTCCTACCCATGCAACATTTGCTGCTTTCCTGATGTTAAGCAATTCTCCCTTTGCGTCCAGGCTATCTTCTATGAGTCTGACATACATGAGGCCTTCATTTACACTGCGCATCAACTGTTTCATTAAACTACCACTGACATTTGGAAGTGCAACTGCAATGGATGTCAGAGTTACTACAGGAAGAGCCCAACAGTTAGGAGGTTCATCACAAACTAAAGAGAGAACTAGGTCACTGTCAAACTCTCTCACCCCCTTAAATCCTTCTGCAAAGGTTGATTTTTCCAGAAGTTCTGTGAGATGCTTTGGCTGTTTCCTTTCCCCCCTTCGCAGCCAATGATCAGTGGCATCAAAGTTGTTCTTCATCATCAACTCAACTAGCTCGTCTTCACCTTCAAGATGCATAACGTAACGTCTGAGATCTGGTTTTGGAGTCGATCGTGATTCTGATCCCGAGTCAGATGAAATGCCGTTTTTGGGTTTCATCGTTTTTAACTTCTTACAGAAATCAAAGAATAACAAAACCTGGATCATGAAGTAAACTGAAATGAACTGAATCACTTTGCTTCCCAACACAATTCCCGTTTGCATTCCAATACAGAGGTCCACAAGTTTGTTTTTAACGTAATGGGCAAATTTCTTGCAAAACCGGTCCTCGAATCGTATGCTTAGTGGGCACTCTTTCATCTCCACAAGCAACTGGATCCAGTACCTTTCTACTGTCCATTTTCTTTTGCCGCTTTTCATCCTTCTGATTGGGCATCTGAAGTTTACAGCAGTGAACCATCTGATTGCTGGGGCAATAGTACCAACTCCTACTGCAATGGTCTGTGTAATAAGAATTAAGATGGTCGACCACTCATAGTCAGACTCTCCGGTGCAAAATTTGAATGACCAGGGCATCAAGTAAGATCGCAGCATGGCCTCTGCTAAAGTCATAGCACCAAGGAGACAGAATGCACCTGCGGCCGTGCATGTAACTGAACGGCCAACCACGAACTGGGGGTTGCAGGTATGAGCCATCATCCAGAATTTCATTATATCTTCTCTAAGTTCCCTGTCTTCCCTTTTGCTGGTTTCATTCGAGTCTTCTTTCAGAGCCATACCATACTTCTTATTATATTTATATTGGAAATATTTTTTATTTACCGGCACAGTTAAAGCAGAAAAGCTTAGGATTACAAGCAAAATAAGCATGAGAAACATAATTAAAGCATGCTCTTTCCAGTGAAGATATATTACACCAGTGCCTAATTGGATTCCCGTATTAACAATAACAGTAACAACGAGTATTCCTAAAGCAATAATATTTGTGTATAAATCATTGTTGTCCATAGTTCCTAGAGAAGGCATAGAATTACCCATTACTGTACAGAGCAAGGCACCACTGCTAAGTTTTGCGAGCTGATCAACGCGGCGAGGCATAGCAGTGTTTAGATCCACTGACAATTTGACTGCCACAGCTATTATGGTCAGTGAAGTGGCATTAATGGAGAAGAATTTGCTCGGGAACCAGAACTTCTGTTGGCGGAAGCCACGGATGAAATCCGCAGCCATAGCAATTGCACAGGCCAGAGATGCCACTGCTATGTAGAGACCAATCCATGGTATAGGTTCACTGAACTTTGCTTCATTCAGACCCCCATCGATTCCACAGCCCAGTTTCCCCATCTATATGTTTCACTTCCGGTGTTGTACTGAGTGAGTCTGGTTTTGCTGCCAAATTGGCTGGTTGCTTCAGGTTTGCAGCTCTCTTACCTGCTTTATTCTAGACATTCTATGCTTTCCAGTTACTTTGTATGTGACAATGAATGACTGTTGGATATATTCAATCGTTTGTATTGGCGTTCAAGGATTGGATTGTCTTTTGATTCCTCAGGGCAGGTAGGTTTTTTTTCGGTCTACTTGGCTTTCTTGTAATGGTAGCCAGTAGATTGAACTTTTTTAGAACCTCCAGTATTGAAAATTATCTCGTTGGGTCCAAGTGGTCCTGAAGTCAATTTCTTGCAATGCTGCATTAAAAGTAGGCTGCCGCCTTTACAATGGAAATCTGAAATATCTATATATTTTTTAATAATTTTACTAGTTTAATGATTGTTTTTTAAAATATTTTTTATTTTAAAATATTTTAAAATAATATTTTTTAATATTTTAAATTTTATTTTTAATATCAACTCATGAATAAGAAAGTATAAAAATAATAATTTAAAATAAAAAAAATCAAATTTTTTTAAAAGTAAAAAATAAACTGCTCTAAATAGATATTACTCCCTAATCTATTCTTTTGAGGGCGAGGGATTTGATTACTTCAACGTAAGTTAGTGAAAAATCCTGATACATTAAATTGTGTTTTATGAATGCTGGTTTTCCACATCACTTATCACTATTACTAAGATATTGTTTTTTACTGTAATAATAAGAGTTTTTATTTGAAAATATTTTAAAATAATATATTTTTATTTTTAAAATTTTATTTTTTATATCAGCATATTAGAATAATATAAAAAATTAAAAAAAATCAAATATTTACAGAAACATATACAACCGATATATCATGATAGCAGTCGACATATCATGATAGTTGCCGGAACCGCACAATTGTAGGATGGCTGACGTACTTGAAGCTGTCAGATAGAATATTTTACTGCAATATATTTACCTAAATTTTCAGGCAATCTCGATGATTAAGAATCAAATTGTCTTATTATATGGTGCCGTGACATTTGGTCAAATGAAATAGCCTTTTTTTTTTAAAAAAATATTATTGGAGCAATCCACCACTTCCGGTTAATTCTCATCATTCTACCGGTTGTTTCTGGAAGGGTTGGCTTAAGTTGCGTCAGTGATATTTACCTGGAAAAAAAAAGCATTCATGTGAAAATACTAATTGTTTATTATCAAAATGAAAACAAAAAACTAAAATTGATCGCAACAAGTGGAATATATCAAGTTTGAAGATTAATAATTAACTAAAAAAAACTAGAAAGCATTTGATTAAATAACCAATAATAAGAAATTAAATTTATGTAAATGACCATAAGGTTCAATCTTAACTAAAATAGAAGTTCTTACAAGTTAAACTGACTGAGTGGTATAACTTGGTTATGATTCATGTAATTATAGCGAATGAAAAATTTAGTTTGCATTAGGATTCAATATACCTTCTTATTTGATATAGGTTACCCGTATATAATTAGAATTAGAATTTGAGTTAGATATTTAGATAGGACTCAAACACTATACCAATTGAAATATGATCGTCCATCTAATAGGAAATATGATCAACCCCATATATACAATTTATTCAATCTATCTTTTTTATATATAGTATAATTAATTAGAAGATTCATAATTGGTCAGTTGATTAATAGACGATAGATCTCACAATTAGGTGTCAAATCAATATATCAACATGCCTAGTATTATAAGATTAAGTATTTATTCTATTAACCAACAATTATACCACCAAAAAAGAATATAAGTAAATTTATCGTTGTAACACCTGATAAAAAAATAATTAGCAAATAAAGATTATTTTCTTAGTTGAGAAGAACCTGATAATCCACCATCACCACAAGTCCTTATGGAACAACCAATATCAAATGTGTTATGAGATGAAATTTTATTGTCTAACTCGTTTTTATAATATAAAACTATATTTAGACAAAACCATGATGTCCATATACAATATCTCATGTTTTTACCATTTTTAACGACGACATCACAATCAACCATAAACGAGTATGTTGGCGTATATGTGCCTCAAACATAGGCCTATAAGTATCCTTTGTATGGGCTAGATGATTTTATTAGGTGATTACAATAAGCTATGATGAGTACTAACTAGCCATAGCTCCTCCTACATAGGCATCCATCATTAAATCTTTGTAATATTAATATGAGGATCATTTAGATAAAGATGGAGAACACAACGAACACAACCTACCATAATAATATTTATAAAACCATGCAGACCATATGTGATATATTGAATTAGATTCAAAATGAGTTATGACAAACTAGATCTAGAACCTCATAAACTCATACACCTAGGGGACAAGTTCTAGTAAGTTATGTAGTCATAAGTACTTTATTAGGAGTATTTGAAAGCACAATGCCTTATATAGGGTATAATATGCCAATGTATTAGGCACTACAACAACCTTAACGAAGCCTAGGTAATGGTCACCATTGATACACTAGTTGTCTTATAAGTATACAAGTAATCACATGTCAATTACATAGCTCAATAACCTTATTACCAACTATAATAACATGTCATAAGGTAGTTTAATGTCCCATGTGTTGTTTTGCACTAGAGGAAACCCAATCCTCTAGCGTAACAAGCCTTTACTAATGATCAATAACACGAGGAATGATACACAAGGTTGAATAAGGCTAATACTTAAATGGAAATGGGGCTATAATTTGGATGAACATCTAGATCTGCTTATAATTGTTCATATTTAGAGTGGGTTGATAGGTTGCATCTAATTTTTAGAGAATAAATATCACTAATTCTAAAATAGGTTTATAGGAAAGATAACCAATCAACAAAAGAATATATTGTCAAATTCACCGACCAATATGGTAATGGTGCAACAAATCCTTTCATAAAACTAAGACTAATTGATTTATCATTGACTAACACAGCCTTTTAATGGTTCTTTACATTTTCACCCAACTTTATTAAAAGTCGAAAGAAGATGAAAACTCTTTTCTACGAGCATTTCTATAAAATAGAACCAAAAGTGACATTGATTAACTTAACCAGGATAGTTTAGGATCCTATTAAAAGTTATGCCTTTCGATTCAATAATCTAAAAATCAAGTGCACTACACCTATAATGGAAAAGGAGTGCATTAAACTCATTCCAAAAAGGATATAGTGGAATATAAAAAATTCATTAGTAGGAAATAAATGCCTAGACATCTACATGTTTACATATGATGTCGTTCATTATAAAATGATGCTAGCAAAAACAAGTAGACACATGCCATTAATGCAAACATATTCAATTAGCTATCTTAATCATATCTTAAACATTCATTCAATGACTAACTCAAATAGTATTGTTGTGTCGTCTTCTTTTTAACATTCATGAATTTGTTATTTATCAAACTAAAAAATTGAAAGCTTGCCCTTGTTGTTACTATTTCTCGTGCATCAAAATAAGAAACCATCCTGTTGATCTTATTAATTTCTAATACATTAGTACTAAAGGTATTTTCTTCATTATCAAATTAGAGATGAAAAATTTTATGGTGCCTGAGGAGTAAATAATGAAATTCAATTAGTTAAATCTGTGACCCACTTTGAAGAAAAAGATATATACAAAAAAAAAAGATCCTAGGTAGAGATATTTTTATTACTTTTGGTGAGTCATAGATTTTATTTTATCTCTTTTTTATTTATATTTTTTTATTTAAAGTAGGTCATATAAAAAATTTAATAAGAACTACTAATTATTTTCTGAGCGTCATAAAATTTTTCATTGGAGTAAAATTTTTCATTGGAGATAGTGAAGAATAACAAGTAGCAGTAGCAGTAATATTGCTCTCACATCTTTTTCTAAGAACAAAATGATTGAGAATGGTGGTGGCTCGAATTTGTCTTATAAATGAAAAATGTATCATCTTCCTATCAGGGTTTCCATGGTTGTTTATATTGGGGATCCAAAACTGTAGTGTCATGGGTTTTAAGCATAGTTTTGAAACCTAGCCCCGCCCGGCGGGTCGACCCGGGGCTAGAACCGAGTCGGGTTGAAGAAAAAATAGGGTAAGGAAAAACCTGGTGCGACCTGGCGACCTGGTCAAAAACCCTGTTGCAACCCGTTGACTTTTGTTTTTACTAAAACGATGTCGTTTTGATTTAAAAAAATTGACCCGACCGACCCAGTGACCAGGTCAAAACCTGGAACCCGGGCCTTGGATCGGGCTGGGTCTGAAAACTATGGTTTTAAGGTATGGAAAATGACATGTCATTTAGAACCAAATTATCATCTAGATTTTGTTTTTCTTTTAGACTCAATAATTATCTACTTCACACTCTAACTATTTTTTTTCTTTTTCATTTTATGAAATTTTAGGTAATTGCAAATTATTTCTCATTGGGTCATTTTAGCCCCTAAAGTTTTGATTTTTAGTAATAATAGTATTTTCATGAAAAGCACATGAATAGAATCATAATAACCTTAAATCTTCATATTATTTCAAACAATATCATTATATCTATTTATCTTCCTTTTGCAATAATTCTATTCAATCATTAAATTTTATTTCTTTCCAATTTGATCCTTACATATTATTTCCATATGATTTAAAACTTGGTAATTACTTTCCGTTCATTTGATATATCAAGTTTGTTGTGTCAACAAATGTCTCATCTTTTAAATTATTCATGATTTTGCAAAAATCTTTTTATTTTATTAGTTAAAAAAATTAAAACAACAAGGACCAAATTTAACTCAGAGATAAAGAGACATCCCTCCCCCCTACTACTACTATTCATGAGGTGCATAAAAGTATACTTTGGTCCTTTTTTTTCCATTTTTGGTCCCTAATTTTTTAGAGTTTATTGTTTTAATTATAAACTTCATTTTTCTTGCATTTCAATCCTTATAATTTAAGATGAGAGAGAGAGTCGTCAGGAAATAAGAGAGTAGAGAGGAAGTTGTCAGTTGACCATATTTCAGCAACAAAAAGCTAATCTTTGTGCCGATATGTTCATCTTGGTGAGAGGAGTGTCATCGAGTATTCATCTCATAAAAAATCAGCTTAAAAAACAAAATTTGAGCTTATAAATGGGTTTTTTTTTAGTATTTACTAGGTGTTTTTATGTAAAAATATATTGCAAATAATTTTTTAGGTTAAAAAATCTCTAGCCTGACTTTCCAGCCACTTCTTCGATGGTTGAAATCTAAACCAATGTACAATGCATTATCTATATTATTATTTTAAAAAAAAGATTGATGAGGCATCCTTAAATATATAAAGCATGGGCCTAGCATTGTAGGTCCACATGCCGAGCCTTTTTAGGTTAAGCTAAGTGTATAAGCCCAATGTTTTTTTGCTTAGTCAACTCTTTATATGGTCTTTTCCCCCCTTAATTTTTTTTAAATATTTTAATTGAAATGCATTATAAATAAAATACTTAATGATGTTTAAATTATTATTAAATTTTTGCATAGTTTTTGAATGATATTATAGGTTTTTATAAAAATATTAACAATTTTGTTTCCAATTATATATATATATATAACATTAAAAAAATGTATTGACAAAAAAATAAAATTTAGATCGAAGAAATATACTTTTCCATCTCATTTCAAATTATTGAAATTTTTAACAAAATTTTATTTTAAATATTGTTGCATTTTATTGAAAAAAAAATTATTATTAGTAAAAAATCATGTCATTGTGTTTAAGAAGAATTTGGTTTTATTATGATGATATTATTGATTGTTTTATGCATAATTATGGATGCTTGATAAGCATAAGTTTTAAAATAATTTCACATTAATACTTAATGAGGATAAAATATTTATTTTCTTAATTTTTTATATATCTTTTTTCAAATTTATTGCTCTCATATTTGTTTTTCATGTAGGTGAATGGAGATGATTGATTCATTATTTATAATTGAAACTTGCTTTCACAATTATAATAAGTTTTTGCTTAAAAAACAATGTTTCTCATAGGAAAAAAAATGTTTTTTTTCAAAATAAAAAATAAATGCATGAAAAAGAAATTAGATTTTATATATATATATTAATTTTTCTTCTTTGCTGCTTTTTATTCAATGAATTATATCGTTTGACAAAAAATTACATAAATCAAAAAAAATATTTCTCCTTATAATTTTATTTGTCAAATGTTTATTTTCATTGGTATAATTAAATAAAAATAAATTATAAAAAATAAAGTTATTAAATTCAACTAAGTTTATAACTTAATTCACAAGATGATCGACTTAATTTAGATTTATCAATGTCAATAAGCATCATTATTCTAGTATTTTTATAAAATTATTAAACTGGTATTATTTTTATTTTATTTAAAAAAAATCAAGTAAAATTTTAACGATATCAATTAAATCATTAATGCACCTGTGAGGTTAACGGGGTCATACTAGATGAACTCACATCCAATTTTCTTTGAAACCCGGACAAGGCAGATGCCAAGTTGGCATGTATACGCAAGCCCAACCAAACAAAGAAAAAAGACCCAAAACACTAGCCTGCCCTGGAGGACTCTACTCAACCAAATTCCAAATAGCTTTTTCGTTGCTTGAAGCTGAGATCGATCGATCGATCGATCGATACTTGAACAATCAGAGATATTACTATCGTCAGACATTGAGAGTAAGTTAAAAATCCCTCCCCTGATTCATTCAATTTTTGTTTTCTATGATCTTACTCAGTTACTTTATTTTTAATCAATTTCCTTTGCTCCACCCTAAACACAATAAAAAAAAATGGTGACCTTTTCAATTCCAATGCTCTAGGGTTTGAAAATTGCTCCTTTCTTGGTAATTATGGATTGTGTAATCTCGAATTAATTAAATTTTGCAGGTGATTTGGAAGTTATATTTTTTTTAGTTAGATTATGGGAGGTCATGGAGGTCTTAACATTCTTCCTCAAAAGAAATGGAATGTTTACAATTACGAGAACAGAGAGAAAGTTAGGAAAGATGAAGAAGCTGCTGCGAGAGATGAGCAACTAAAGCGCGAAGAGGTGAGAAAGCGTGACGCTGAGTTTCGCCTTGAGCGCCTTCGTGCTGCTCGTGGCTTACCTCCCATGCAAAAACCTGAGGAGCCAGTGCCTGTGGTGGAAGCTGAGGCTTCCATATCGGAACCTAAATCCAACCACATTAATCTCTTTGAAGGGATTAAGATTTTCGACCCTGTTATGGGATTGGAGAAAGAACGAGGTGATGAGGGAGAAGGGTCTAAGAAGAAAAGGAAGACGATGAAGAAAGAAGAGGTGAGGATTGTGACTGCAGAGGATGAGAAGTATAGGTTGGGATATGGAGTTGCCGGGAAAGGAGTTAAGTTGCCTTGGTACCTTGAGAGGCGGAGTGATGAGGTGAATAATAAGGAGAGGGGTGAAAATGATGGGTCGACAAGAGGGAAAAAGGAGGTGGGGAAGAAGAGTGGCAAGAAGACTTTGGAAGAGTTAAGGGATGAGAGATTGAAGAGGGAGAAGCACGAGAAGGAGAGGGAAAGAACTTTGCTGGTAGAGAAGAGCCGAAGAGATGGATCTCGTTTGAAGGAGAAAGGATTTTCTAGGAGGTCTGTTTACTGAAAATTCAGGTCAGCATGAGGACATGAAAAGAGCTCTGTTCTGAGGCCTTATGTTTTGGCTCTTATTAACAATATATTTGTATTTTTCAAAATGTGGCTGTAATAAGCATTTTGTTCTCAGCCTTTATATCATCCTGTTCCTGTGAAATGTTTGTTAGCTCATAGTTGATCTAAGCAACTGATGTTTATTTGGCATGTGCTACTGTTGAGAATGATGTTGCCCTAGATTATATAGCAGCCACAGGCTTGATAGTGATGCTTGAATTTATTATATTTCACACTTCTAATTTAGCTGAAAAGTTAAGTACATTGAGAACCTTTTGATAGTGTGACTGTGCTAATTTCATTTATCCTGACTTGTCATCTCATAATCACCTATTTGGGCATTGTTCTTCTGAATGGAAAATGAATATTGGGTTTAATGTAATTGAAGAGCCTGTGCATCTCTAGGGTTTGAGTTACCTGATTTGAAATAGTGATGCCAGTTATCATATTTTGTTGCCTAAAATGTGCAGTTTTGCATTTGTTTGTGGAAGCTCTGTTGAGCACTTACCTTGGTTTGTATTTTTCTATCTTCTCCAGAAATTGTTGAGACTGCATGCCTAGTTCGAATGCTATTACATGTTTATGTTTGTTGTCTCTCAGAAAGGTCCCTTTTGCTGTCATTTTATCACATTGTAAAAATTCAGTTCAGTTCCATATCTATTGTTCAATCAATGAATTTTAAAGGTGTTGAGATCCTTGACCTACTTATTTAAAGGGTTTCATTGCTCATTTCAAGTATTTTTTTTTTTCTCCTCTCTGATCTAGTTGATCTTTTTCCATCGATTTGCGAAAACCTATCAAGATAATTTTGATTCTTCTTCAGGGGCTTAATATGCTTGTGAAACAACAACCTGAGTTTGAGGCTTATGAAGCAGTCATGACCTTGTAGTTTTGGCTGTTATCTTTTAGTTTCCCCTTTTTCTCTTAGTTGTTGCTGTGATTTTCACATACTCGTGGCCTTGACCTTCTAGTCTCCTTTTTTTATTTTTAAGTTGAACCAACTAATTTTATTGCATGGAAGGTTGTATACTTGTATTTAGATGCTCTGGATATCCCTATAGGGCATGCCTTTACTTCTAATTTTACATGTCTTGGAGATGTCAACTTCAAGATGTGTTAATCCACTTCTATTGTTCGATAAGATTTTAGAATCACTGAGAATTTAGATGTTGGAGAAAGTAGTAGTCAGCAGATTGACTGTTCTCCCCTTCCCATGCAGGTCGGTCCTGGTTTCTGTAAATGGATATAGCCAATAGCTGGGCTGTGAGATTCTCACAATTTGTATGGAAGTGTTACATGGAGATTATTCCTCTTGAGCTCATTATTGTTCTTGTAAATCCAGGCTTCAGAAATTCAGGTACAACTCTCACAGCAATCTGAGAACCATGGAGTAAATATTGTGGTCCTTTTTACCATAATTCATGATTTTGCACCAGCATCTTCAAAATGGTGCAGAAGTATTGCAGGGAAATCACTTGATGATGAAGGTGATGCATTTTATCTAAGTGGTCAGAGAGAGCAAAGAAAGTCATTACTCTGTTATTTGTACCTGTACCATGTGTTCCGTCTGTGTTTATGCAGACTGGAGATCAAACACTTAGAAAATGTTGATGAATCTTTATCTGAATAGGCATTATTAGAGTTTTTATTGACAGAAATTCCCAGTGTGCGATTCTTTATTCACGAGATATAGTATGTATACCTGGCTGTTTTATTGGTACATAGCAGCTAGATAGATCATGTTTCTCCGGAGGTGGATTTACAAATCACTGTTACTCGTAGAAGAAAAACTAGATTTGAGCTAACCTGTTCCAGAATGTTTCTGTTATTTTAGAAAACAACAGCCTGTTCTGGGTGGCTGGCTCCCAGAGCGTTAAATAGATATTCTAGCTGAGCCCTTTATGGCAAGATGTCTTTGAATTTCTACGCTGACTGCTGGTTCAGAATAACCTGTATGTGCATGCTAATCCCAAACAGGGAAGTTTCAATATTCCAATTCAACTTGATTTCAGATCTGATTTTTGTTATATAGGTGCAGCTTCTACAATTATTTAGCTTCATGCAAGGTTATGGCGAGATCCATCTTGACTTTTGCTATGCATGTGTAGCTTCTAAGCATCGGCATGAGATAATGCACGAGTGCAGTGACATTAACCATGGATAAAACTGAATTTTAACACCATATATTAATTCCTTTTTTTAATAAACTAAGTGGAGATTTGGATTTCTCAATTGAGGGTATGTTTGTTAGTTTATATGAAAACTAAACCTAAAATATAAAGAAATACTGAGCTAATTCTCGGATGAATAATAATAGAATGTTCAGGTAATGCTCTAATGTACATGGTCGTCATGATGCACTGAGATGCGTCTATAAAACAATTCTTCTTACCTTCCCAAGTATCAGTTTTGTCTTGCTTTATTGTTGGATCAACAGAGTTTTATATTCCAATTAAGCGAAGATTTGGATAAGGGAGGAATGACAAGAACATGAAGCCCGCAAGATAAAAAGGCATAAATAAAGCTTGGAGCGTCGAGTCTTGGTGGCCGTAGCAAGCCCAAGAAATCCAATTTCAACCAAAATTTTTGAAAGTAGTACCACTTTCAATAATGAGAGGTTTACCTGATGATTAAAACAAAAATATACTTTCATCCAAAATAATGGATGCTGACAGGCATCAAGTTGAGCTTCTGTTCATATTTTTTCTTAAAAAATACCTTTTAACTTTATAATCTGTGGCTGTTTAATATCTGTCAGTTGGTGATAATAATAATAATAAATAAGGTGATCTCAGAGGTTTGGATACACAAACTAATTGATTATATATGTAGCTAATAATGTTGAATACAGAAGGCTAGCTCTTAATTTCAGAGAGATAGACAAGGCAGGAGGAGCTTGTGATAATCGTCATTAATGGTGACATTAACATATAAGGCTCTCATGTATTCCGAGGATTTGACGCTTCCCATTGTAAGTTAGGGCCTTTGGGCTATATGCCCAGAATTTAAATTTTATTTTTATTTAAAATTATTTTTTTAATATTTTAATGTATATCAAAAATAATTTTTTTAAAAATATATATTATTTTAATATATTTTCGAACAAAAATCATTTTGAGACATAACTTTTATCATACTTTCAAACAAACTCTTACTATAATTAATATTTAAACATCTGTTTTCAGTTCAATTTTTTTTTCACCAATTAATTTTCATGCAACTCCCGAGATAAAATTATGTAATTAAAATCTATAAATACTTTGGATTACCAAATAAAATGATGGATGTTCAAAGTCATAATTTTTTTAGACTTAACTTTTCGCTCTCATTCTTATATTTTTCTCATTTCTCTCTTATATTTATTGACTGAAACATTAAAAAGTCTCTCGTTTCATGAGATATTTATTTTTCAGATATAATTTGTCACAGCCCAGCCTAACCTGCCAGGTATTATTCGCTTTGGGCTTTACTGTCTTCACGAATTTGTTTTTAGTAATTACACATAGTTTCAAAACGTGTTTAACAAATTAGCAATCAATACTACTAATAAAATCAATTATTAAATACTCACTCGCTGCTGATATAGAATATTACATAATCAATCTCAAATACCAAATTTATATTCAAGCCCACATGTTTTAGCTTTAGATGGCAACACGAGAAAAACACGATTTTCATGCTAAGCTTTTTCATGCAAAGTTTTTTCGTAACTTCATCATTATATATGAAGTGAACCCCAAATAACTTTTATTACAAAAAAAAAAAAAAAATGGGAGGAAAAAAGAGTGCATTTTTCTTTCAAATATTTATTTAACCAACAAATATCTTAAAATAGTAATATTAGGAATTTTCAAGGGCGAGTTTCAAGACAATGACCATCAAACTGTGCTAGCAATATTCAACAAAGGATGCATTAAGGAGAATTAACAAACTAGTAGCAGCTAGTTACATTTTCAACCCACATAAGTCATGTTCACAATTTAGGCTCTCCATAGTTTATTTTAAGAATTAATGAACCAGACCAGATTTCTAGGTTGAAGGCACATGATGACTTCACCGTCAAACTATTGACCTTATCATCTCGCTTTCCTTGGATTTACCTATATAATGGAGTCGGTTTATGTTGCTCTAGACATAATTCATGATAATGGTTTAAATAATAATACTTCAGGAAAAAAAAATATAATATCATTGAACTCCCTAGCTAACCGGAAATGATGCCTTGGCTTAAAGGGGACTTCCAGCTCTTAAAGTTATAATATGAAGCTTTTCAGGATGCTTAGGCCAATTTCTTATTCGATTACTAATTAATGTTTCTTTCCTTCTTTTAATTTTACAATGAATTTGTCGAGGAATCGGTAGTAATTGATTCAATAATATTAAAGCATACATCGAGTTTCAATATAAATTTTTCCGCAATTATATATACACACACACATGTAATACGAGAAATAATCATTAAAAAAAAGACCATACAAGATTATTTGCTGGATAATTTAAAATGAAAGACTATATTTTTGAAATATTTTTTGGAATCAAAATATAGAAAATATATCTTATCTCCTTTACAAAAAAAAATTATATGTCAGCATGTTTACTAATTGATAAACATGTAGAAAAATATTTGAAGTTATATGTTAAGTATAATTAGATATCAATTAATAAAAATAGAGATGACAAAAAAAACTTGTAGAGAGATTGATATACATAACATAGCACACACGAGATTATAATATGACTCATAAAGTACGCTTTTTGAGGATAGGGTTTCCTCGAATCAAAAAAAAAATTATAATATGAATTATACATAGTATTGTTAATTAGTTTATACATAATATAAGAGAGTAGCATATTATCTATAGCACTAGAGTCATTCGGTATTTTAAAATAGTGTATGCACATTCTTCTAAACAAAATTATAAAATTCAAAATGGGATATTTGAAATAATTGATTCATTTTTGGTCAAGTTCCTAGGAACCGAAAGAGAAGTAAAACCATTGAAGTTTAAAGATCTACCAAGCAATAATTTGAAAACAACTGTAAATTGTAACCCCACGGGAAGCTTTGAATTGAAATCACGTGGATACTGACACCACCTCATATTATACATCAAGAGACTGTATATTTTTTTTTTAATTTAATGTGGAGGTTTGAATTAGCGTGTATCTTAAAAATAATATATTTTATTTATAACTGTAATTTGCATAAAAATAATATATTTTATTTATAACTGTAATTGCAAAGATATGTTCTAATCACAGTATGATAAGCTAGTAATGTAAAGGCTCTCGAGGAATAGCACTCCAAAGTTTTTTTTTTACTCCTAAGCTCCTCCTCCATATCATTCGGACTAGGTAAAGGTGCACTATAACAGTAGAAAGTTACTTAGAATAAGCGATTGTATTTTAATATATTTATTATATTGTTATTTTAATAATTTGATATGATTTAGTTGATTTAATGAATTTAAAAATAATTTATTAATTCTTAGTTAAATTCATAAAAATATTATTTTTTATAAGAAAAGGAATATGATAAAATGCCATTTTCTTTTTAAGAATGAAAAACAATAAAGAAAAGTCAAAATATCGTTTTTTTGTTTTTGTTTTTTTATTTTTGTCTCTGCACCTGGTTTGGAGTTGCTCTTTCGACCATGACAAGTGAGCTTCTCGAGGAAAATACATGTGTAAAAAGTGCGATGAAAAAAAGGTGTCCTCTCGTCTGGGTAGATTTTCGAGGCAGGGAGTCAGACTTTCTGTCCTCTTTTTTTTTTTTTTTTTCAATTAAATATTTCCCCTATTTTACAAGAAATACAACCGCCCCCTCCATCTTTGAATATTTTTCTTTATTTTCAGTTATTAATTTCCACGATAATCATGTTCCAAATCACTCATCTGATGAAAACATATTCTCATGAAAAATAGATTTATTTTCCTTCTATATTCTTTTACAAGCTATGCCAAGAGGAAGCAGATGAGAAATGGAGAGAAGAAAGAGGGGAGGTCTTCATGTCTACAAGTGAATGTCACTACACACTGACACATATCTCTAATCCAATCTAAACCACGTGTTTGCTTTCCTTCTCTGGCTCCACCCTTTGATCTGCTATGCAGTGCTAAATTTTAAAAAGAAATATCATCATATATATATATATATATATATATATATAGACCAGTGTTAATCTAATCAAGGATATCCTTGATTAGATTAACACCTTGATGCCCACAATTCTCGGCTGGGCTAGAAATTTAAGAAAAAAAATGATGTTAAGTGCTGAAATAAAATAAAAAAAAATAACAAAATAATCAGTCATAATAAACCTATGATCCTAGTAATTAGGACTGAGTCAACATTGGATATGTCAAATCAATAGCTCAGATTATAAAATTCAAGTAACCCGATTAAAAAAATAAAAAGGATTATAAAGTACTTCTTAAAAAAAATAGTGACCCAAGTTATTAGAACCAAAGCACCTAATCTGGAAAAATCAAGAAGCCCAACTCTCCGTTAATCAAATGTTGAAAGATGAAATTGAAAAAAAGAATTTTAATTAAATAAAAGGATTTTAAAAAACAATAATTAAAAGAATGAGAATCAAAATTAAAATGAAAAATAAATTTTATATTTAATTAACAGGTGAAATAAAAAAATCAATTTTCATAAAAGTACAAAAAAATGAGGATCAAAATTGACATATAAAAATAAAAATAATGTTGTAATTAAAAGGTGAAATTGAAAAGCATAATACCTTTTTTAAAAATAGCTAAGAAAAAATAAGAAATCAAAACTAGGAGGACCAAATTTGAAAACACAATATAATCAATTTGAATTAAAGGAGAAAATTGAAAGTCACTAAAGCTTTTACAAAATGACCAAGAATAAAAATTAAAAATTCAAATAATAAGGACCACATTAGAGAATATAATATTTGGTGAATTGAAAATAAATAAAACCTCTACAAAATGGCCAAGACTAAAAATAAAAATCAAAAGAATAAGTACTGAAGTTGAAATGCCAACAGTCAAGAGAATCAAGCTATAATTTTGGGGAGGAGAGAAGAAGTAAAAAAAAGAAGACCAGCATAGACATACGTCATACCAATAGAAAGAGGACATGTCGGAGCTTCTAACAACGTGTCAAAAGGTATTTTTGAACGTTGGGAGACACCACGCCCTTCAGGTGGTCCACGCGCACCCACCTTTTCTATTATTTATTTATCAAAATATGGAATTTCCTTCTAGATGACTTTATAATTACAAAAAAAAAAAATTATTGTGAAAAGCCGAGAATGCATGTCCCTTGATATCACGCTTATTTTTATTTTATTTTAAGAGTATTTTAATAGTTTTATTGTGCATTTTAATTGTTTATTATATTTTATAGTTGTGCAAATATCAAAGTGCTCATCAGCTTCGATTATAATAGCAAAAAAAATTATTGTAAAAAAACCAAAAAATATCTCTTAACACCAAGTTTGATTTTTTTGCTTTTAATAGTATTTAGGTCATTAATTTTACTATGTAATTAAAATTAAAAAATACTTATTTTTTCTTGCTCTGTGTAATAATAACAAATAAATCATATAATGAAAAGACTTTAATATCCTTTAAAATTTGTTTTGAGTTTTTTAAATGAAAAGACAAAAACATATTATATTGTTCATTAAACAATGAGAATAGACGTGAAGCTATGGTAATTTTCCGATGAGTGTTAAGCTCTTTTTAATGATGAGAGTTAATTTCATTTTTCACCATAATTTTACTTTAATCAATGTATTTCCACCAACACAAACCACGAATCAAGAAATGCAACCCTCCTTGTACGTACTTGTTGATGAAAACTTCTCATAGAAATAAATAAAATCTCTACGAATAATCAATGTAATCTCCGAATTTGACAAATAGGATGGTGCTCTGGTAAGTGGCGATAGAATGCTATTCACATCCCCATAACCATAGAAAACTTTTTAGTGCTTACAGTGAATGATTGGTTGAGAGGGAAGAGAAAGAAACAGAGAAGGAAAACTATATTATAAATGGGATTTAAAAAAAAAAAATAGCACAGTGAAAGCAACAGAGAAGAAAGACTACTATAAATGGGATTTTTGTTTAAAAAAAATAGCATAGTAAACATAAAAATTTGATAGAATTACATGTTTCAAAAACATTTGGTAAAAATAATACAGTTTAACCATGTCGCGCTTCAGAAACACGACATGATCAAACTCCAATCTTCTACCTTAACCAGTTGGATCTAGTTGTATTAACTGGTCGATCGTTTCACATAAAATCCATGATTTTATAAACATTTTTTTTCAAATATGTATTATGAGTCAAAATATATATTTTTATCTAACTTGTAGACTAAAAAATAAAGTCCATTTAAAATCTTAAAAAGTTATTATTCATATAATAATGAGTGATTCTAGGTAGTCAGGTGCTAGTCTGCCATAATTAAATGATGATCTACCCCAAACAGATTATATGAATTGCCTAGCAGATGCATTTATGGACCAGTAGGATAGGTTTAGGTCCAAGAGAAGGTCTGGTTGTGCCAGACCATAATAACATCTCAAAAGGGTCATAACTTTTGATCCGACCATTGAATCATGTTCAAATTTTTACATGAGTTTATAGAGGCTGTTTTTCCTATAGCAGTCACTGCGTCGCTACGTGGACCATCAGATCTTTAGAAATAAAAAATCTCGTCAGTCCCCTAGTTTTGGCAATTTTAAGATTTTTCTTGTTATTTTCGGAACCAGTCGACTGTTGATCCAAAAATAGCACAGTTTGATCATGTCATGCTTTAGAAGCATGACATTTACTAAATGTTGTTATTTTACTCTCTTTTTTTAATTCAATCTGACCCTGATCCTATACAATATTAAAAAAAAAAAACATAACAAAAAGACCAAAGAACCTCTTAATCTTAGCTTTAGATTATTTGACTCTAAGAGAATTTCATTAAGTATATTGTGCCAAGAAGAAATACAAATTAAAAACACCCCAGCCCATATTGTCAAGGAAATTCAATTTTTAAGGGTATTTTAGATATAATATTGTGCAAATCAATGATTAAAAGACTCCTTTACCCCTATATAATCTTGTAATAGCAAATGTGTCCCATGGAAAATACTATCTTACCCTTGAAAGGTTAATATAAGACTTAAATTGTTAAGGACAAAAACAATATTTTTATAGTAGAAATCCACATTAAATGTGAGTGTATATAAAATGAAAACACTAAGCTATTTTAGCTTTTTGTTATGATATGGGATGAGTTTTAGGTCCAGTTACTAGCGTTACTACATACTTACGACAAATTAAACCAACTTTTGATGACCGGGAAGAAATGGGTCTATCAGCAATATTATTACTGAGACGAACTATTAGGGTCTCGTCTGGACATAGGACCGCAAATTATTAAAACCTTCATGGCCGATTTTACGAATTACAATTTCAATTCAGATGAGAAATTTAATTGATCATGGCAGGAAAAAAAATGATAGTAACTTAAATCTTGGAGATGAGTTTTATGGGGGGGAGGAAGTGTTAGTCCAATTCGTTTGTGGTTCAAGAAACTATATCCACAAAACTCCTGATATAAATTATGAATTTAAAAGGAGAAAAAAAAGAAGAACAGAGACAAATGCTGTCCTCGTATTGTTTAGTTGTATCGATGTAACCTACAAATTAAAAGAAAGAGGAAGAAAGAAGAAAAAGAAGAAGAAAAAACCTCCCTCAAATGAAGACATCATTATCACCTGTCCTAAACAAAGATACATGACGTATTACCTTGCATGAAATTCCACGTTAAAAATAACCATTTTTTCACTGCATAAAAAAAAAGGTCCACTCCCCCTCTTGGAGCGTCCTTACACCTCCCATGACTCCCTATATGTAGTGTTCTGCCCACCTCACCTCACAAGTCACAACCTCCCAGTCTCTTCTCCCCCACTTCAAGTCACAGCAACGACGCCACTCTAGAGACAAAATGGCACAGATGTGGCTCCTTTGGTGGCCAAAAACCACCACCAAGATTGGTGCTGGTGGTGTTGATGCCATTGCCACCACTAAGGCCACCAACAGTGAGATAGTCGAAAAGATTGGTAGTACCCAAACTTGTTTTTGTGGGTGTCTAACAAGGCTTTTGAAGCAGCTAAGGAAGAGAGGGAGAGTGCTACGCACTGCCACTGCAAGTAGACAATCTTCCTTCCAGTGCCGGTATGATCCATTGAGTTATTCTCTCAACTTCGATACAAGTGGGTGTGGAAGCATGTTGGATGACGAAGATTACTACCAGTTCCGTGCCTTCACTTCAAGGTTTGTGGCCAACCCATCAAGAAGCAGTGCATCTTCTTCTTTCTTCTTCTTCTTCTTCAAGAATACTAGTGGCCACTTCTCTCTAGAATATAAATTACTAGCTACTAGTATTAAGTCCCAAGTTTTGCTGTCATGTTTTAATTTCTCTTAGTTTCGAAAGTTAATGTATCGATCTTAGGTTATGGTTGCTTGTAACGGGCATAATTTGTACATTTAATGGATGATAAGATCCATAGTTTTAGTCTTTTAGGTAGAGAGAGAGAGAGAGAGAGAGTTAATTATTTATCCATATGGAGAAACAGAGGAGCTTCAAATGAGGTATGGGCTTCATTGTACTTCAAAACTAAAAAAAAAGTTAATTTTTTTTTAATCTTCCAGCCATAGCATTACCACCCATCACATGGACTTGATAACTTATTAATTCAGAGTTTAGTTTTTTTAAAAGTTAATTTGGTTAAATTTAAAAGTTAATTGGATATGGATCAATTCTTACGATTTATTTAATTATTTGGTGTTGACTAAACTTAGATGGTTAACTCCAAGGAATTATTTTTATAATTTATGTTTAAAACAATGGCATTTTGGTATAGATCATGCCGATTAACAAAACTATGAGTCAAATCAGACCTCGTGCCAGAATAAATAACCATGCTCTCCCTTGTCTGAAAGAGAGTTTTTATTTATTTATTTATTTATTTATTAAGGGGCGTGTTACGAACATGTGCAAGGTGAGCTGCCAGCTCCAAAGTAAAACTATAAAGAACATCGTTGTACATATGAACTTGTCTATATGGGAGACAAAATCCCATAATTAATGGCAGGCACAAGCACAACGATGAGTTTGCATAATCAATTAAAGAAAGTATACATGCTATGCTACTCATGTTAGAAGAGACTTAGATCCGTTGCATGCATTTGACAAAGTTGTTTTTGTTTTCAAGTTTCTAACTAAACAATTTTATTTTTTTTATTTAAGTGGGTGTTCGGGCTTGCTTGCGCGTACCACGACTAATCCCACGGCCCACTGAACATCCTGCAAACCCAGTGAGCATATAAGGCACCGCGGGGATGACAGGCGTGCACATTGAGTTCGAACCCAGGTGCAAAGAAGGGAACAAACCTCTAACACCGCTAAGCCAAGACTCAAATGCTCTAAATAAACAATCTTGATTTTTTATGTTATGGTGTTATTGTATTTGTTTTTAAAATATTTTTATTTGAAAATATATTGAAATTTTTTTTTATAAAATTATTTTTGATATCAGTACATAAAAAAAATTTAAAATAAAAAATAAATAAATTTTAAAAAATATTTTTTTATAAAAATATTTTTCAAACCCAAAGAAAAAATTGGATATATTCATAGGGCTGCAGTGCAATTATAAGATAATATGAATAATATATAGAACCTATTTAATATACAATATTTTTTTAAAAAAAATTGCATATGAATATTTGATGAGAATAATATATAATTCTTTTTATTTTATTTTTGTGAATTTTTTATATAGCCTTCTCAAATTAGTTATACTTTCTTATTCGGTCACATAAAAAATTATAAAGACAATTTTTTTTTATTTTTCTTAAAATTTTCCTTTTAGATAATAATAATTTTTTTTATGCTTTAATATAAAAAAATATTTTTTTTCATCAAAATAAAAAAAAATGAATAAAAAAGGAAAGTTTTAGCGAAATAATTTTTTTTCTTACTTGATTTAAACCATTGAGATTCTTAGGGATATTTATTTTATTTACTTCAAGTTTTTGTTTAAAAAAATCATCACGTTAATAGAATAGACATGTTACGTTAAAAAAATAATAAGAAATGCATAACTAAAAAGAATTTTTTTTACTAAAAAAAAACACATTTTCTCTATAGTTTGAATTGTTAGAAATATTTATTTTAATCATCACACTGCAATAATAACAACAACAACCCTCTTCTATTTAGCGGGCGTATTAACTAGTACAGTTTAAGGGAGATACTATGTTTAAATGTTAAATGATGGATATATGAGCCAAGAACAACGAGAAATAATGTATGAATCACTTTTACATCGTCGCAATCCAACCGATTTTTTTCAACGGGTGAGGAGGAAAAACCCTTTAGATTTGGAAGCACGTTTGACAGAGGCAGCAATACCAGCGAGGAACACTGTATATTTCATTTTATCTTGCAATAACTTTACACAAGATGTCCTAAATGATCCTATATATGCTAGTTCATCGCTTGTTGAGTCATGCCTACAAAAATTCGAGCATTTAACTGGAGAGCCTGCATCAAAGAATAATGATGTTCCATATTTCAATCCGATACTCAACTATGGTTCTTGGTCACTCACAGGATGATCTGATAAAGTTCCCCAGAAGATATGTCCTCTACATCAGGCTGTTTGATCGGAGAAAGATCTGACTCGGTCTTGCTAGAGTCGCCACTATCAGGTTGGTCCAGTCTCTTCTCTGGAATGCACTGCACCTGAGGGGGCGACCTTTCTGTGTCCATAGGTTCTTCCAAAGCACCTAGTGGATCTGAAATTCCAGCTTGGTCAGGAGATTTTGGCAATGGCACTTTACTTTCACGGAGGCTCGAGCTTGTTGCACCAGAACCAGAGGATAAATGAGGACCTGGAGCAACACAGGATGCTACCAATTGAAGAACTTCAGGGGAGGGGGACAATCCCATGGTAGTTTTCTTCTGTATGTTTAAATAAGCAGATGAAGTCAACGAATTCATCTTGTGTAAACTGGGAAGAGGCAGGTTAAGGTCAGATTCATTCCAGGGGCCCGAAGTTTCATGAACTAATGGTGGGACCTGTGGGATAGAGGTCGAAGCAACATTACTGCCATGGATGCTATTTCTAAAATCCTGGCTACTTCCCCCAATATCTAGTGGGAACTGCCTGAACATATGTGACCTCCGCTTCTTTTTCTTCCTCAAAATCCTTCTTGGATCCTTTGGTTGGGAGGGAGGTGGACCGGGTACAATAAAAGGAGGAATAGTTGGCTGATTTTCTCCATATAGCACACGAACTGATTGAGCTATTGCTGATACAGTGGGTGGCAGGTCAGGAATAGCTGGTTTGACAGGAGGAGCACTTACAGCTTCCCGAAGCCAATGAGGCAGCTTGTTCGACGAACTGCTTCCAGCTACTTCTTTGCCCTTTGAATGGAATGGATTCAACACTTTATTTGGGTCCAAGAACAATGCTGAACTGCTTAATTCACCACTTCCCACATTGTTATGGGAATCGTGCAATATATGTAATGATCTATCTAGAAGGCTAGGTGATTTCCCATACTTCATGGTAATGTATTCCTCTTCTCTTCGCTGTAAATCAAAGTTGCTTGAGGAATTCAATCCAAGAGTTGCCAAGGTGCTTGCTCCAAAAGAATTGAGCAGAAATGGTTTTTCAGAGGAAACATGTGATGGTCCCACTGAAGAATCTCCAACAAAACTTACCCGCAACTCATCCGAATTCCAAGTTGGAATTGGTCCAAAATGCTCATTCTGCAAACTAAATTGATCCAGCGGCTCAAGATGTGGTAGGCTAGAAGACAGATCACCAAAACCCAATTTCATGTCCGTCAGATGTGACTGAAACTTTGACGGGGTAACGAGTCTGCTTCCATGCAAAGCCCGTGTCATCATTCCCTCAGGAATGCTTGGGAACAAGGATGATTTGGAGGACTTTGTTGGCTTCATCATCTTTGGCAATGGAATGGCAGACCCATCCAAGAACTTGAATTGTTCCTCCTCCCACCTAGCTGCTAAATCTTCTGAAGTTTTGTACTTCGAGAATTTTAACCTGGGGTCTCTAAGAATGGCATCCCAATTACCCCTTCCATATCTCCGAACACCAACCCAAAGGAAATCAAGTTCGTCCTCAGACCAAACATCTATTTTTGATTTCTTTCTATACAAGCTACTTGATCCAGAGCCAGTCCTCATCATTATGTTCTCAAGCACCTTTCTGTGGTTTTCAGGAAATGATGAAAAAGCAGATGGCATCTGACCCAAACCCAGTGTCGGAGGAACCTCCCTCTCTAACTGATTATATCTTGTTGCATCTTGAGGGGGAAATTTCAAATTGGGCAACAATGGCATTGCTGGAAGGTCTCGAGTAGAGTTGTTAACAGCTTCAAGTCTTCTCCCCAGTGACAAGCTTGGTAATAAGTCATGGTTACTAGGCATACTCTTGGAAGGAAGTGGAAATCTGGACAACAAATTCTCATCAAAAGGAAAGTTTGGCAGTGACATCTTTTCCTGGAAACCAGCAAAACTAGAACTGGAACCTTCCAAGTGATCAGAATCCTTCCCTTGTGATATAGGTGGACACTGCAAAAGTAATGATAAAATAAATAACGAAAATAGGGCATTGCAATAAATAAATAAATAAATGCAGCATTGCAATCACATGCATACATAGAGTTCTATTTAGAAGTAAACAAAGTTGACGAACAAAGAGAGAGAGAGAGAGTACCGGACTAAACGAGTGCCAACCATCTGCGAAGTTATTTTTAAGACGCGGTTGCAAAATCTCAGCTGATGCATCTAGCAATTTTGGCTTGTCTGATGTAGTCTCCTGATGTTTTTATCCATCTCAATTGAAGTTTCAGAGCAAGGAGGAGACTAAATGGAAACTCTGGTCCAGGCACTGGCTTGCTTTGTTGACCCTTTGATCTTGAAGAGCTTTGTGCAACAAATCCAATTGATTAGCATTGGGAGCACAGAGTCCCAGAACAGGTAACTGATTGTTGGAAGAAAGCAAGTTTTTATTGCCTGTGCTGTGATTTTGGTGAATTGGAAGGATAGTGTCAGAGGAGGGGTGTCCAAGAGAGTTCATAGAAAGATCCAGATGACTGCTCAATTTATGATTAGATAGGTGGCCCAACTTTATGGTTGCATCGGCATTTCTCTTCGTTGCATCTTGCTGACTGAACTCGTCATCCTCCAAGTTAATTACAAACGCCTTCTCTCTGCCTTGTTGAGCAAACTCCATGGCCCGATCCCTGTCTATTTCATTGGTGGGAGGGCAATGAAGAACCAACTCATGTACAGGAAGCCCCTCATTAGGACAAAATACTTCAATTGCATTCCGCTGAGCAAGGCGTTCTTTTTGTCTTGAGCGAAGCTTAGTGCTGTTCAAAGAAAATTAAATTGAAATAACAATGTCAAATAGTTAAGTCTAAATCATATTTCCCATCAAGTTTGCCCAAGTAGCATGACATTCCACATGTTTCCGGAATATAAAGTCAGATGATTTTATTTTATCTTTTATTTTTTGATCCGGAAGATCTCAGAATAATCTTAACCTAGGGTCCAATTCAACCCCATACCAATCCTTCATTACAGCAATTAGATTTCTATTTTTATTTAGTTCTTGTGTTGAGAACTTTGGGTTACCTGGGGGAAGAAATTTAACTTACTATTTTGCCTTTAGAGCTCTTCCAGCTGGTGTATATTCCCGCTCAGGCTCTGCTTCAGGCTCCTGGTCCTCTTCACCACCACTCTGCATTTAAAGTTGAAGTTGATAACCGAAACTATGAAAAACCATTATCAAAAAGTAAAAGAAGAGAATAACTATGACAACAAATGAATTGTGCTTGGTGGAAAACAAGAAAGGTTACATTTTTGAGAGATCCACTGAAGCATTGAAAAGATAAGTAGCAAGTGAATCAAAAGTAGTCCAGTAAATAAAAAACATTTATGAACTTAGTTTTTTATCAAAACAAAAACATTTATGTAAAATAAAATCTCAATCCATACAGCTTCAAGCTCAATGCACTAGAAATATGATGAAAGGAAGAAAAAAGAAAGGCATTTGAAAGGAGAGACAAAGAGAGTAAACTGGAGCAAAGAAAATGAAACTGAACTGGGGCTTGCAGTGAACATCAAAGACCAAAATGGCAGCCAAGGTTCAATTCTCACTGCACGAGGCCAGCATGACAATCTTAAGCAAAAAACACAGAAATAAGAAGCAGCCATTCTACCAATCTCCATAGTTTCAGACCATTTCCATTTTTTGGAGATTTATAATGAATGCCTTCCTATGAAATTGAGAGGGGAGTGGGGATTTGGTTAGTTGGAATACTAATCCGGAAGGGATATAATAACCCAGACATGTATTAACACTAAAGAAAAAGGAAAAGGACAAGGACAAGGGAAAAGCTAAATCAGCCTGTAGCCCAATAAAAAATCACGTGGGATGTAAAGACCATACTGGTTCAATCTTCAGACGCAAACATAATAGACCAGCTTGTATTGATAAACCTCGGAAGCAAATGAAGTACCTCATTCAAAGTTTCATTTGGATGCGGGGCATAAGCTTCCCTGTATGAGACAGCTTTCCTCAAGCGTTTCCCTCGACCAAGAGCAGCTTCCTCCTCATTTTGATACTTCTCCCATCTAAAACCCAGCAAACATACAACTTAAATAAGCATTCCTGTGAAATAAGTTTCACCAAACAGAATATGTGAGGAATTGTAATGTTATATTGTGAATTATTTGAATTATGCATGTGGTTTATATGGAATGGGGAGAAAGAAGAAACAAATATTAACGTATTGGAGAGAAATTATGTTCAAATGTTGCATTTCAATGAAAGAGATAATCCTGGGAGGACAAATCAGAATTGGGAATTTGCATTTATTGTTTTCCTGGTTAAGAGATGTAAGAGGAAGGTATGAAGTGAGAAAGGTGATGAAAAGGAATTAAGAGAAAAAGATAACTCCTCAACACCAAGACTAAGTGTTTGAGAGTGTGGTAACAATTACTTTTCAAAGTGTTTTTCATTTAGAAGCGCATCAAAATAATATTTTTTTCATTTTTTAAAAATCATTTTTGAAATCAGCATATTAAAACGATTCAAAAATATATAAAAATAATAGTTGTAAGGAAAAAAAATCAAAATTTGGTGAAAAGCAGGTTGCACACCGCAACCCTAAACACCCTTTAAGACAAATTTTCATATAATTTTGTTCCTTCAAAAGAATCACAATTCTTTGTAGACTCCGAACCATGTAAACAAAATAAAAATACATCCCTGGAACACATTAAATGAGAAATAATTTAAACTTCAATCAAACAGCACCGAAATGCTACACTTATAAACTGTTGAAGAAGAATGAGGTAAATTCTACTGTTGAAAAAGTAAATTCTATTATAACACATTTGGAATTTGGCCCATCAAGGAAACTTGACTCTATTACACTTCTAAAACAAAAATCAAAACAATAAAATAACTATGATAAAAAGAGAGAAATTGCCAAATTACTATTAGGCACTTTTTAATGTAAAGGAATTCAAAATTGGATGGGTGCCCATAATTTAATTGTGGAGTTCTACAACAAAAGGCAGTATAATAAGGTCAAACAAGATCAAATCCGTTCACTGTACAAATAGAAATTCTTAGAACACAACTACTTAAGGTGTCACAAAAACTACTTAAGGTATCTCAAAATCAGTTGAAACAAAAAAAAAGTGAAATTGCTTCAATTCTTAAGAAGATGCTATGTGATAACAAGGCCTGTATCAGTTCAGGATAACAGCACCACACATTAACAACTGGTACATTTACCCATAAAAATATTAGATTGGACTGAACTCTCACTTTGGAACTATAAATGAGTAACAAGTCAAGATCAAGAACCAGCAAATAATCAGTTCATAGCCTTGATCAATATGGGAACTAACCAAGGGATGACAAAAGGCATTTGAATTTCCCACCATCTACCAATTGACCAAATGAATTGATTTAATACTGTTTCATTAAAATAAACCCAATCAAGAACCTGAATTCAACAGTTTTAATAACTAGTCTTTTGATCAAAGAAATTGAGAAACAGGCTGATGGGT